>LR990083.1:10600000-10929717 GCA_905147235.1 Erynnis tages | reverse complement strand
TGGTGGTTAAGACACACCTTTTTCAGAGTTGTAGGTAAACAACTCCTCTCTTATGAAGAGTTTATAACTGTTTTAACGCAGATTGAAGCGCTTATCAATTCTCGCCCGCTCACCACTTTGAGCAGTGATCCCGCAGAGCCTTCCGCTTTAACACCCGCTCATTTCCTCAACACAGTTCCACTTTCTTCTCTACCAGCGCTAGAAGTAGAAAACAATCCAACTCATCTCATCCAAAGACACGCATTATTAGACCAAATGGTACAATCCTTTTGGAAGCGCTGGCGTCTCGAATACTTGCACCAGTTGCAATCTCGTTCTAAATGGACTACGAGATCAGCTGCTATAGAGGTCGGAACCGTTGTTGTGTTAATATTAGATAACCAACCGCCGCTTTCTTGGCCGCTAGGTGTTGTGGAAGCTTTACATCCATCCAAGGATGGTACAGTCCGCGTTGTAACAGTTAAGACATCCAAAGGTAGCTTTGTGCGCCCGACGGTTAGGGTCTGCCCATTGCCATCTAATTAATTTCATTACTTCAACCGCTTACTTAATTTATTACCGCAGTTTAGATTAATTTAGATTAGATTATATATATATAGATTAAATTCCGCAGTTTCTATTTCTTTCCGCAATTAATTAAACCCGCAGTTTCATTACTTCTTATATGTAGGAATCCGCAGTTTTATTACTTCTCATATATAGGACTACCCGCAGTTGTTTTACTCTTTTTTGAAGGGAACCCTTCAAGCCGGGGGGAATGGTAACGCCACTTATTTAGTATCTGTGTACTTGGCTGATCGCACGTAATCCTTCCTGTTTACCTATCCCTTTCTCCCATATTCCGCAAGTCCTATGTGTGAGAAGGAGAGGCGCGCATTGCGTATACGCAATGCTCAGCGCGCTGCGTAGGCAGCGCCACCGCCGCGCCAACAGTTACATTTGAATCGCCGTCAAGATCGCCCGCGCCGCTGTACCGCTTTTTTACCGCACGCCATCTTGAGGCCACACCCGCTGTTCAAACTCCGCGCCGCCAAGTGCTTCTGCCACCACTACGTCTTCACCAGGCAACCGCGCCCTCACCGTGCCAGCACATCAGGTACTTGCTTTCCTTACTTATTTCTGGTCTGATTCTTTTTCTTTCTATTTCCGCCTCAGACCAGGTTTCCTGTGAGGGTGCATCAGCCAAGTTAGGAAGCACAATTTTATTTTATTTATTCTCCCGCTGTCGCTTAATAAACCGCAAAATACAGTCCACTTAAATTACCGCTGTTACCGCTCCACCGCTGGTCCTTCACCTTCGCCGTTATACCCCATAGCTGGTCACCTTCGGCCGGTTACAACATTGAACGACGTTTAACGTACGAATTCTTCGACGGTACTGTTTATATTCAAGGCACAGATGTTACGATGTTGTTGTAAAGTTGTAGCCCATCGACACCCACGTCCAATTGCAAATTGGATGGAAATTCTATCTGAGGGCGCATTGGAGCGTTGCTTCTTAGGATACTAAGATCACATCATAGTATTAAACAAAGTCCGTTCCCGCTGTCTGTCCCTATTATAATATTATTATGCTTAGATGTTTAAAACTACCCAACGGATTTTGATGCGGCTTTCCTAACGTTTTCGTACTCTCTCATCTTCATCCTATAAAATACAAGACGATCCCTGTTAAAAATACTTATTAAAACATTAGTAATATATTACCGGATACTTCAAAAGTCAATGTGGAAGTAAGGAGCACTTTACTACCTCCAAACAGCGGGTTGAATGCAAAGCTTAGTCATAAGTACGTGAAGGCATTATGAAACAACGTCGCCCGTCCTCGTAAAACAGCCAAGCTAAGTTCTGCTAAGTCGTAAACCAAGCATCAGACGTCGTAACTCAACATATTGTAACTTTACATTGAGTTACTCGAGAATATTCGCGTCATAATCCTACTCCTTCCTAAGATAGATCCTACTACCTATAGTTGCCGTCCCGAGTGGTGAGCAGGGCTTTCATTGGTCGGTTTGACATTGACTGCGCTGCGGTGCACACGATTGGTTCGACAAACGTCAGTTCGTCAGTCAAGTGTGCGACGCCTATTGGTCCAGCACGTTTTTTCGGCTGCTGTACATTGGTCGAAAGTATACAATATCCCTATCACTGATAATCTGTGCTCACGACTCATGGCGGTTACTATACTATTATTATATTTTATGCGAAATTGTATGACGATAATATGGATGTTTGTTACTCCCACGCAAAAACGTCTGAACAGATTTGATACCTGTGATAACTCAGTTTTACCTGGCTCAGTGATTCTGGATTCTGGATATCCAATACCTGTGAAAGAGAGTGTAAATTAAAACCAACGAAAAGTTAAAGAAGCAAATATGGGTTCTTACTATAGCGACGCGTTTCAAAATATGAAAATGGGAGAACAGAATTACAGAAACATTGTGAATATTCCTAAGCGCTCAAATTAGATAGCGTGGACAAGGATGATTCGTTAAGACAGTCCTATGACTGTCAAATCAAAATTCAGAATTCTCAAATACGGTAATGAAGTTTCAGGAATTCTGAATATACCTATGTTTACATTTCCTCTGCACTAACGTCTATATTCTAAACTCCCTAAATTCTCGCTAAGGTAGTCCTTTGAAATTCGAGTATGGACCGAATTTTTACGTAGCTTTCATAAGCTTCAATTGCATGTGTGTATCAGCGATCTCTTCGATGCTTCAATTCCATCATTTGGATTTTGGAATCTTTTGGAAATTGATGTGATAAAAATATTTCAAGAAACTGTTAAAGCAGCAAATTGTTCTGTCATGTCTTGTGTGTTTTTGATGAGTACTTTTTCTACTCACTTACTTACTGTGAAACAAATCTGATGAGTTTTACATCCGTATTCTAACAGCTAGGTAATATCAGCTCCATCAGATCTCTCAAGGACCTGGTGTAACTATGTGCAAACCCGCACTATATGTCAAGGTCCCTTTAAAAGTTAAAACGCAAGTCATGCCAAAACGCTATTACTGCGGAGCTACTGCAGGGATTCTTGGGGATCGATGTTAGCCATCAGATCGTTAGTGCCGTCAGCATGAACACTATCGCCGTATTCGTACGGTAAATCAGTCATTAGTACATCATCTGTCTGACACTTTCCCATATTAATGGCACCCGATTACTATGCGTCAGTCATTAGTATGTCACATGTCAGTCTGTCCGACTTCCCGTACTAATGACACACGTTAACTATGCGAATACGTTGACGATAGTTTTCGTGTTTGGGGCACTGATCTAAGTAGGCGCTTAGTTTGTAACCCTATAGTAATACGCAGGTCTGCTCTGAGAAGGATGAAGAAACAAAGAAAGAAAACTTATTTGTCATTCAAAGGCCACCGCAAAATCTAGGCTGGGCTGGGCTGAAATGATGATGATGAATAATGTTCTTTCACTATTCTAGCAGGTGATTTTTTTCCAAGACGCACATAGTTTGGAAAAGTCATTCCAGAAAATTCGAGCCAGGAATTCGAACCTGGACATATCTTACCTCGGAAGCTAAATACCTACTTAGCCACTGGGGAAACACAACGTAAAATTTAGTAAAACGCCTCCAAAAATTCATTAAAAAGCCACTAGTGATTGAAACCCGGACCAGCGTAACGCGCTGAAGTCACAGCCCCTGGACTATTACTACTAAACAGGCGTATCGTTGGCTCCAAATTAATTTATCGAGCTGGGGTGGGTCCTACACTAATAGCCCTTAAATCTCCCTTACGTGTAAAGATGTGACTTCTGTAGACGAATTTTGAGGGGCTGTTTGATTTGTTTTGGGTGGGCTGAGTCATTGCTTGAACTTGGAAAAAAGTTAGTCAGTTAAATACTGACGGAGTTGTACTGTATTAGAGGAGACTACCTACCCACTCTAGGTACAATTTTTTAGCGTTTTAGAGACCGAAAACGATTTAGACACAGTATATTTAGAAAATTACCTTAACACTTGGGAAAAATATGTTGGTAGAGGTTAAAAGAGCCCTTCAAACAAAAATAAAACGCTAATTTTATTTATCCCATTTCAATATCCTGACATTCATCTCGGCGTATAAAATCTTTGACGACTTTGATCTTTGAAACTGATGGGGTGTTACCGCGCTCCACCAGGTGAACGAATGACCTATTGAAAACGGCAGGAAAAAATTTATTCAGAGGGCTCAGAACTGGGCGGAGTGGACAAAACTAGAAAAGGCCCAGCAGTGGACTACGAAGGACTGAAAGGAAGGAAGGATAAGTAGCAACAATCAGTCAGTGATTCGGTCTTGGATATTGGTGATGCCACCTATCTTGTGATCTGTTCATTTAATTTTGAATTTTCCTTATTATTCGTTTTTCTTCTCATAATCCGAGCCTATTCTTCCTAATTTGCTTTACAGCGTGGTAGTGGCGATATGTCCCTGGGTAAACAATACTGACAATACAAACCTACAGTTAAACACCGTAGTCTAATTCAACCTATATAAGCTTATGAGTTTCAGACGTTAGTTCGCATCTAGAACAGCGTCGCAGAAGCTTTTAATTTACATAATATCTTGGTGAAAGCCTCGGATTAGAGGGTAAAGAGGAGTTTCAGGCGACTTAATCTTAGTGCGGGTTGACCCTGGTAATTGTTCAGGTATACGGGGATTAATCTGTACCTTTATGCCCGGGATCTTCTTAAGTACAAATACACGTGTGATGTACCTGTCACTATTTTCATGTGAGCTAAAGAATTAGGCCAAAATGAAATGCAAATTTAACAGTTGTATTAATTTTATTATCCGTTATTAATAATTAATTAACAGTAGCATTAATGGTTATCCGGTAAGTAGCGGTGATAGCCCAGTGGCTTAGAATTCGACCTCGAATCGAGGGGTCCGGGTTCGAATCCCAGTGGCATGCACCAATGACTTTAAAAAGTTATGTGCGCTTTAGAAAATTAAATATCACCTGCTGTTACGGTGAAGGAAAACATCGTAAGGAAACCTACATGCCTGAGAGTTAAAAAAAATGTTCTCAAAGGCATGTGAAGTCCACCAACCCGCAGTAGGCCAGCGTGGTGGACGGCGGCCTACATCCCTCTCATTGTGAGAGGAGACCCGACCCTTTAATGGGTTATTAATGCGTTACTGACAATGGTTATCCTAAGGCCGCGCTCAGTTTGCACAGTTTAAAAAACTTTTACAACAAAAACAAAATCTTTTACTGAATTTTAGTCTCGCGGCTGACTTTCCATCTTAAAATATCGTTCAATAACTTATTTCACAAGATCAGTCTTCCTGAGCTGCGATTTGCGGGAGTATTTTATTCCCGACTCGTATTTCCTTTCATTGCCCGAAGACATATCTGCAAGAGAAACTTCGTATAAGCAGGGATGCGACAATCCGATCCGATCTTTCGAATAGTCTGCCTGCAACCGGGAAGTTAGATATTAATTTAGCTGAAAATATTGTACAGAGAGAGAATATAATGAAATTCGATATAGACAATCTCATTGTACGTTATGACGGCAGTAGTACGTTGGCAAAGGGAACACTCCCGTCCAATTAGAAGATCCCCGATGCACCGATTACGTTTTACGGAGTTTTGTATGTATATGCCAGCGATGTAGAAAACTTCGATAGCGTGATTCAGGATACCCATGGCGCCATCTCTTGACCAGTAGTGGAACCGCAGTGTCCGGATGTCTCTTCTTTGTAATTCCGACAACCACACCTTCTACATCGACATAGAAATAAGCTCGCTAGACGACGAGTTATAGCGTTGCCGGTAAATGGTGTGGTGACATGCAAAGCTTGTATATACCCTTTCGATAAGAAGCATGTATTGTTTTTGGTTTGAGTATCAAAATTCCAGCAGTAAAAATGTCCTATTACATAAATCTAAGGTATCTAGTATTATTACACTTCCGACTCATCTTTCATTATAACTGAAGCTGGCTGGAAGACGTATCCGCAAGACCGTAAATCCCCCGAATGGAAACTTATAAGCCCCGACTCATGCGGACTCGAAGCGGCGTGAATGCATTTTGGTTGCAACCGGGAAGCTAGATATTAATTTAGCTAAAAATATTGTAGATACAGAGAGAGAAAGTAATGGAATTGGATATAGAAAAGTTCATTGTAAGCTTTGACGACAGTAAAAGGAAAGGAAATTTTGCTTTAGCAGAAGAAAACTATCAAATAAAAAAATAATTATCTTGAGTTCAAGAAAGACAATTAGAACCACGTAACCTTTTAAATATAGGCCTGTGTTACGGGGCGATGTTTTTCCTTTTTTCATATATTGGTGGGTGTGTGTGCGTGCGTTAGTAATACATACTATAAGTACAGATAATCTGTGATTCAGTTACTTGTACCACCTCCAAAATACCACACCATAAATCAAAACTAAAGAAAACACAGTATACTTGTAAAATTAAGTAAAATCTACGTAATAAAATCGAAAAAATGTTTAATCTTAAAATGAACAATTTTACGAGGATGTATTTAATAAAAATAGACCCTCAGTTCCAAAATCGACCAATCTTCATAAGAATACATCTTGAGTACACAAAAGGAAAGTCCGGCGTGAACTTGTATCATTCTATGGGGATATTGTGAGTAGGGTGACCATGAACAACAAAAAGATCGGACTCTAATTTATTGTTCAGGTTGAAAATATCTCACAAAAATTGGCAGAACCAGAGTTCATCCGCAAAGACACCATTATAACGCGCTAGGTGCAACATGTTAGGAGCATTTTGTTGTCAAGGAAACGAACTGTGGCTTAATGTGTAAAGTACATATTTAATTTTGCTTTGGCAAAGTAGGATACAATGTGTTTTTTTGGGTTTTAAATCCCTTCTTTTCAGATAGAACACGAACAAAAAAGGATATTGAGTTCGTATATAGCAGTCGGCATGAGTCGTGATGTTTGAAGTTTAACATTAATTGCGCTGTTCGTTCACGTGATTGTTTCGTCAGTCAGTGTACATCATCTATCTGTGCATGTCCTACGACTGCTGTACATTGGCAGAAACTGTAATAATTGGCGACTCATAACGGTTATTATACTATTTGATACGGTCGCCGGCGAATTGGCCGCGGTGTTAAATGAGGTATTATAATATAAATTGACACCGCAGACTCAAAACTCCTCCCGTGCGTCCTCGATTTTATCCTGCTTTTTCTAAAAACTATGGGATCCATAACACTAAGGGCCATGCCATTGCGAGGGAGCGCAGTACACCGTGATGTATCGGTGAGGGTCAATTGACGGTGTTGCCCAAACTATTGATACTTTTCTAATCATTAAATTCATTAAATAACCTATTGTAACAGAAAAAATAAACACTAGAGACGGAGAGATATGACATCTTCTCTATAGAGACAAAAAACCATTTATTTGTATTTCATTGGAGGGTGAGGATTGGTATAATGTAATGGAGGTGCAAAATGAAACATTGATTTCTTTCTGTTAAAAGGATATTTTCTGTCATATAAATTCCTATATGTACCTGTAAAACAACTGATACCTATGAAATACTCCTATGGTTGATATACTCACAAAATAAAGTTGGAACTGGAAAAATTTCTCAACCTTTCTATTGGTATTTTTTTAATAAATGCGACTAAATAAACACTAAATAAACAGGCCGAATTAATTTGTACACCCATAATTTTCTGTGAGACTCATTCACACTTATTTTAAACATTTGCATAGAATTGTCATATTCATTACGTTTTATGACCAACTTCAAACAAATAATTTAGTAGTAATCGATACTCCACCGAAGTGTCATCAGAATAGAAGTTATAATGAATTTTTAATCCCTTTAAGCGCAGAGCTAGACAAAGCGAACTTTGCTAGTTTGTCAGCGAAGCCGGCGCAAGTGCGGTATTCCAAACTACTTACAGAAAAGAAAAGCTCGGATAATGAATATGCCGCATAATGCCTGCCGTTATTTTTTTAATGACTAGCTGTGCCTGCGACTTCGTCCGTATGGAATTCTTACATAAAAGTACCCTAAGGTACTCCTTATTACATCAGCTATCTGCCAGTGAAAATCCCGCCAAAATCGGTCCTGCCGTTCCAGAGATTATCCGGAACAAACAGACAGACACACAAAAATTGTAAAAAAATATATTTTGCTATATGTACCGTACATATATACACACATGTGCATTTATTAAGAAGCAGTTATTTTTATTTTACACACAGACACTCCAATTTTATTTATTTGTAACGTAATAGATAGATATTGATTTTTTAATAGAAGAAGTAGTAAATCTTTTTTGTTCTGGAGTTCATTAAAGTTACAATTTAATATAGAGAAGCGCTATGTTATTTATGTTTACAAAATTAAATTATAATAGCAACGACTACCTATCATTTATTTAGGCTGAACAGAAATGGATGCAAAATAAATATAATCAAAAAAAGAACGAATTCTAAATTCAATCAAATGAATATTTATATTTTGCGATTAAGAAAACACAATTAATTTCGAATTCAGATTCGATTTTTTTCAATTCGAATTCCGAATTAAGCGAACCGTGAAATCGGTGTGGTATTAAAATTATATCGCCGATATAACTTTGAGAACCGCAACCTGCGTGGCCATTTCGCAATACAATGTTTGTTCAATTTGTACCCCCGATTCTCTAGAGATATATTCGAATTCGGATGAACTTTAAGTTGTACGCATTAAGAGTGATTTTCGCTTGTAACGACTACGAAAGTGGAAACTCAGCAACATTTTGACAATAAATGATGCACGTAAAGGTGGAGTCGACAAACTGTAGGTTTTTTAAGGAAACCGGCTTAATATAATGGTGCATTTGAGAATAATAGGCACTATATTCGGAACCCAATCTAATACTGTATTGTCACCGGACATCAGAAAAATTCTCAGTAAATTGTAAGACTAGCATGCAAGAAAACAAGATTTACTAGCTTTGAAGGGTCATGACATAGTAGTCATAACTGAATTAATTTTTCATAATAATATATGAAATCTATAAAAACGTTGACTTTCGACAGCTCATTAAAAGTATTTCTATTAAATCGGTACCAATGCTCCCAATTGTACTGGTTTCGGTATCAAAACCCACACATATACACATACGCATCTTTCAAATGGTATTAATGTATCACACAGACACAAGATCTGCACAAATTAAAAAACGCCCTCGTTCTAAATACGTGCTTGAGTGGAGTAGCAAAAACGCGCTAAAAGAAAGAAATTGCAGTTCTCTAAAGGAAAATCCCATATGTTCGCACGTTCTAAAAATATGCTCTAAAACGCTTCAACTAAAGTGTTGCAGCGTATCATATAAAGTCCTTTTTAAAACTAGAACGAGTGCAAAATAGCTGCAGGAGAAAAAAGACGGCGGCAAAAATGCCTCAGAATCCCCTTAGCGTGGAGGACGCTTCTGGCTGGGGACCTGTCTGACCGACAAGCGGTAAGCGATACACTGGTACTGGTGTGTATCAGTAACCCATTAATAACCCACTACAGGGTCGGGTTCCTCTCACAATGAAAGGGAGTAAGCCTTAGTCCACCACGCAGGCCTAATGCGGGTTGGTGGAGTTCACACCACTTTGAGAACATTTTTTTTGTGAACTCTCAGCCATCACTGTTACCGTTACAGCAGGTGATATTTAATTTTATAAAGCGCACATTACTTTCTACGAAGTCATTGGTGCGTGCCACTGGGATTCAGAATTTTCAGAAGAAAACATAATTTTTGGAAATGACTGTGTTGAATTTAGAAATCAAGTTTATTAAAACTTAGAAGTTAAGAATATGGTGACGCCTAAAAGGTTGACTAGCTATGTATCGTAATAACACAAATAAGAATAACAAACGATGATGACGATAACAAATGATGAAAATTCTCCTTTATCTCTTACAGCTCATGGTCAAACAAGATCTTTAGTTAGGACGTGTTAGAAGGACGAATTTGTTACCTACTTCACGCTGTCATCGCAGCTTCCAGCATCTCGTGCATCTGAACTAGATTTGAATGAGACACGTTTGAGATAATTATTATGCCGTTGGAATGGACGTTTCAAAGTTTTCAATGCTTTTTTATGAAAGGCTAGATATTGGAAAATTGGAACAAAATGGCGGATTAAAAATAATATTATTTTTGTACAACCCACACAATTCCACTCAATATTGTGGAATACAATACACTTTGAAAAGCTTGTTGTTTCTAAATATTTCAACTGTGATTATTTAGCTTCTCCTTTTCATGGAAATGTAATAAATAGATAATAATTATATTAAATTTTAAAACAAATGGATAAATAAATAAATAAATACCGTACCTACCTAGCGATAACACAAAAGGGTTGCCGATACAATATCTATACATTAAGTATTATATAAAATTTATACGCAAACCGGAGTTTTTGTTTTTAAATATCTTTATTGAAACATGAAACAAATAACAGTTTTACAATAGACACCAAACCGGAGTGGCCGAGCCTTAAATCGCCGAGGCCTATGTTTCACCCCCTATATTTATTATCACTACAAACTAACACATACGGTTATGTGGACAGGTAACATGGCTATCTGCGAAGGGGAGACAGGGGACGATTGAGTTTAAATAATTGGTAGGCAGGGGTGGATAGGGGCGGAATGGTACACTGGTAACAGAAGATGTTTATTGTAATTGTTAAGTTCATAAGGGAATTTGAAAGGTTTTCTTTCTGAGTATTCATTTAAAGCCCTATCCTCCTCAAATCTCCGCTTATCTCAACCTTTAGCATCGTATCTAATCGTAGCAATCTCAGCCTTTTAATCAGTAACTTCTGACCATGATTGAATATGACATAGAGTATGTCACGACATAGATAACTTTTTCGATCCTTATCTAGCAATCTTTACAAGTCAGGGGACTAATTGCCGATTTCCCCGTTGAAAATTTCAACCCGCCCTCCTCAATACGGCCTTCGACAAGGTTTATCGACTAGTAACTTATCGATAACTTACCGACGGCTTAACGTGCCCTTCGAAACACGGAAGCGCGCATTTAATTCGCCACGGGCGATCACCCTTACACCAAATTACAACTAATTATAAAAATAATAAATGTAGTAAGTGCTAAACTGACAAATGAATTATTATACAAACTTGTCAATTAAATTATGTATTAGTTATAAGTTTTCAATTGTAATAAGTACTAATATTAGTTTTATTTTATTTTTAAATTATTGAACTTTAATATAACTTCTTAATTTGCATACCTGAGAAGGTGAATATCGATTGATCATAATGCCCTGTAAAACCAATAACCTAACCTAACCCATATTCGTGCAAATAAATGATTTTCATTTCATTTCATTTCATTTCATTTCATTTCATTTCATTTCATTTCATTTCATTTCATTTCATTTCATTTCATTTCATTTCATTTCATTTCATTTCATTTCATTTCATTTCATTTCATTTCATTTCATTTCATTTCATTTCATTTCATTTCATTTCATTTCATTTCATTTCATTTCATTTCATTTCATTTCATTTCATTTCATTTCATTTCATTTCATTTCATTTCATTTCATTTCATTTCATTTCATTTCATTTCATTTCATTTCATTTCATTTCATTTCATTTCATTTCATTTCATTTCATTTCATTTCATTTCATTTCATTTCATTTCATTTCATTTCATTTCATTTCATTTCATTTCATTTCATTTCATTTCATTTCATTTCATTTCATTTCATTTCATTTCATTTCATTTCATTTCATTTCATTTCATTTCATTTCATTTCATTTCATTTCATTTCATTTCATTTCATTTCATTTCATTTCATTTCATTTCATTTCATTTCATTTCATTTCATTTCATTTCATTTCATTTCATTTCATTTCATTTCATTTCATTTCATTTACCCATCCAGGTACTGACTTTTTCGATCACTAGCGATTTACAGCGGGACCATGCACGCTTCACAACACAAAACAACAAAACATTATATTCACTTCGTGTCAACGTAACCAATAGATAGCAAGAGTAAGCATTTGATACAGAACGTAATATCCCCTCAGCAGCGCTACATAAGTCGTTTCTCGTATTTGGGAATAAGCCGCGAACACATTTGCATGAGGAATTCTATACTGCGGCCCGCTACTGCTGTGAGTATAAACTAGATACGGGCTTTGGACTAGTTCTTTACTGGGTACCTTCTTGATTGCTGCTTTTTCTCTGACCTATATTTCAGGTATGATAAAACATATTTCATGTCAATCGAACGCAAATAAAGAAAAACTTCTAAGCTGCTGTTATATAAGATGTAGGCCTACTATTTCTTTCAGCTCTAGTATTAGAATAGCCACCTAAAGACATAACGTTAATACACTGAAAATACACTTGTATCTCTTATGTATGTAAGATTTTGAATGTAACAATACACAATTCCTCCTTCACCTTTTAGCATCGCTACATTAAGTCACTGGGATTTCAACCCGGACTTCTCAAGTGACCGAATTCTTAGCCTCTGCTATCAAATCAAATAGTGTAACTTTCTTGCATTTAAATCGTTTGAAATCGATAACGTATATAATGTACAATTTCGAATCTCAATAGCACTCACCTTTCTTATTGGAACGAATCTTCCTACATCCTTCTCATTGTGAGACAGACAATGTATTTACTGTAACATGTATTAATATCTCATGTAATTTCAGTTTAAAATTAACCCTTACTTTACCGCGTGGTAGTGTTCCTCTCACTTTGCGACTTTATTGAAAGCTGTACACCTGTACAGCAACCTGTACACCTGTACAGCAATGCAATAAGGTTTCGTTTGAGCTGATTATTTCACGAGACTGAAGCTCAATAATTCGTAGCGGTGTACCAAACTGAAATTGACGACATCACAATATAGCATGGCGTATAGTTAAGCGTGGAATTTTAATGAAACATTCAATATGTGTTGATCCTTTGTAAATTTCCTGATGTACCTGTTGTATATGTCTCTATGAAGAAGTACAGAAGCGGCGTGTGATTGCCGAAAAAAATGAATTTACCATAAGGAGAAACTTATTTTTTTTACATTCAACGTGACGGTTAATCTATACAATAAAAATGAATCGCTGTTCGTTAGTCTCGCTAATACTCGAGAACGGCTGGACCGATTTGGCTCATTTTAATATTAATTTGTTTGTATAAGGCCAAGGACGGTTCATACGGTGAGAAAAATGAAAATAATGCGAGATAAAAAGTAGAAATTTTAATATTTGGCAAAGAGTGCCGGGGCAGCTAGTTCTTAAAAAATTAGAAAAGTCATTAGTTTTTGCAACTAAGCTTCGAACCCATTCTCAGTTCTCCAAGTAAAGCTTTTTTAAATCAAGACTCAATTCTTCAATACTAACACCCTGAAAATAATATAAACATCCAATTCAATAAGAAACCGCATTTTTTCCTTCACCAAAAGGCATCATTTACGGTTAGAAAGTAACCCTTATACCTACTGTCCAAACATGTGTAACCCGTAACTTGTACGGTGAGAAAACGCTTCAGTATAACTAAACTAAGCTGACCATTTTATTTGAAACCCTAAAACGGGACACATTGAAACATCAAAAATTATTTATATGTAGGTATTAATGAACTAACACTCAATGATAGCCATGTGGCTTCGGAAAAGGGAGAGAAATCTCGAAGTATGTTTTTAATAGTAAAATTTTATATAGGCTACTTTATAAAGGCTATTTTTGGTAAAATCTCTCTGCGTTCACGATATTGACAGCAAACGGATATTATTTGACATTTGCTACTTATTTCATTTTTAAACGGGATATAGTACCTATTCGGCATAATTCTTTGCAACAATCCGCACACGTGGAACTTGTTTTGGTATTCGGCATAAGTCGTGATCACAATATCGGGATAAAGTATTTCAGCTACTTTCTCTACAAGACTGTCCCGTTCCAAACGGCACGGATGGTCACCGTGCGTATAACCCTCACCTTGCCGTGAGCGTCACGTGCGCGTAACAGAATCGACCAAACTCGATTAGCGGCGAACGCAATACGTTTGCCCGAGCCCTCCGCCCTTTGAGACCGCTGAGACCCTCACCGAGTGACCGGGACATTACCCACGTCAGAAACACAGGTAGGTAACACAACTGACAGTAGGAAACACAAATATACAGTTTAAGGTAAGACTATGGACCTTTCCGTCCAATATTGTACTGACTTACAAGTTCAGTAGTGTAACTCTCGCTTCGCTTTGTGTTTTTTGGTTTTAGTATTTAAAATTCGTAAGCGATTACTTTACGAAGGGCAAAATTTTTAAAATTAACAATCGATATCTCGGAAAATAAATACCTTCCTTCCTTTCAGCGCTTGGTAGTCCACTGCTGGACATGGGCCTCCCCTAGTTGACGCAACTCCACCCGGTCCTGGGCAATCTGAATCCAACGGTTTCCCGCTGTCATTTCCCAAACACCCAAAACACGCAAATTCACATTAAAAATTGCGTTCAAATATAATTATGTTTTTGACCAATATCCACACTCACTTTGAGTGGATTCTGATTCTCTCAATATTACTATTTTATTAGTCGTTTCTATACAAAGACATGTAAAATATGCACTCAGAGCATTAGGATGTAGCCCTGTCTGGGGGGTAGTACCATGGGGGTAGTACCCACCCCGTAGATATCCAACCATAGACACATAAATATGAATTGTGGAATTCATTTCTGCCGCCCGCAGGCCAGGGTTTTATTCCTTGTTTTAATTTAAAATGTAGGTACGCCAGATAACACTTGATGTACGATATCCATTACCATTTAAATCGACCTAACGTTATGAGAGGGCGGTAAGAGTTCGGGAGAGAATTTAAACACAGCGACGAATGATCTAAAAGACAAAATTTGAAATTAGTGTTGGATACAACGACGAATGATACAAGGACAAAATCTAAAATTAGTGTTAGACAGAGCGACGAATGATATAAAAGACAAAATCTGAAATAAGTGCTAGGCAAAGCGACGAATAATATAAAAGACAAAATACCTACATTTATTACTTTTACCTACATTTATTACCAATTAGAGGAGGTTCGGCAGATTGAGTTACACAAAAATCCTCCATTTAATTTAACACCGAGTGACCTGAGACCTTTCTTAATTAGCACCCTTACGCATATGAAGGGCTTTAAACCCGGACAGCGGTTTCGTTTAAAACTCGTTTCGGCAAATATTGGCCATATGTTGGTCGGGAAAGGCAAATAGAAAATTCCAAATTTTTACTCCCGGACAAAGGGCTAAAAGTTTGAAATCGGCTTAATTGTTTAGGTTGGGAGCTGTTACTCCTACAGCGTTAAAGCGGCTTACAGCTTTTTGTAGTAGTTTTTAGAGGTACGGTATCTGTATTTAAAAAGGTATGGTATAAGGTATCTAGGAATGTATAGGGTGAATAAAATTTAAAATATAACGCTTGACACTCATATCCTAGGATTCCTTGTGTCGTGGGTTTCTTTTTTATGCGGTTTCATTTATCGTCAAAGATGTTGAAGATGTCAAAACAGACTGACTTTATGACATACTAATAACTGATTCTTACTGTACGAATACTATGATGATAGTGTTTACTCGTTCGCTCGTCGGTTTACTTGTTCGGGGAGCGGCCGGTGATCCTTTTTGCCTATACTTATGAACCCTAGTTATTCCTATACTAAAATATTCTATTTCTAATCAATAAATTATTAGAAAGTACTTTTCTGTTTCCATAAGTTACAAGCTATTTCGATATAAATGGAGAGGCGATAACATCACCGACTCAACATGCGAGAACATTCATCGAGGATTCTGGAACACTGACGTAACTGTTCAGAATTCTGGCAGAAATGCTGGAACTCGACACCTGAATAATAGCGGTCACTCAACCGCAAACAGTTCGCAATAACCAACTTGTCGACAAAATGAAGTAGCGGTTAATAGAGAAAGCAATAACTATTTTACTTCCAAGGATAAGAGGATAGTCGAATCGCTCTTGAAAACTATTCGTTCAAGATAAAAACGTAGTTTGGGGTAGATTTGAGTATTTTTAAGACTTGCAAGATTTGATAAACTCTTTTTTGTTACCTCTTTTACCTCTTTTGTCATTTGAACGTGTACTGAATTTGTTGCTTCAGTTATTGCATTCGTTTTGGTTTTTTTTATGAAAATATACAACAGTTATTATGTTCCCCTTTCTAAACATTAAGTCTAATAAAGCACTCATATTTATTCCAAGGAAACCGAAAACAATCTTTTCAACTATGCCTTTGATAGAAAATAATATGCACTTTCTTCGTCATAATCGTCATTATCTCGATAAATTTGTTGATTGTAATACGCTAAACGCAATATTGTTCTAGAACATTCATCGACTATTCTAGAATATTACCGTAACTATTCGGGACCCAACACATAAATAATCTAGCGGCCACGCAACCAGCAACCTCAAACAGTTCGCAATAACCAACTCGTAGACAAATTGAGCGAGCGGTTAATAGAGAGACTTTGAAAGCAATATCTTACTCGCCAGGCCAAGAGGCGAGGCCCATCGCTGAATATTGAAAGGAAACTATTTAACAGATAAATTGGATAGCTTAATAGTTTTGGACCTGTATAACTAGTTCTCAAGGCTCTTCAAAACTATTATGCTAAGATAAGTAGGTAGAGTTATCGAACTTATAATGATTTCCATGTAATTTATATATTTATTCATTAGTCGAAAAGAAAAGAAAAGAATACGTTTATTGTTGACTGTTACACGAGAAAGATGTTACAAAAATTTATAATAAGTTTAGAACAGTCTACCCTATGCGGGCATACAATAATTATGTCTTATATAACAAAACTTAATTTTATATTTCATGGCAATTATTGCTAAATTATATTTATTTATTTATTATTTTGTTCAGCAGTCCAAATTATTTGTTTATTTTAATATTTCACCCATTCGAACTCATCGGCTTTGCAATGTGCAAAGAGAGAAAAAGCCGGAGGAAAAATTACTACATTCCTTTTTATAATTGTTTAGTTGTCGAGTCCCAAGTGATGAATGAATTGCACTGGTGAGTTCCACTGGAGATCCCGGAGTCACATGCGCAGAGGAAGGCAGCCGAGGGGTTATAGTGGGTAAGAATCCCACGTACGAGTAACATGGAGTCGCTCCCGGCTGTAAGATACTTATGAATACGTCACAAAAAGTATATTTGTCAGGCCCAAGAAGCTTCATTAAAAACCTACTCAGTAACATATGACCTGCCCTCTTGTTATCCAGTCGTTGAATGCGAAATAAAACTGGGTTTAAATATGCAAAAGCCCCTGCACTTTAATTCAGGAAACCATTGCTGCCGTGCCTGATGAAAGTAAACGATAACAATGAAAAACTTCTTTGCATACAGGAAGCTTAGAAACTACCGCCTATTAACCTCGCAAAATGGCTGCTAAGTATTTAATGAATACCTACTACTTAATACAAGAGGGTAAGAAAGTTGTATTAAGAAAGCGGCGATAGCCAAGTAGCTAAGAATTGGGACTTTTACTCGAGGGGTCCGGGTTCGAACGCACGAATGGCACTCACCAATAACTTCCTTTATAAACATTATCGTTTTAAATTATTCGATTAGTTACCGTGTGTGCAAATAAACGTTTCCATCTCTGTCTTTGCATTCACCTGGGGGGTACCCCTCCTATCATAACCGGCCACAAATCAAAAATGCTCCACAACCAAAAAAAACGTTTCTATTATCTGCAGAAGAAATTCCTGGTTTTCCAACGGCAACTTGTTTCGGACAGAACAAAAAAAGACCGTACAAAGACGTATTTCCTAAGAAGTTAGACAGAGTAATTACTTGAGCTGTCTGCTAGGTGAATGTTCACAACTTTTTAAAGTCCGTACATGGTTTTCGTAAATTAAACTATACTACTAGGTATTATACTACCGCCACCCTATTATACACACACACACATAACATCCAGCAATGACAGTACAGTGGCTAAGAATTCAGCCTATTAGTTGAGGGGTCCGAGTTCAAATCCCTTTGGACTTTGTGTGCGCTTTATAAAATAAATATCGCCTGCTGTTACGGTGAAAGAAAACATCGTGAGGAAACCTGTATATATGAGAGTTCATAATGTTCCCAAACGCATGTCAAGTCCACCAACCCGCATTGCACCAGCATGCCTACCTACATCAAGGAGGCCTACATCCTTCGCAGTGAAAGGAGACCCAACCCTGCAGTGGGTCATTAATGTAACAGACATCTCACCCAGCCCAGATACAGAAAAAACACTTGCGTTTTACTGTTTTTTTTTTTCATGAAAATATTGTACCCGGTGCCTCCGTATTCTCTTCATGTCAGAGTATTATAAAGTAGCTATATAAATAGCAGAAAACAATTTAAACGCAAAAGAAATAATAAATGTAAATACCTTAGAAAAGGTAGCGAGCGTGATAAATGAACACAGAAGGGCCATCTCGATGATTAATGGGATCCGTCATTTACGCCCTAAATTATAACGCATTAAATGCCCTTTTACATTGCGACGGGTGACGGTGAGTGGGCCCGAAGCGAATGGCGATGAGACGACAAGCAATGTGAGTCAGACGATGAGTTTTGGACGTAAGCAATGAGCGTCAGGCGATGAGTCCTGAGGTAGCAATGAGCGTTCAGCGCGGACAGTGAGACCAGAAATACACAATAACTAGCTACCTTAATAAATCCGTAAACGCTGTGGCTAATTCTTACAATATTTATCATAACTCAACTCAAAACACTCGATTAAACAGCGATAAATTAAGCAACTAGTTAGTTACTAAAGGGATTTGAATGACACTAGGTACAAGTAGTGATGGTTAGAAAATTTTAACAACAAGCTTTATTTGATTTTAACGTTCTAGGAAAGAAAAGGGGATGTGTGAATGTGGGAGAATATGTCTAACTGGAAAAAAAACCCTTAAAATCAAACTTAAGGGCATGGCGATGCCTGTCGGTTCAACAGCACAATGTAAAATTTTTAAAAGATAAAATAATCTTTACAAAAACCTACCCTAATCTTGGAAATATCATACTTGGCAATGTTTCAGGTAGCACTCACACAGTCGTGTAACTTGGCAAAAGTAAACAGCTTCACATTTCGTTTTTACCAATTCTCGAAAAGCATGAAAAGAAATTCAATTAGGCACTGACAAAAACATACTCGTACAGAATCTGTTTCACTTTCATGGATGCCATGTTTTCTTCTTGTGCGAAATTGAGTTTTCACCATCCACAATTCTTCGTTTACGGAGTTAAATGAGCGTTTACATTTCATAAGGAGAATTTAAAATATCATGTTATTTTTGGATATCATTTTAATTTCATTTCGAGATGCCTTACGTATGTTATTCAAAAATGATAGGAGCAAATTTCCTGATAATTTTAATCTTTAACTCATAATTATAATTATAATTTTAACCAGAATCACAACAATAGAAGAAGCCTAAAAGTATTACCTAGTGGTATAGTCGTTATGGGTATTTGACATCAAACAACTAAAAGTTCTAGGGAATGCAGAAACCAAATGATACATTGAGTGACCTTTGAAATCCATAACTTCTGTTATATATTCCATACATAAGGAACACATAAAGCGTAAAAATAAATCAATTGAAGAACCAACCGAACTTGACTGGAAATGATAAGCGTCTACGCTCAAAGCTAACCCTCTAGCTGCTTTCAACATTCATTTCAAACTTATAAAAAAATGCGCTAAAGATAGCCTTTTAACGTCCATTACAGCTAAACAAAGGAGCGTACCTTTTCACTTAAAACTTCACTACACTCTTTCAACCCTTCAAAAGACCAAACCTTGACCATATCTCGAGGGAATTTTAGCGATAATGATACTTAACTTCGAAGTATAAAGTTTAATGTCACTTAGATTAGTTAGGGGTGACTTGACGTTCGTTTCATTATGTAGAGTGGTTTTCATAGCAGCAATGATTTTATTTGTGACCTTGCGTTTTATTTTTAAGGTAAATAGGGGTTTAGATAGCTAATATCTTTAAAATACTTTTGCTTTCTTCGTCACCGTCACAGTAATGTGTTTGCGTCTTGGGCAGATGAAATTCAGCTTTACGTCGGCCAATTCTATCATCGAAGTCCTCGCGAATAACCTTAACGCACCCACGTACGACCTCACAGGTTCAGACGTATTACCTTAGACATATTCTATTTGAGGTTTGGCGTTCATGGGTTGCAGTAACAACTTCACTAGATATCAGGCGAAGCAAGTCACCCGCTTATTCGCTACTCATTGTGGCGACTTCTGCCACTTGTCAAGAGATGGCGCCACACGATCCTGAACCACGCTATCGAAGTTTTCTACATCGCTGGGATATATACAAAACTCCGACATGACGTAATCGGAGCACGCCCGCTCCCGCCTGGTGGGATCTAGATCTCCATTGGCTTAACTTTTTATAAAAAATAAAAGATGGTAGGCAGTATGTTCTTATCACGATCTACCCTTAAACGGTTGGCACGTGATCATACGTGATGCTAGGCGATATATTACTGACATTAGCGTCATAGCCTCGTAGGGCTTCCGGATTACATGCTACTTCACGGGTCATTGACACTCAAGGCTTTAAAGGACGGCCAGCGTTCGTGCTATAAGCGTTATAAAAACGAAGTAGGCTTGAAGTGAAAACATGTAGGAAAGAAATTATTGCTTTTTTTATTAAGGTGATTAATTTGCGTAACTAAAGTCGGTAGAGAAACATTTATGTTTTTAGGTGGTTGATAACCAGTCTGTTACCCATTATTGTCCCACTGCAGGGTCGGGTCCTCTCTCACTTTGAGAAGGATGTATTCCTGAGTCCATCAAACTGGCTTAATGCGGGTTGGTGGACTTTACATGCCTCTTGATAATTATGGAGAACATACTGTAGATTTCCTCACGATGTTTTCCTTCACCGTTACAGAAGGTGATATTTAAGTTATTTAATAAAGCGCATGTAATTTTTTAAGAAAATCTTAGTGCGTGCTACTGAGAATCGAATCCGGACCCCTAAATTAAGAGACTTACCCACTGGGCTATCACCGCTTTACCAGATAACCATTATAAACCACAAAAATTTGGTCTTATTAATTAACGAACGATTTTAATAAAATTTATACGTTAAATTATTACGTTAAATTAAAAAGAACGTTAAATAGAAACGTTAAGTTGATAAAAATACGAATATGAAGCGCTTCAGGACAAAAAAACGATGAAAAGAGATCCCCACTCCATATCAATTATGCATACAGCAAAAAGCAGAAATTTCCAATTAGCAGCACTAAACCTGGAGAGAAATGGTTATTAAATCACGCTCACAGGCCGCTGGAGTAATTAACAGGCCAAACAAAGAACTTCATTAGTGCAGCGACGGAAAATTGAGGGAAGTTGTCCACGCCCTTATAGTTTTACTAGCACCACTTTGCATTTGCTATATTCCTCGCATTTTAAAAAAAATCCACCGTTTAAACCTTCCTCGGACAAACATTACAAAACCAAAATGAGCCAATATAATTATATTATATAGGTATATAAGCAGCTCACTCGAACTGCGACCTCACTCAGCAACCAACCGTTGTAGAGTACACATCACCTGATGATGCTCCGTTTTGGGGCGAAACACGTGTCGTGTACTATTGGAATAAGTTGTTATGGTATATACCTACTCAGAGAGATAAGGGAGGGTGGTGGGTCCATACCAAAACAAGTTCCACGTGTGCGGATTGTTGCAAACAAATATAAATACAACTTAAATAACAATGGATTTCCGCAAAGTAACTCCTGATACAATATATTATACAAAATGAGCCAAATCGATGCAGTCGTTCTCGAGATTTAGCGAAACTAACGAACAGCGACTCATTTTTATTATATAAATATATATAGAATAGATAGACTTTGCCCGCGGCTTCGTCCGCGTGGATTTAAGAACTTGGTGAAGAGAAGGATAAAAAGTTACGTATATGTTAATCCAAGTTACAAATGACGTACTCGTACAGTATACCAAATTTCATCCAATAATAAAAATCCCATGCGATTCAAGTACATTAATGGGCACATCTGGGCAAATATTTTGTAGGAATGAAGTAAAGAAACCACCTAAAAATAACACTTTTTACACAATATGTATGGTAATTTTTAACTTTTTTGCAACTTAAAAAAGAAACTGCTTAAATACTATTATTTCATAATGAAGAAAGTTATTCCAAGGAAAATTCCCTTTTTTTCACTGTTTTTACAAGATTACAGCTTACAGCGGGATAATTAAAAGCGCAAACAAAAACTTCATTAGCGTAGCGGCGGAAAATTGAGGGAAAACTGTCGACGCCACTCATCGTTTTTTGGTATTTTATGCCGACTCTACACACTCGTTGAGATAGAGACGAACGCGGTTCGGTAGCGTTCGCGAACGTTCGTCTTGTTTAGATCGTTGAATTTCTGATATTTATTCGGTCGGAATCAAACAGTACAATTTAGTTTTAACAGAGATCATTTAGTTTATGATATTTACTAGATAGATTTAGTATTTTAATTACTATTCTGTTCTAGTGTAATAACACTGGCGATGCCCTCTGCTCCACATTATAAAATTAAAAGGTAATATTATTATCACTCGTGAAGTTCCTGAGTGTGTTATAGTGAAATTATGAACGAACGCAAATTTGAAATATCTGCACGACTACACACACATACATACGATACATCACACACTGTTTAACAGTTGATGTTGTAATTTTTTTTTACCCAATGCTCATATATCCCACGCATCTGTGTCATGTCAGTACCCATTAATGACCCACTACAGGGTCGGGTCTCCTCTCACAATGAGAGGGATGTAGGCCGCCGTCCACCACGCTGGCCTACTGCGGGTTGGTGGACTTCACATGCCTTTGAGAATATTTTTTTTTGTGAACTCTCAGGCATTCAGGTTTCCTCACTATGTTTTTCTTCACCGTAACAGCAGGTGATATTTAATTACATAAATCGCACATAACTTTTATTACAAAGTCATTGGTGCATGCCACTGGGATTCGAACTCGGACCCCTCGATTCAAGGTCGAATTCTAAGCCACTGGGCTATCACCGCTGCACGCATCTGTACGATACATTTAAAAAACAAGTGCCTAAATATAAAATTAAAGTAGCAGTCTATAAATATGTAAATTAGTTTATTCCGAAAAAAACGCTGCAAAAGAGATATTTACAAGCCGTAACCACTTGCCAATTCGCATGAACTCTTGCGTTCAAATTGCGGACAAACTAAACGTCATTTGCAAGGACATAACCGGGAAACGGGCTAACCTTGCCAAATACCCTTCACATGTGCCCAGTGAAGCGAATTATGGGCGGTATCTCGGTAATTTTGGCAATTTCTGCCAGCTGGATGTGACGCGGGAGAAGGAATGAGGTGTGGATCATTCGAGCTCGTAAATAGCGCCTTAGCGACATCAGCTGAGATTTTGTGCATGCAATATTGGTGTAACGACATCATAGAAGAACCCAAACAAAATTGTAACAAACAAACATAAAATGTGTAAAAATGACTAGAAAATTCTGAATCTGAATAGTATATTGTATTTAGGTCCTATTTTAGATTAATTTATTGGTAGAAAATACTAAACATTTAGTTTTTCATACTAAAAGGCTAGTTTGCGATTTCTAAAAAAAACTTGGTTTTGGTCTGTATTTCCACCAATCCGCAATGGATTTTATCTTTAAAGAAGATCCTTGAAGTATTCTGTGTCCAACAGTATTTATTAACAAGGGTTGCTGTCACCTAAAGCCCTAAAATATTGTTACAGATATCAAAACGAGAGTGTAAGACCGACTGCACTGTTGCACACTACGTACACGCGTGTCGTTTGTTTATGTTCCGTGTTTGTACAACGCGAGTTACGTTTCGTTTCCCACAAACTACGTATAGCTATGTCGTAAATAAATACAAAAGGATGCTTGTACATTATGTATAATCGACGATTTTTATGTTGTATCAATTTTATGCACCTGTACACACTATATAGTTATATAGTGCGTATATACTGTGCGTACGTGCTATATATAGACTATATAGTTTATTTTGATCAAAAGTTCACGAATTCATTATCATCAAAAAAAGCTTGCTTGCATCGCAGAGGTTATGTTATATTAAGAGACTATCACTAGGTAATAGGTATAGGTAACCCATACGAGGGATAACCTCGTATAAAAAGAACCTCATATATCGATACAAAGATCGAAGACTTCGAAAAATTATGAAATAGAATTTATTACATACATTACATACACAACACATGTAATTATTGTGCAGTATACGTGTCGAATTGATAACCTCCTTTTTTGAAGTCGGTAATAAGGTGGCTTAATAAAATATAATCATATACGTTCTAATGACTACTCCTTTGAACATAATATCAGACATGGAAGCTTTTGAGTTACACAAAGATATATCAGTCGCTATTTGTAAGGAAAACTTGTATGGAGGACCCTTACATCTCGGAGGAAATTCCGACCCTCAATAAAAACCTGTTACCATTTCTATAGGCTATGATTCTATTGAGAACAGAATGTAAGAAATCTCACATACAATGTGAGGATGATAAGTAATGTACAAGTGAAATTGTGTCGACATTTCCAGTATCATGTTTTATGGATACTTGATTGGGCAAGTGTGTAGTTTTGACTGTTTTGATAGACATTCGAGACTACGATTGTACATCGTATACATCTTCAGTTATTGTGGATGACGGAGAACACTGAGACCAAATAAAAATCTTACCCAACACCGATTAAAGCCATTTGTAATTGGAAAGGAACTTGGAATTTAAAAATTATACATTCCAAATTCCACTAGAATTTATAAACTGCTAATGCATTTTCAAAGATAGTTTCGTAAAAAACGTACATTAATTTGTCTATTCGATACAGAGTCAAGATTGATATTACCTAATATTGTGAATAAAAACTTCTGTTTATTTCTCAGTAAAAAAATATATATATATATATACTAAATATACCTATTTACAAATTCTAGCGAGTGGTCCACTATTTCACAGGAAAACTTACCGTCTGTCAAACGCGAATAGCAACGCGTCGCGCTCTAATTCCATTAGCATTCCTCCAGGCGTTCCACTTTTCTTGTAAATCATTTGCCAGTATTTACGGGCCTGCAGCACAGATGTATGAGAGAAAAAGTGGGAAATTCATTAATACGTGAGCAATAAAGACTCGTATTATTTCCACCGAGGCGTTTGTAGGCAGAGTAATAAATTCGTAATAAAGAGACGTCGTGCGTCGCTCGACAGTCCTTGTGCAAAACATTGGTCGTATTTTATGATAATGGCGACATACGCAGTAGGCAGGACTCGTGAACATAATCGCGTACAGTGTACAGATACTACAGATGTGTAAAAAGATCAATACACGTCATGTCTGGGGTTTTCCGCACACAGACAGTGTATTCGGCGGACTAGAGGCGAGAATAAAAATAGAAATCTAAGTCTGAGCTTGAAATGTACAAACTGCAAAGCGGCGTCAGTGTCAGCTGAAAACGAATAACCTTTATTACCCGTTTGAAATATTGATATGTCTGGTCTCGTTTTGTTCTAATACTGCAGGTGATATTTTAAGAAATTGAGAGAAATGTTTTAGTTTAGCAAAAGAAAATATCTTGTACCACCACGGCCCTAAAACTACCGCCAATTTCTATATAATCTGTTATAATTCAGGAAGAGTGGTTATAGGTACCCATGAGTAACGCTTCCACTTACAACCCTGGAATGTTACTTTAATCTTGTTTTAATTTGATGTGTCTAGTAAATAGGTATTTAATTTCTATTAAGATTTTTTTCAGTATCCCATTTTGCGCCGGTTTCCCTAGGTAGGTAGGGGAAACCGGTGCAAAATTCTGATGTTTTGCCATACCTGTACAAGTAATCATCCAAAACATAAAAATAAGGTAAAATACTACATTCCGCCCAATCAGAGCCGTGCCAATGACCAACGTCCAACAAACATCAAAAAAACCGAAGCGTCAATCTGGGAGTTTAATTCCGCTAACAGTCACCAGGGGGCGATCTCGGGCTGTAATTAAGTTAGCGTCGCGACAACCCTCCCGCCCCACGCTTATAAAAAGATAATATATGAACGATACAATCTGCCACACAGTGTGTGTTTTAACGTGTGTTTTAACCCTTTAGATTGTGTTTATCAGTAGTATCAAGCATGTATGCCAGACCAGATTTTACGTGACTTTTGAGACAACTTTTGGAACACGAAAATGAAGGTCTATACGCGTTTATAGACTGTCATCCGATCATTCCGAGATGACCCCTTTATTTTCCTAAAGTGACTGGTTAAGACTGATGTCGGTACGGAAAACGTTAGCTTTTATCTCGAACTCGATAGCGATACAAACTAAGTACGAGAAATCTACTTATTAAGACTTTCTATGCCCAAGTTCAGATTGGTGTCGGTACGGAAAAACGTTAGCGTGCGTCGCATACGTGTTCTGCAATACGAAAAGAACTCCTTTCTTAGAGCTTTAAAAAGTCATACATATTTATGACAGTAGGTACTAATCTACACTATTATTATAAAGAGGAAACATTTGTATTTTTGTATGTTTGTAACGAATAAACTCAAAAACTACTGGGCCGATTTCAAAAATTCTTTCACCATTGGAAAGCTACATTCAGCCTGAGTAACATAGACTATTAAATAAAAATAAAAAAAAAAATTAAAAAAAATTCATTGGCAGAGCGAAGCCTGCTGGGTCAGCTAGTAGTAGATAAATTAGGAGCTAACCAACAAAACTCATTAAAAGACTGTGTCTCTAAAGGCAATTTAATCACATAAAACATAGTAGTATATGAAGTACCGCACTTCTGCACAAAAACTAAGAGCTTAATTTGAGAAAGAGCCACCAGGGGGCGCTTTTGTTTTTAATGAACTAGTATAGGCGACAACGCGTAGGGGTGCGAGCGCAAGGAAATTATGACAGCGGTGAGTTAGGGTTGCTGACTTGAGGGTTGCTTCGTTATAAATCAGTTCATACTGCAATGCGGTGATAGCCCAGTGGTTAAAAATCCGACCTTGTACTCGAGGGGTCCGGGTTCGAATCACACCAATAAGTTTCTTAAAAAGTTATGTGCAGTTTATAAAATTAAATAGATATAACTTGCTGTAACGGCGAAGGGAAAGAACTTGCATGCCTGAGAATTCACTAAAAAATGTTCTCAAAGGCATTTGTAGTCCACCAACGCGCACTAGGCCAGCGTGGCCAGGCCAGGCAGGTCAGCGAGGCCTACACCCTTCTTATTGTGAGAGGAAACCCGACCCTGTATACACGCCAAAGGGCCGAAGAAACGGGTCATCACCTGATGTTAAATGGCATACACAGCAGCAGTCCCTGGACTGGGTGTCCACTTCAAATAGAGAAAGAATGTTATCTGAGGTTCCTATCAAAATATCCAAAGCATTTCTATATACTATAAGTCACTGCTTAGCTGCTAAACCGTCTGAAAACTCAAATTCATGAATATCCGAAACACCGTGTCAAATAGCCACTGTTATTTGTGAATTTAGGGTGGTTAGTAATAGTGCATTCGTCACGCAAGACTGTGGTAACCGGGGGTGCAACGATAAAGATACTGGGTTATGCCACGATAACGGCATTATTCCGACCGGAGACTTCGCAGTCCTCGCCATGGTGCGGAATAATTATGAACTTTTACTGAAATAAAATAGCGGTGATAGCCCAGTGGCTAAGAATTCGACCTCTTAATCGAGGGGTCTGGGTTCGAATCCCAGTGGCACGCACCAATGACTTTGTAAAAAAATGGTTATGTGCGCTTTATAAAATTAAATATCACCTGCTGTTACTTACGGTGAAGGCAAACATCGTGAGGAAACCTGCATGCCTGAGAGTTTACAAAAAAATATCTCAAAAGCATGTGAAGTCCACCAACCCGCATTACTCCAGCGTGGTGGACTAAGGCCTACATCGCTCTCATCGTGAGAGATGACCCGACCCTGGGTCATTAAGGGATTACTGACTGACTGAAAAAATGTCATGGTTTTGAGCCAATGAGCTTGCAAAAGTTGACAACGTTATAAAAACAGATACTGGTACGTACCTACAATGTCGAAAGCTTCACAACTACACAATTTTTACTTCCAACAAAGAATTAATTTAGATAATGTGTGTAATTAAACTCACGCAAGCGGCCCCCGAACAACAGTTTTGGGAGCTTAGTCATCGCTACAAACATCCATGTGATTACAAAAACACCCACAAGATACGCCAATTGGCAATATTTGGTGGAATTAGCCGTAATCGCGCTCCACGAGTATTAAGTATGGGTGAATTTGACACGCTATACAACCCTAGGCGGTCAGTAGGGCTGTCCAAATCGACTACGTACTATAAAAATGATATTGAAATTATAATTGAAATTATAAGATGTGTACAGTTACAATACCTACTGTATTTTCAAGTAAAACAATATGCAATTATGTGGTCTATTAAAAGTCTCTTTTTTTATTTTAAAAAATAAATATGACGGAATACTGTATCAGAGTTTGCTGCCAAGTCGTTTGGATATATCTTAACTTCGATCTCAAGAATAAATTCCGATCGATACATAATATTCAAATCGAAATTCGACTTATTCGAAAATTCGTCAAATAAATTCAATACATAAAGTTTTTATCGTTTAACGCTACTATCTCTTTAATCATGAAGGGTAGTTAAAAATTTCAAAATAAAGGTCTGTCCATACGTACCTATTTATGTATTTGAAACAAAATAACCTCGTAAACATAACAAAATTCGAAAGGATTCTCAAAAAATTCGCGACAAAATAACGCGCCACCTTATATTTATGATCAAGTAAAGTATCAATGCGGCAACCCTAGCTAGCGGCCCCTATTCGCTCATGTCCAAGTTATAGGGTGATTGCATCACACACAGTCTCCTGCAAGTCTCGAAGTGTTGGCTTACTCGTAGCTACCTACACGTAATATACCAGTACATACCTACAGACTTACTACCGCTAAATGTAGACTAAGATATTGACTTACCGCTTTACGCTAACTTAGGTGTGCAGCGCTCAGAATTACGAAACTTATTTGTCAGCGTAGAATTTCTCTCCTATTTCTAGCTGGAGATTTTTGCACATATGGTCGATTTGAGTTTGACAATCTAGTTGTTTATAGACAACTTTTAAACTTCAAATACAACCACCAACCGGCTGGTTGTCTCTGTTTGAAGTTGTTAGTGCATCGTCCTTGCCAAGGACAATTTTTACCTAATTAGTAAGTAGCTATTGCCTCCCATAGACATCTGCAACTCTCGAGGTACGACTGACGGGTAGCCAACATTATGTCGTTACCACACGCGCAGGCTTCCCCACGGTTTTGCCTGCGCAGGCCGCGCCGTGGGGTTGGCGCGTGATACAGTTTTACCAACCCGTATCAAGTTTTAACAACAAAGCGTGTGGTATGGCCTGCGCAGGCAAAACCGTGGGGAAGCCTGCGCGTGTGGTACGGCCTGCGCAGGCAAAACCGTGGGGAAGCCTGCGCGTGTGGTACGACCTGCGCAGGCAAAACCGTGGGGAAGCCTGCGCGTGTGGTACGACCTGCGCAGGCAAAACCATGGGGAAGCCAGCCCGTGTGGTAGCAACATTAAGGAATGTGGTCGCCGCTACCCATAGTCAACTACAACACCATAATTGTTACTGATACGTTTTCGACAAAGGAGGGAACGGTAGACTCGCTTCTTAGTAGACTTGCTGTAACGGTGAAGTAAAACGTCGTAACATTTTAACGACAAAAAAAGTGTTCTCAATGGCATCTGAAGTCCACCAACCCGCCTTAGTCCACAACGACGATAACTCGACTATAACGACGACTGACTATAACGACGACTGACGATAACTCTCATTAATTAAAAGATTATTATTCATTGTATTAGTTTATGAAAGATTTCATTATATTAACTTTACGACAAAATCTTAACCCAAGGGTTTGTTGACATCATCCAGACGCAAATTGCATGACATGTGTCGAGAATCTCGGCGACAGATGATGTCATACTTATCCCTTCACGCGAATTTGTCCCGTAATTAGATAAAGGGTTGGAGACGGAAGCTGTGCAGACGGGTGTTACTCAATTACGAGTGTAACACGGATGATGCATCAGAACTGATCAAAATCTTGGTTAAGGGCCAACAAATGGGCACGAGTAAGAACACGAACAGGGGAATTCGGCTTCTCTCGAGGACGGGGTTCGAATGCCATTGGCACGCACCAATAACTTTCTTTAAAAATTTAGATATGTATGTGCTTTTTTTTTAAAAGAATAGTAGGCGAACAAACTTATTTGTTGGAGATTTTTTTATACGAAAAGCAGACAAACAGACAGACGGGCCATCTGATGTTAAGTCACCGTCATCGACACGAGCAACAAAAAACGGTTGTTATACGAGTAATTTTTAGGTACCTACGCAAAATATTATATATACACGTTAAATTTGTAGAGTACTTCAAGTAACAAAGTGTTACTTTAGTTCATCTATCAGTTTGTCTATCATACAAGGAGGGATCTTAAAGGATTTAAAACAATATCAGGGGTTTAAAATGCACCTGCGCAGTACTAAATATGTAGGCGTCACTCAACGTATGAAGAGGGTTTTAAATCCTTTGAAAAATTACTTTCTACTTACATAGAACTTTAGGAAGACGTGTATTTCAAATAAATTATAGTTGAATTTCGACTACATGGCGACCTTTTGTAGAAAGAAATTGAACAAAATTCAAAGGAAAGGATGCATATTGGCATTTGAGCGAAATCATACCTATATGCTTTGTATTTCCACTCGAATAATTGCTTTTTATAATAAAAACGTCAGGGGATATAAACTTTTCTTTGATACAAAGTGTGACGCCTGACGTGTTGTTCAAACATTCATATCCTTCCTTTCCACTTGCTTCGTCTGATTTATTTCGAAAGTACCACTTGAGTTGTCAACGTCTGAATTACGTACCATTCGTTGGCTGCCTGTCTTTGACTATATATCGTACATATAACTCTTGAACGCTACCTTTTGTTTTTTATATGATGGTAATTTTATACGATGGTAAGGGGTGGTGGCTTCTTCCTTCTGTGTTGGGTATACCTTAGGTATAATTGATGAGTTTAAATGCGTATTTGTATACAATTAAGAATTATTGTATTGTACGAAAAAAATGAACTGCAGAAAGTACTATTTCTTCTTTCTTACTACTTCTGTACTCGTATTGGCTGGATGCGACCTTTTCATGGCCCACTGTGGGGCACGGTTCTCCCCCACAACTGGAGGAGGCCTCGGACCTATTACACCACGCTGCTCCAATGCGGATCAAAGTCAAAAGCTTTTATTCATTATTAGGTACAATTTGGGCACACTTAATTAACGTCATACAGATAAATTATACATTTTACATTCATCCGCTTTGATCGCCCCACAGGCAAAACGTAGACTGGGAGAAAAAAGCGGGAGGAAAAAAACTCCCAGCACTCTTTTAAAGTAAATAAAACTTACTCTATAGTGCAGTATGACCAGGTCCAAGGTATTGGTGAAGAAACCCGTGTCGGTTGTTTTAAAACCGCCCATAGGGTCTCTGACAAAGTTTAACGACTGCTATAGTATCGATAACAACCGGGACCGACGGCTTAACGTGCCCTCCGTTCCACCCATCCAGGTACTGACCGCGCCCGACGTTGCTTAACTTTTTCGATCGCTTGCGATCTACTCAAGCAGCGGGGCTGTATTATAAAAACAAAACTTCCAGTATAAGCAATTAAACTGGAAGTTTAAAGCTTCTAGGCAATACTCAACATAAAATTCTTAGACGATTAACGTCACCGTGAAACGGAAACAATCCATAACTTTTATTGTAACTGCCTCACAGGCTGGACGGAAGTGCTAGATTCAGTAGAAAAAGCTCGCGCGGGGCAGGTCACGCGAGCTTTCTATATCAGACGCAGCACGCGACTGTTGAGATCTAATAACTTATAATAGTTCATTGCTCTGTTGTTTGTTTGTCAAAATAAACAGGAATAGGAATAGATCAAGGTTTCTCAAATTGAGGTCGCGTAACACTAGGGGTACGCCATTACGTCATATCGGGTTCGCAATAAAATGTACATTAAACGTCCATTTTATCCAAAAATGAACGCCCCTCCAGGACCTTCCTATCCACACTCACAAAGTAGACCTTTAGACGTAGCACTAACAACGGATCGTCTTGGGTGTTAAATTGACATTTATTAAATGCTAATTATTATTTAATGCTTTATCAGTAGGCCGGTTAATGCATTATTGCCGTAAACGCAGAACAGAGCAGTCGTGTCCTTCCATACAAAGATCGATCTTCTCTCTATACGACACAATACGACACATACGACGTGACTTTGTTCTTTATCTGTTTTAAAATGTAAATACGTGTGATACCTGAAGATCTCTACCGTCATATGCAAGAACTAAGACGTTAGATAAACAATGACCGTATTGGTTTACAACTTAATTTCTCTCAATTCACACAATAATTATTATCGGTGACCCCAATGTCTTTCATTGCAAAGTGCATGTCATTCAAAAAATATCGATTGCATTCTATTGTGCCCTTAAAATATCAAAGTTGAGTTAAACAATAGGACCCCTTGTTAGTAAGTAGGGCTTCCGTCGGCTTCCGTAGTCATTCTGCGAATTATTCCCGATACGTCGGTAGGAGAAACAATAGTCAAAAGCCAACCTGTTTTGCGCAAATCCTTTAAAATTAAGTCGGCTGCAACCCTAATTTTAAATATATTTAGGATTTGTGTTTAGGAAAAAACATATTTTTTTTCAAAATGTTCCTACTTACACCTCCCCTAATATTTAAAGAAAGATGTCTAGTTTAGTGTCCGGTGCTGATAAAGTGGCAACGGGCTGGCCACATCGTTCGCAGAACTGACAACCGATGGGGAAGGAAGGTCCTCGGTAAAAGGAGCACAGACCGCCCTCCTACCAGGTGGACTGACGACCTGAAGAAGGCAGCGGGAAACCGTTGGAGTCAGAGGGCCCAGGACACGAAGAAATTTAATTTCAATGTTTTAGTGTTTCAACTCCCGTAATGTGTTTTATCTAGCAAGCTTATGATGCCATCGGGAGATTCAAAAAAATTGAAAGATTTTCTTCCTTTAATCTATTACTTCAAACTGACATTAAATTAATTTTCACAAGCATTTCATTTTTACCTTATCATCATGACACTGGTTTTATTTTTAAACTTAACTCAATGTACAAAATTCATTCCAATACAATCTAAAAAGCATACGAGTACAAGTTCTATGTACACGGTATTAAAATAGAACCAATTAAGTATTTAAGCTTCTTGTAAACAAAGAAACGCTTTCCAACAGTAACTATGTAGTTAAGCAGGGAAGACCTTTCGTAATCGATAGTTCGCTGACCTACGGCAACACGGGCGTATAAAAAAATTCATTATATCGTGCTTTACGTCGCTCCCCAAGTAGCGACAAGTATGCCCATACACGCATGTAGGGATGCCCAAAAATGTGCTGTATCGATATATCGTATCGTAACTATATCGTATTCCTTTAATGTCGCGCGAAAATATCGCTTCCCTTTATATAGATATGTCGTATCGTATTCGTATCGCATGATGTTTATTAATTTGCAAATTTTAAAGAAAACGGAAAAGCGGTTATGCGGAAAGCGAATAGCGGGTGTTCTTTCATTATATACGCAAGAATTTTAATTCTTATTAAGAATTAGGAATAAAAAAAGGTTTAATGGCACTATTCATCATCATTTCATGAATTTTCAAGTTATAAAAGTAAAAAATGACGTAGTTTGATACGATACGATATTTTAAAGCGATACGCTATATCGAAACGTATCGTTTGGTCAATACATGTATCGTATTAAATATCGATATATCGTATATGAGCTGTATCGATATTTCGATATATCGTGTCGTAATTGGCATCCCTACATGCATACATTAGTTGCGTGAACTTGCATGGCGAAACGGGAGCGGCGTCACTTTGGTTAGGATTGCTATACGATGTTTGTGGGGAGGATATTTCAAATTAAGAAGGCTCTATTTAAATAGCTTATTTGTCAACAGTATAGCAATTGGTGCACTGTTTAAGCTCCTAGAATATGGGGAATCTGTAATAAATATTAATATTTTAATGGCATAACAATAATTGCACTTTTTAAGCAAAACAAGTGGAGAGGTCTTATGTAGAGTCTAATAGGAAATAGTAATAATGTTTTTTATACGTCCAGCTTATTGGTATTATGTATAAATTACTATCCTAATCCTATTGCTGTTACATGTACTTAATTTAGTCAAATTTTATTTACCAACTTTAACATTTTTAAGGACATGTTGCAATCTACCACCTCATCATTGTCGCCCTACATAAAGCGGACGAAACTGCACGGCAAAATATTGATTCATGCCGAATTTGAGGGGTTCTTGGCCGTCCCGCCGCGCGCCGCGCTCCCCTACTGTTTATGGGTTTAATTCGAAATTACGACTTCTTGGACGAATAGGTGTTGGACTGTTATGTCTTTATAGCACGTTCTAAAACGGTATCTGTGAAGAAAATAATAATTATTCAGAAGGACATTGAAATTTATAGTCTGTATCACATTCTAGGATATAAATAAAACAAAAATACCCGTATAAATTGTAAACATCTGTTTATACATAACATACGTTACATAGACATGTTTCATGTTTTGTAAAGTGGAAACAAAAAAGGAACGAAAGAAGTAGGATAGTAGTTAGCGTATTTTACACCATTTCTTTTACTCAAATTCTGCTTTATTAATATTGAGGCATTTTGCACTATATCTACACCTCATATTATAAACAGCCTGGCAATAATGTTGCCTCAACTATAGGGCGCAACTATAGTTGATGGCTCGGAGTCGTTTCAAAATACGAGTACAATGAGCCATTTGCCCCTTTATAGCTTTAAGTGTAAAAATTTACAACGTCCATAGAACTCCATCTTGATGAATATTATGAAAAGCATTTTATAGCATGATTTTAAATTTTTTAACTTATCTTATGGTGTGCGATTCTGCTTTTATAACAAAATTGAACAGTCTTTTTTCATTTGAAAGACGCGATCTTTTCCTACTGTCCTGTCATCTACGTTTAAATCTTGTAAAGTGACATAAAATAAAAACATAAGTTCTGTACTTACGTACTATGTATTTCAGAATTTGACTCTACCTCGGCATGAAAATCTGTGAAACAAAAGAAAAACAATTTAGGGGTCATTTTGTTAACTACATTTCTCAAAATGATAAAACGCTTCTTATTATTTATGTATGGTGGCATGTCATGACGTGTGGATGCATCAGTTTCGTAACATACCATGACGGTCAAAAGGTTAAATTCCAGATATAGCGTACCTACGTGGTACGATAGGATTGAGAAACGCTATCTTAGAGTAATCAGGGAGACGCACGGAGCCGATCACAATAATTAGTGCATAGACATGACCCAATAAGCCGGCCATGCATACAGGACGACTAATAGTGTTAACACATGCGTTGTTAACGACAGATCATAAGTTATGTACTGTATATTCATCACTAACAAGCAATTTTGTTACCACTTTCGCAAAAAACGGTAGCTTTATTCATGGAAGTTTTCCCTTGAAAGCTTCTTTATTTTATAGGAAATAATTACCCATGTTTTCATGGATTTTTAATCTCCTAATTGTCTGGAAGAGATCGCTTTTTAGAAATAAGACCGCCATTTGTTCTATTTATCAGTTACCAGCTTCCGGCCGCGTCTTCGCCTACGGTGGACCTAAACATGTGCCCCAGAGGGATAAAAAGTATCCTATATGATAATCTTAGTTATAATACCTTTGTACCAAATTTCATCCAAATTTAATCAGCCATTTTTGGCATATTTATAATAGTGGTAGGATAGTATAATTGTTTTGTAAGTGTTATCTATGTGTCTGTGTACAGTAAAGCTTGGTCTATTAGATCTGTCTGTTTTCGCATACGCGTATTCTGATCAGTAAATATAAAACTTTGATGCCGTAACGAAATGTCCTATAGATATTGTACATTATACGCAAATAGGGTCGAGTCTTGTCAATTGTGCTCCGACCTCTATAGAGTGTTACCCTATTGTCCTACGGCGACACCGGCCCTTAATTGAGACTTGAGAGGATATTCCCTCTTACAATTTCTGCAAGAACACTTGACTCCGAGATGAGGATTTTTAATGTTTTTTTCTGCCTCTGTGAGTATATTTAGAGGTTTGTGTATTTTTTGTAGCAATTGAGGCAAAAGGGCATGCAAGCCACCTGATGTTAGGTGGTCATGGCAGCAAACGCATCCAACCCCAGAAAAAATAAAGATTGTATGCGGTGCTTTGCTACCCATAACTTGAACGCAATTCTTTTTCAACTACACCCACATTCAAATCCAGAAAATATTATTTCTGGGTAAGATAACTAATAAATAAGTAATAAGCCGTTGAAACCTTAGGAATCGTAATCAGTGTTGGAAGTTCTTCGGCGGATTTCCATATCCGCTGTTACGCTCTCGCGGCAAGGAATTTATTTCCGCAGGAATTCTATTTATGTTCGCCTCATAACTAGGATTTTGTTCACAGACTTAGTTTGTTATTTATGGAATACAAGGAATTTCTGTGGTTAACATCAAATTTCCTTAATAGCTAACTGGCTTTTGCCCTCGGCTTCGTCCGCGTGGGTTTGGAACTTGACCCAAAGAAGGATAAAAATATTCTATCGTATATAGGTTATAGATTTTTAGGTATCGAATTTGGATTCAGAACCCATTGACCCGATTCTTCGTTGAAGAGTAACAGTCCATCCAACATCACAAAATCATCAAATACTCGCATTCTCATTTATAATCGTAACTGGTACGTTATTTCAATTAAGACGTAGCCATTTCAATGAGTGTTTACCTACTTACCTTTAATCCTCCACATCGCAACGTTTTAATTCTTTGTAAAAAAAGTAAGAAAATCTTCTTAATTCAAACTAAATTCTCTTTGTAAAATCGCTGGCATGCAGTCGACGTTGACTTCAGCGGCGAATACTTTTATTAGTGGATCCCGTAAATTAGTTCACATGTTTTATCTCGGTTTGTGCGGGATTTACGAGCGTTATCTAAATGAAATCCACACAACACGCTAGGTGAATAAACTGATAAAATTTGCAGAGTTACTAAAATTGTAGCTACAATATCTACTTCGTATCGTTTACCGACGTTGAACGTTTGATTGGTTGCTTCTAGGCTAACGGTGCGTTTGATAATGGACTGACATTAGATAGAAGTTATATTTCTTTGTTTCACAAGGTATTCCATAATATAAAGAAATACATATTGATAATTTAAACAGGTGACTAATATTACGAGGTATATACTCAATATATCGCTTTAGCACACGTTTTTCCAAATACGAAATCGGGACATTTGCACTGTGGAAACTATATAAATTATAATTCATGAATATCAAGTATTGAGCACTTTATAAATATTCAAAGCTAAACCTTAATTAAGTTTTCAACAGTAGCCATTAAATATCCAACGCAGTCGAAATTGAGTAGTAAAATAAAGCCGTCAAAAGCAGACCAAGTCAAAATACCAACTAGGATTAGTTGACCTTGGCTGAGTAGATCGTAAGCCTTGGCCACATCAAGATAACCCGTAGGTATATTAAACAATTTAAGGTCATTGCCCCTCGTAAACAATTGTTTGTAGACTCGTTTGAATAGGCTTTACGGGTCATGAAATCGTAGTTTACTTTGTATACTAAAGGCAGAATGAGTTCCTTGAATAAAGAAAATTATAGCAGCGGCATGAAAATTATACTTTTAAATTTTTATATGAGCAGACGGAGCGATACTAGGTATATCTTCTGTAGTAATAGTGCAATTGGGTTCAACTTTATAGAGCTTAAGAGGCTCTATCAATTTACAAACACCATAGAAAGAAAATTATGCTAATATGGGAAAATTAGTTGCCATAGGTTATGAATCACTAAAAGTGACCAAAAACAAAAGTCCTCTAATTTATTGCGTCCTGTCACGATATTCTAATTCATTGGTTTGAAATAATAGTTGCTGGTATCCCCAAGATTTAGACCTCAATCTGAGAGTTGGTTATTAAAACCGACCGTGACCGTTAGGCGGAAAACCATTGGTTAGAAAAGAACCGGCCAAAGTTACCACTCTTTATATTTCGTTTTCCCGACCGTCCCACAGAAGTTATCTAATGCAATCAAATTCTTTAAAGAAGAATTTCAGACAGGGGACTCCACTTGCTATTTGCGCTAGGGTCATCAGTAAGCCTGCATATAAAAAGACGAGTTAAAGGTAATTCAAAGTTTCGAGTACACGTATTGGCTCTCGCGATACAATGGATCCCGAAACGGATCCGATACAGTCGCCGGAAAGGCTAGCTTTTAATTGGAGCCTGATGCGCAAAAAACAATGAACTTCCGAAAGAAAGGGTTGCTACATATTTACTTTCGACTTTTTTCGACTGCTTTTGACTTAATAGTAATTTAGTAGCAGAAGGAAATGCACGCCACAAGGCAGGTAAGTGGTCCCTTCAGCCCATGGACTTCCGCATCCGACCTCAAAAAGATAAAAAAGATAGCAATCTGAGGTTGTATGCAGGTGCTTTGCTACTCATGAGATGTTCCCCTCAAATGAAGCATCCCCGGCCACCATACCTTCCACACACAAAACACACAAGAAATAAAGAACATACTTTACGATGGGTAAAGAGTAAGGGCGATGAGTAATGGCGAATTTTAAGGTAACTAAGCCAAATACTAAAAACATTTTGGAGGATTTACAGATTCTCTGGACTTTTGGATAACTTTGGGTTGTGTTGCGTTGTTTTATAAATTAATAATCTTCTTTCATACAAAAAACTTGTATGAAAGGTTTACTTGTCCTTTTATTAAAACTTACAGACTTCATCACTTCTTTATTCACTCTTTTATTATCAAAAGTTCAGTTTGCCACTCGTGTGCACAGCTACAGGGGTAGCTTTTGCGGAATTTTTTTTAACTAACTTTAGTCATGTGTTCGTGTAACGAGATTGTGTGCGGCTCAATGGTCCGCCGACTGTAGTTACAAGTTGTTTTTCCCTACCAATTATTTATTATTGTGAATTTATGTTTTAATTTCGTATGTTATGGGCGTATTTCGTATCTAACTTTTTGCGTGACAAACGTTTCTCTCCCCACAATAATAAAAACCTTTTTCCAATTCCATTTCGCAATTTGTCAAAATTGACAAATATAACATCTATTTATTAAGACTGATTACAGAAGTTATCCAACTGAAAGTCGACTGAAATAGTAGACTAGGCCCCCTGGTAGGTAATCAAGCAACACAGCTATCCGCGTTTCAATTGTATTATTATCATTGGTTCTTGATAATTGTGCCAAAATTTAGCTTAATCTGACGTTTAATTCTGACATACACACATACAGGTGAATCTAAACTACCTGCATTATGGCATAATGTAACCTTGCTTAATATGGCCGAACACTTGCAAACTCTAACCAAAATATAATTGCTCTAAGTGCAAACTGCACTTGTCAACCGATTTATCATCCTCCTTCCATGATGATAATTTAATAACGTCACTTATCATTTGGCAGTAACGAAGCATCGTTTAATCATAATCAAAGTAATTAATAAATTAATTAGCCCATTTATTATCCAACAAGGAATAAACAGCAAAGAAAGTAACGTAGATAGATAATAAGGGAAGGTTAATTAATACGATCTTTTGCTAACGTGATATTAATTACCTCCGTAATAGCTTTGTATATATTTCCTCATAGCATATTTCCTTATTTATTAAAAGGAAAATAAAACGTTTAACGTCAACGGAAAAAGTATGTTACAATATTTAATTAATGTTTAACAGTCTACCCTAAGCACAAATGCATTTAATTTATTATTATGTCTTAATTTGACTTACAAAGAACCTAAAACACAGTTTAGGCAGGTATCTACCTGCACGGCTCAATTTTAATTTATTTAGTTTATGGATACCTAACTTTAATACCTTACTCGTACACTGGCAGCAGACCTAAAGAATGATAAAACACGTCTGTTACGATCGACTTTATCAACTCCTTAATTCCTTCCTTCCTTTCAGCCCTTCCTTCCAGCTCATATCCATCAGTGGACTACTACTGCTGGACATGGACGTCCCCTAATCGACGCCATTCCGCCCGGTCCTGCGCCCTTTAAATCCAACGTTATCCCGCCATTTTCTTCAGGTCATCGCGCTCTACTTCTTTTGCCTAGACTCGGTCGCCATTCGAGGACCTTTCTTCTACATCGGTTGTCTTTCAAATTTATAAGTCTATGCAAGGGTTACTCTTAAAGAAGGCTTGACTATCGTTTTTAAACCCTCTTGCAAGGTTTTAGCTACGCACGAAAGTTTTCAAGTGGATACATCCTTAATGTTCGTAGCACCGTAGCGTCGTAGCGTCGTAGCTCGTAGCTATGTTGTTCAGCGGATGTAACTACGGCTACGAAGAGATTACCTCGAGTACTAAGACGGGGTACCTGTATGGCACTCACCGACCCTCTCCATCGAAATGACACGGCTGAGTGGCGATAGCTGAAAATGTTGGATGATAAGCTGAGTCAAGTGGAGACGCTTGTAAGGAGACGTACTCGAATAATAATAATTACAATGTCATAATTATATGTCGGTATCGGAAGAAAGGTCCGAGTGACGAGAGACTGGATTGACGACCACTCGACAAAAAGAGTACTGTACCCTTAGTCTGAGTTTTAGCCGTTCCGAAACTAAACACACACATACACAGCTCACCAAACGTAAATGCACAGTGTAGGTAATAACCAACAGAGGAAAAAGATTTTTAGAAGAGTTAAAAAATTAATAAAGCATTAGAGTAATCATCACAAAAATTGCTTTATTTTTAATTAACACTCTTTCAATGTTTAATAATATTAATGAAACATAATAACCGTGAATTGGTCGTAATGCACTGTAAAATTTCGGACTCATATTATCCCGTAGGTATTAAATATTTGTTAGTATTATAATGTGTAACGATAAGTATTCATATCTTTCACTCCATACAAAAAATTGATTTTAAATTTTTAAACTCCTCTAAAAATCTTTTACCTCTATTTGTTATTACACTGTGGACTCCTGTGTAGTAAGCTGTGTATGAATTACGTATCTATCCGAAACGAATCGCACAAACGTTTCGTTTCTGTATCGCTAAAACTGACTAAGGGTACAGGCCGCCCTCCGATCAGATGCACTGATGACTTGAAGAAGACTAGGGAAGATTAGGGAAGGTTCATGTCCAGCAGCGGACTACTGTTTTATCATAATATACAATATGTGGAGAGCATATGGAAAAATTAATGTATTTTTATATAATGCAATATGTATGACGTTCATTAAGTGTGCACGAATTTGTGTACCTGTGTCGGATTTTGTAACGCAATTGTAGAACACATTTTGGATTTTGGTGCATATGTGGACTACATGTGAAATTATTTTTAGCCTATGAAAAATACTCGGAAAATCAAAGACATTTACTTCTCCGCACACATCCGCGAATACTTTCAATCCTTATTCCCAAAGTAGTTGGGAATATAAGCACGTTTTCCCGGAGAAAGAGCACAAATAATAAAGAAGCAACGTTCATAATAAAACTTGTGCAATATTGCATTAGACAAGAACCATTGGGAAATGTATATTGATTTTCTTTTCAGTTTCCCCTCGGATAAGCGCGGTTGAGCGCGGCCTGATTTCAGCGCAACTTTTGAGTTTTAAATCAAATGTGACTTATATGACTGCGGTTGCTGAATGATAATGTTCTAGGACTTTTATTTGTAAGACAGATAGAAGAAAATTTTACCCTTAATTGGCGACTACCGCTACTCGTCAAGAGAGCGCTATTGGGATCCTAAACTCCATTATTTTTTATATCACTGCACGCTGACATATACATATGTAGGTACATATAAAAAGAAAACACCAACGCAAATCAGAGCTCTGCCACTCCGCAGACCAGGCTCGGTCCTGTCATCATGCCCAAATGGAGGTCTCCTTCTTCCTTTGCTAAAGAGGTAGAACTCTTGCGTCATAGCAATGTGGATGCTAGTGCACTATTTGGATGATTCTGGGTTCGATTCCCAACAGAGCAGAGTTTCTGGTTTGGTTGTGTGTTTTTGTCTAACATGTGTGTGATACGGAATCCTAGTGTTGGCCTATGAGTGTGAAGCGTTTGTTTATTAAGCGTTTGGTTATTAAAATAAAATCATTAGCAAAAATATGAACGCAAGCGGATCTAATACCTGCCTTAATCCGAGTCCCCGACAAAAACATATTTAACAAGCTTATTACTTGGAAAAGATTACGTAAGTAGGTACAAAGTTTATTCAATAAGTAAACTTAGTTTTATGTTAATAAATTGAATTACCTCGACGAGACGTAACAGGTGTTTTAAAACTCTCGGTAATTCCACTTTTAGTTCGAGACTTTTTTCATTTCATTTGTTTCGCGAAAATCTCACTTTCACTTGTTTATTTAACTTGTAAATTAGACTTGACACAACGCGAACGGTGCCGAACGGAGTGGCTTTAAGCTTTTGATTATCAAATTGGAGTTGAGATTTAGTTTGTTAAAGCAGCTGGGTTTTTTAAGATTATGATGTAGCATATTGTACTTAGTTCCAAGGTTATCTGGAAGAAACTTAATAGCTTTTACACGTATTTAACTTGCCATGTTCATGTGTTTGTATGTTCGGGTCGAGTTTTGCAATTAAGTGACGTTATTCTAAATTCAAGCTGGCGGCCGGCCTAAGATTACGGCGTTGTTATTTTTTATGCACTCCCATGAAATGGGTATCAAAAATTATAGGGCCAGAGAATACAAAAATCATAAAAGGGTTTTTGAAATGTTTTTAATAATTATTTATTTTATCCAGAAACTGGCACTTTGCGGCGAGTTAGAAGCACGATTGGTACCTAGCGAACTCCGTTGCATTTGTCAGTCAGTAACCCATTAATGACCCACTACAGGGTCGGGTCTCCTCTCACAATGAGAGGGATGTAGGCCTTAGTCCACCACGCTGGCCTACTGTGGATTGGTGGACTTCACATACCTTTGAGACATTTTTTTTTGTGAACTCTCAGGCATGCAGGTTTCCTCACGATGTTTTCCTTCACCGTAGCAGCAGGTGATATTTAATTTTATAAATCGCACATAACTTTTTTACAAAGTCATTGGTGCGTGCCATTGGGATTCGAACCCGGACCCCTCGATTCGAGGTCGAATTCTAAGCCACTGGGCTATCACCGCTTGCATTTATTACGCATTAAATGCGAGTTTTGCCCATTACGCCATGTAGGTTGCATAGAAAGAATCAAGACGCAGAAGTAATATCCTAACCTGATAGCAATTTACCCAAATGTGTTCTGATCCAGCTAAGTAACAAGCTAAAGACAAACGATCTAATCTCACCGACACGTGCACGAGAAGGAATCAATCAATCTGCTTCGGAGCTAATCTGTGGGCCTATCTCTCACTTCCGGTGCCGAGGACTTATCGTACGAGATATCACCGAGGTCTAATTATAAGGGTTCGGAGCTTTTATGTTACAAATTTTGCCTGCGGCTTCGTCCGCATTAGTTTAAGAATTTTGTTCAGAAAAAGTATCCTATATGTTTATCCGCGTTATAAATTATATCTATATATCTATATCTTCTATATATAATGTAATTGATTTCTATGAAATGCGCATAGAAATCAATTTAGCGGTTTTTGCGTGAAAGAGTAACAAACGTCCGTTCATCAATCTATAATAAACCTTCATATCTTAAAAGTATGAAGGTGTTGTAGTTGTAGTATGTTAACTGTATGTAAATAATTTGACTGACAAATACAGACGGACCTCTTATAAGCATTCCTTTAACAGTTCATTCAAAACAGAAAATCTTTTTAATAACGATAATTTGTTTGAAATTTTCCATCACACGGGAACTTAGCACGTTTTATGTGATTCAGCATTACTCGTGTTAACGAGCGGAAGACAAATGGGCTTCCAACAGACGCTCAAGCCCGAATCAATCTGTTTCTGCCATTTCTGCTCTGCCCGTTTTTTGAGAATTCTTATCGCTTCTACTCGTATCTTATATCAAAAGCCTCAATCTCAGTTTTTGTAGACACAATCTTTCGTTTGATCGCTACGTTTTAATATTATTTTCTTTGGATTCTAAAAACGGGGCTTAATTATGTAAAATTATTATTGTGCGGCGGTGATAGCCCAGGCTTAGAATTCGACCTCGAATCGAGGGGTCCGGGTTCGAATCCCAGTGGCACGCACCAATGACTTTGTAATAAAAGTTATGTGCGATTTATAAAATTAAATATCACCTGCTGTGAAGGAAAACATCGTGAGGAAATCTGCATGCCTGAGAGTTCATAAAAAAAATGTTCTCAAAGGCATGTGAAGTCCACCAACCCGTAGTAGGCCAGCGTGGTGGACTAAGGCCTACATCCCTCTCATTGTGAGAGGAGACCCGACCCTATAGTGGGTCATTAATGGGTACTGACACATTGTTTTTCTATAACAAATAGGGGTAATTACAAGTTTGACGCTTCGTCCCTTGCTCAGGGGATTTTCATAGGACAGAAGTTCTGAAACGGGCGGGTTTTTGGTTGTAATTCTTGTACTTGTGTGAAGCGGAATAAGATAGTTCCTTTTATTTCTTTCTTCAACGTGACTCCCGGCTCACGCAATTCGATTTCCGGTTCTTTTTCGAATTTGACAAGATGACATGTCAAGACGTTTCTTATTAGAAAAGGTGGTAGAGGGGAGAAACCTATGTCGCCGCCCTGATCAATCAAACATTGATAAGTACAATACAATACAAGAAAGAAAAATGTCGTGAGAAACATGTAAGTTCTACTTAATGATCTCAAAGGCATGTGAAGTCCACCAACCCGCATTAAACCGTCGTGCTGGACTAAGACCCTTAAATAGATTGTCTCATCCAAAGAAGACCCGACCTCGTAGTGGGTCACTAAATAGTCGCAGACAAGGTCTTGGACATGTTAATTAATTACATGTTAGTTAATTAATTACTTACTATTATCATAAAACTTTTATTTTTAAATTATGTCCATTTAAGGATTATCACAACAAAATACATCATACTCAGTTACATCGACTGGGTTTTTTCTGAACTCATCAACGTATTCAAAAGAAAAACGATGTGACTTTAAAAATATAGATGCATATCAGTAAAAATGCTACTGCTACTCAATGAAATGATTCCCATAAAGGTAAAAATGATACGACTGGCAGTAAACTGTACGAAACAGCTTTACATCAAGCGACTCCGCTTTCATCTCGGTTTTGCATAAAACACGCGTAAATAGCAAACCGATACTTACTTAACACCGCCCACGACCGTTATCGTAATTTTTCATATCTACGCGACTTGGATTCCCTATTTTGTTGCAAATGAAGATTTATTTTAAACATTCAAAGGTTCAGTACTTAAATCGTAAAATGGGAAAATATACTACCTACTTTCCTACTACTATTATTAACGCGAGGTTTGTTAGATAGATGTTTGTTACTTTGTCACGCAAAGCGGCTAAACAGAATTGGATGATTTTGGTACAATAATAGATTATAACCTGGATAAACATATGGGGTGCTTCTTAATTCAACGTGGATGAAGTCGCGAGCGGACGCTAGTTTATTATACGAGTAAGGTTTAACACTTTGTGAGGCCGTATGTTTGTTTCTCATTCACATAAAATAGCTGTATAAATCTGGGTGAAAATTTGTACACTGATAGTGATAACTAACATACCATAGGATACCCGTAAGACCTGCATTTCTCTTGACTAATTTCTAACACAATGTGGACAAAATCGTGGGCAAAAACTAAGCTGTGATTTTTCCGGAAATCGGTAAAACGATTTAAACAGTCTTCCGTCAACCCTCGCACTAATAGCCTGAGTTGGGAATCTGAAAATCGAATCTAATCGAAACATCAGCGAAACTTACCGTAATTTGTCCCTTTTTCTCAGTGAAAAACAGTGTAAACAAAGAGTCCGAGTCTCTCAAAGGGGTTTCCTTAATGTATGACACATAAATCGGAGTAAAGATAAAAGTAAGTGAGTATAACGATGTCTGAAAGAAAATATGCTTTAAATCCTTTTTTGTAACGAGTACCTAAGACTTGTAACTTCTTTTTATGAAAGGACTTTTTCCTAAGCTATAGAAAGATAGCGGTATGATAGCGCAGTGGCTAAGAAATCGGTATCTCACTTAAAAGGTCTAAGATCCAAACCTAGTGGTCAATAAATTAACTTCTCTAAAGCTATGTGCGTTTTATAACATTAATATCACCTTCTGTAATGAATTAAAACACCTTGAGGAGATCTAAATGCTTGAAAATTCTCCATAATGTTCACAATGACATGTGAAGTCCACCAATTCGCATAAGGCCCGCGTGGTGGACTACAACCTACCTTCTTAGTTGGGTAAGGAAACCAGATCCAGCAGTAGGTCACAAATGAATTTATGATGGTGATAAAAAGATAGGGAACTCTGAAGTGTATTCAGACACCGTCTTACACGTTTTTTTTCTTTTGTCAGTATTTTTCTTTTGATTAATGAAAGAAACCGCCTGCGCGTGGCTTAAACTTTGAGTACAAGCTGCGTGTACTTGTAAATCAGCGGCGTTTCAATCTTCGTTATAATTTTTTTTGTCAGCTTAATCTTTTCGTATACGAACTTGTAAAGAACCATCAAACTTGCTCGCATTTTAGGTGGGAATTCTTTTGATATGCTAAACCTTGTCTTTGTGTGAACCTTTTAGGAATATTAAGAGGGCTTTATAGTATGATGATGAAGCGTTAAAATGTTAAATGTTAAAATGTTACATCTACTCTCGAGTCTTGTACTCGAGCACTAGCTAGAGATCTCTCTCCATTACGGAAAACGTTTAAAATAGTATAGGTACATTACTTGCCATGTTTATAACGATACAAATATGTTTATAACGATACGATTATGTCAGGTATAAGAATATTTTTAGAGCGTCCGAGGCCTAAGTAAGACGACATGCCACGTCATTGCCAATCAGGACTATCTACTAATATTTGGTCACTGTTCACCAACTTGATAAGCAAAGGATTTATAACAACTCTATATATGTATATATTTGTGCAAATACACGTTTTGTCTTTGTCTTTGGATTATAATGTGTCCAAGCTAAGAGTTTCACTACAGATGCATAGATGTCTTATGTGAGTCATCAATTAACATCGTGTTTAAGATCAGGACTTCCAAAAATCGAAGCACCTGATCAAATCCGTTGCCAAAATCCCTAAAACACTTCAAGTACTGCAAGACGACGACTGTGTTTCGAGTAGCAAACCGAAATAAAAGTCTACAAGCGAATCGTCACTATTTGAGGCCCAGACGAAGTAAATCCGTCAAGAGGTATAGTCTGCCGGAATTAAGGGGTGATTTGGCGACGTTATCCGCAACTGAAGATGTATTATACAGATAGATTACGTCTTTCGAGCAGAAAGAACGCAAGTACAGACAGACAAAACGGCTATATAGGTTTTATGTAAAAGCTTACTTAGGCTTGCGGCTTCGTCCGCGTGAAGTTTTGAACTTGCTTAGAGATAAATAAAATATACTTCGGTATCTTTAATCCAAATCTTCCAGTATCCAAATACCAGTTTCCCAAAAGTCTAAGTCCTTTGTGAAAAAGTTACACGTAAATCAAGTTTACCCATTCTAATCAACTTGCACATTGTAGAATGTTTTTTCTTGACAATATAAAACAATAGTGTGGTCTTCGAAAGATGGCGCCACGGGTATCCTAAATTGACCTAAATCACGCTACCAAAGTTTTCTAACATAACAAATGACAAATAATACAAAAATCGCTTCGTCGTCCGTTGTTCTCCACGTATAACCTGCCAGGCCTTTGTAAAAACCCTAAATTTAAACATTTCCATTCACAGACTTAATTTTGTTATAGTTTTGTTGTATGTAAATATTATTGTGTCACAGTCTGGTACACACGGCCTTTGTCAAGTCGATGTGCGTGAAGCGTGAGCCCTAATAAACGGAATCCACTTACGCATCCACAGTTCGTGTAAACCCTCGTATTCAGTATTCAGTGCCGAATTAACCTTATCGGGGCCCCTGGCTGCAAACCTTCAATGGTCTACAGTTCGGCACGGGTCCCCCACAATAGGGGGAGGCCTGGAGGCCCATATATGAAATTGAAGAAGGAAAAATTTGAGATTTTTAACTTATTTAAATGGTCATGATCCGTGTAGGCTAGCTTATACATTAAATTGTATCCGTATGTAACACATTTAATTATTTTGAGTGGGGCCCCTCGCCTATGCTGGGCACCTGGGCCCTCTGCCTGTAATCCGGCCCTGTTCGTATTGACTCGTTAGTCGCTCAATGTCTATATTTATCGTTCAGTTACGGCAAGGAGCCTTTGTTGTTATACTGATGTTTGCTAGTCTTAAGTCAAGATGATAACTTTGAAGTATTACAAATATATTCAGAGTTTTGCAAGTTAGAAATAACGATACAAACAATACCGTTCTACTTTAGCTGTCATGTGTCTTGTAACAAAAATACTTACATTTCGGTATGACAAAATAATACAACGACTCCTATTAATCTAAAAAGCTACGCGAAACGTTGAAAAAACTCTGTTTATGACCAAAAACTAATGAGAAACGATCGCTAAATTTTAAACTACTACTTTACTTACTTTACATAAAGAATGACACAATTTTATAACTGCTTCAATCTATCAATTATGCTAATCTTTGTAACTAATCTAAGTAGCAACATTCCTTACAACCTTTGGGAGATACGATAGGAATCCTATCTGAGTACATTTTTACTCATGAGGACTGCGAATGTCGCCTCAAATAAAGTACCCCTGGCAACTATAAGTTCACAGTAAATATTAATAAAGACATGAAGAAAATGCCATCTAAATGAGTTAAAGGAGTGGTGGTAAGGTACCTAGTGAACTATAATGGCTCTACCGTCCGAAAAAAATCGTACATGTTTTTCTTCATTTTATGTTTACGACACAAAAATTAAGTAGGGCACGCCAAGGTAACGTCAAGTTAGAACAAAACATTAATCAAACTGTAACTGACAACGAAGAACGGAATAATGGAATAAAAGGTAAGAAACAAAAATTCGTGTCCAAATTAAGCTGAAGCCATGACGTTCTGACAGGAAAGCTATATAAAACAAGCGATGGCACGATACCAACAGGAAAGCTTATAACCCGAGAGGCCGCCGACCAAAAAATGCAAGCATTTTCTAAAATCTGATGTTTTAATATACATAAGGTCACGTTGATGGAGAGAGAGCCCGCCGCCGTCAGTTAGCTGGATTCTGTAGCGTTTAGTGCATTTAATTTTGTAAAAAAACTATACAACTCGCAACTATTCACAACTTGAACATAATTTTGTGAGTAGTTAATTGAAAATAATTTTTATGGTCGTCAATGATACTAGCTTGATAATGTTGCTAGAGCTTATCTGCCGTTATCGTCGTAACGTATATGACCGATGACCAGAATTAAAATATCAGATTTTAGAAAACGCTTGCTGTGTTCGGTCGCTGGCTTCTCGGCCTATTACAAGACCAAAGTGGCATAATTATGTCAAGGTGCTAAAAAATTAGATCATGTTGTGATTAGCAAAACCATAGAGAAATTATAAAACTTTGAAACTAATCTGAATGTAATTTACATTCTGACAGCAAATTAATCGAATTGTTTCAGAAGTTAAAATTGAACTCCTTTGTTTAGATATTGGTGTAACTTAAGAAATTGATTGAAAGCAAAATGTAATGAATGAAGAAATACAAATACCAACAACCTTTGTACTACCAGAATGCGAAGTTCATTTATTTTAGAGAATTATTCATCCTAAACGTCTATAGGTAAGGTACCTACGTTGATACACTTGATTTAAGTTAAATTTAAATACAATTGATAATAACACTTACCATAATGGTCTGTTATGATTTCTAATTGAACCATTTTAATGGATTTTATTTATTTAATACTGAAATTAATTTAATATTTGAAACAAAGAATCAACCATTTATTTTTTTGAAGTAACCTCTACAATCTAAACCAAAAATATTATAATAGGATTCTTGTGAAACCATAATAGGTAAACACAACACTGGCAAGAAGCACAAATAAGAACCAATACCATACAATAAAATATTTTGAAAAAGGAAGCCCGTGTTATCTACGCGCTACAGGATTTTAGGATATGCAGAATATTAAACCACACAATAGTCTGCTATATACCTAACCCTTCCACATAAAAGCTTATATCCGACCACCCTAGCCCTCTAGTACCTAGTCTTGCTTACCTTGATCCCTTTTCGCACTCACAACCCTTGATTCACGGCGCTTCATTAAAACCTTAAGCCCTTAAAACATTCGTCGGTATAATGAAAGCGACATTTCCTCTCTGTTCCCGAAATAAAACAAATCTAGCACGCAATGCAGGTTTGATAAGGGCGGGTCACCGGCCAAGGGCGTAGGGCGCACGCACGTTAACAAAAACCTTATTAAGCTAAATTTTATTGCTTTGGTACCGCCTAGGGCTAATAAGTTGGGCTTTATGGCTCCAATGGCACTTAGAGAAAGATAGTCTTATTTATGGCTTTTTTGTGGAAAGATATCATAAATCTAAGAAGGTACCTATACCTCTTAGAAGTGCTTTTGGCGAGACGACGTTAGTAAAAAAATTAATGTTTCTTTTTTTTAATACCACCAATGTGTGTTATAAGCTTTAAATATTTAAAAAATCAAAAATATTTACTCTATGCCCACAGCAAGCCATAACCACAGAAAAAAAACAGTAGGTACGTTATAACACAAACTCTTTCTACGACGCAAAAAAAAATAATTTGGTTGAATTTTCCTTTTTAATCGCTGCCTCAACCCGGATCTTTTCCCAAATCATTCTTAATTAAATCTGACAAAAAAGAGGAGCATTTCAGTTCAGACCGATCCTTTAATGAAGTGGTTAATTTTAATTAAGTATGTATAAGTAGACGGGAGCAAAGATTATGCAGATTATCTATTTTGTATAGGTAATACGGTTTTAGGAGAATCTTGGAAAGTTTAAAAGACTGGATGAATGAGTGGATAGATTAAGTTATGTGTTCATTACTGTTGTCAAGAGTTTTGTCTAGGCAAAACAATGAAAATTGCTTTCATATTGGTCCAGCTGTTCCTACCAGCGTGCACAAATGCAAGGTATAAATTGAAGAAAATAAAATAGAAGATACTTTTTAGGTATCGAAGAAGAATAACAGAGAAAAGATTTATAGTTAGGTGCATTGGTATAGGTGTAGGTTGCGAAAATTGAATGCAGGTAAATCAAATACAATGTAGTTAAATAGTACTAACTCAGTTGGTTCATATTACCACATGTCAGTGTAACTTGTGTAACTTTGTGTTATGCGGTTAACCGCAGTATGCAACATGACAATCCGGTGCACCGTTCGTACAAATGCATTATCCTATATCAGTTTTGCTGCATCGGTTATATCAACAAAATAATGCATTCAAAAACTTTCATGACACTTCCCACCCCTTTTACTCGTATTTCCCCCTAAAGGTGAGTGACGAAACTCCCTTCTTAGCTTCTTACAGCAGAAAATAAGTAAACCTTTAGCCGATACTTTGCAAATTTGCAGACTTTAAAACTTCGGCTGCAAACCTTTATGTCCCACTGTTGGGCGCGGGTTTCTTCCCACAACAGGGGGAGGCTTGGAGCATATTCCACCACGGTGCTCCATTGCGGATTGGTGGCTTAAACAGGCGTAGGTACTGTCTAGAGTTCTAGACGAACAAAATGGCTCTTAACAACTCCTAACCGACTTCATTTGAATAGAAATACACTCGTAGCTTCGATGTACGGCTATGGTTTGCGTTTCAAACAATGAAGGACAACATTTAGTCCCTTGTTCGTCAATACACAAAACCGTTCAACGATAAATTCAGGAATTTTCACCGTATCAATAGTCAGAAATCCCAGTGTTATAGGTGCTTTACCTTTGTCTTTTAGCTCATCCATCTCTGAACGAGAGAGGCTATTTCTTTGACGAAATTACCCATTCGTTTTGTCCTTAAAAAGAGATGCGTTCAGTAAAAAAATTGATTTCATTGGATCGCATTTAAAATGTAGCTAGTATTTATAACGTGGGAATATTGGCCTTTGCGGTCATATCAAGAATAAGGTTTGGTCACGAGAAAGAAAAAGAAGAGCACAGATATTGAAATGAGGTCTGTCAATATGTTAAAAGACGAAGAATAGTTAAAGAAGACTCATTATGTTTTACTATTTCGATTGTTATGTTTCCCCCAGATTCCCCCTAAATATTATTTCGAAAGAAATTAACCCTTATGTGAGTGACGAGGTGCCCGGGTACCTTTAGCATTTTCAAATAAAGAAGGTAAAAATATATCTAATTGTTTTTTATTTACATAAAATTTATGGAAAAAGTATTTTAAAAGCTTTAATAATCGTCATCCCTTAAACTACCTATATTCAGGTAAACTTTTAAAAATTACCTTCTTTTGCTCAATGTATAGCAGGGACTAAAAATCCAATACCGTTCGTTAAAAGCTTATTTTGTACTTCATTCCGAAAATAATTCCAATACCGAGACCAAAAGGGGAGAAGGTTGAAGCTGACAAAATGTTAATTAAAATAAGCGGCCCAGTAAACAACGGCTCTAATTAACGTACTTGACTTCACAACCCGGCAACGTCAGAAATGGACATTTCAATTAACTACACATCAAAGGAACTATAAGCCGAACGTCCAGTGGCTAAGAACGGTCCATAAATCGAGAGGTCCGGGATTAAATTCTGGCAGGCACCAATGACTCTTTTAGTTATGGGCATTAAAGAAAATTAAATGTCACCTCGCAGTGACAGCCGACTTGTTTATAATTCGATCGAGGGGTCCGGTTGAATCCCAGTGGCACGCAAGTGGGACTTTGCAAAAAAGTTATGTGCGCTTTATAAAATTAAATATCACCTGCTGTCGCGGTGAAGGAAAAAATTGTGAGAAAACCTGCATGCCTGAGTTTACCACAAGTCTCAAGGACACGTGAAGTCCATCAACCTACGATAGGATCAACGTTGTGGGCTAAAGCCTATTTATACGATTCTTAGTGTGAGAATACTCTACCGCTGGTCACACGTAGATTGTATTTATACAGCAGTAGAACGCATGGAATACCTAAGAATAAATAAATGACATGACGACAAAGTTATGTTTGTTCGTACTGAATTTAATAAATTATGCTTCAAAGCATCCATAAACAAATTAGCATTTCTCTTACTGCCTATACTTAAATAAATCATTAAAAATACTTTTATATTTCTATATTTTTATAAATTTACGTCTAACAGGCAAGTACTCAGCTGCCAATAAAAAGATAAAAAAGATCACACCTTTAAAAGGTATTTCATAAAAGCTTGAACAAAAGTAGTAAATAAATAAATAGCAGGCCAACATCTCAATTATTCATCAAGCCAACTGTATAGTTCACCTGGTAAGTCGCCGAGTTTTCACGCCAAAACCGGCAAGTAATTACCGGCCGATTGTACAAATAATATCCGACACTTTCCTGTAAAAGCTCATTAAAAATATAATTTGTTACACGTCATTTAAACTACTTTCGCAATGCAGTAAATACACTTACGTAAGTTAGCTAAATGCGGATGTCCAAATCTTCACTATCACTGCCTAAACAAATCCAATTAAAACAATACGCAACACAGAACTGAAACCGACACAGGAAACGCTTTGGCTCAACGAAAAAAAAAAGATAACAATGAACACAAATTCGTAATTCGAATAGTTTTGTTATTGCACTATTCCGGAAGATTTCGATTCCGCGTGGATGTTGGGCTCCACTGGATCGCGACGCGTATGCCCTCTGGTCGAGTCGACGGCAAACTGATACTTGGGTGCTACGAGGGGTTCGTAACCGTGGTTCGTAACTACTGGGGGTGGCTTAGGGTGTGCGGGGGTGTAACAGACGGCCGGCTGAATGGGAGCGAGCGCGTCATGCAACATTTTCGTACAACTAGGACCTGGAGCACAACGCGTAATGAACGACCTCACATTATTAAATTTACGCTAAATTGTGAACATGCAACCGCTACAAAACCTTAATGGAGTTGCGAAATATGCAATTTTAGCGCTTTATGCTGTATTGCGTTTCGCTGTAGATTGCGAAATTTCTAAATTATCCGAAATAATAGTGAGTCAGCAGCACAGTAAGGTATCTAAAAATATACTAAATAATAATTAAACCTAAACTTAAACTAATAATTAAAACTAAATAATATTAAGTGTAATTAACCTACCCATTTCTAAAAGCTTCATTTTTACTTCTAATAATTTTTGTTTTAAATCTATTTCTCCAGGATATTCTCATTTTAAATAAAAAAATATTTTTTAATTCGTTTACTAATTAGCGCACAAACTTTTCTCATTTTGAACCCACTCTAAAAGCACTGGATAAAAAATTAACGAAAATTATTATGATAGCACTTCCCTTAATTTCGAGGGAACGATAAAGAGTAAAAGCCATGAAGGGCGGCAACCACCAAGCCCTTTGTTTAGACTTTCGGTGGATTAAAAAACCCATTAATATACATTACCAACACATGAATTTAAGTAAGTAAATAATAAAATTTAGCAAAATCATCATTATTTGCAGGACGTGTGTTACGGCATATTTATATTGTCAATTTATTAGGTTACTATTGTTTAAGGTTTGTAAAATAAGTCAAATTTCTTTCTTTACATCACATACCAGAATTATTATTATAAACATAAAGTTAGTTCTACTAACATCTTCAGAATCTACCATGTTGTCATGAAGTAAAGACGAGCACGGGAGCAGGTGTAGTTGCCATAGAAACTTATCTCACAATCTCAAACTTCGGAAGTAGTTGTAGATTTCTACCTATGATTATCTGAGTGAGATATTATGCATACTAGCTGCAGTGAAACTTAACATAAAATAGGCAACTTAACAAAAAAATACGCCGTGGCCCTATCATAATAATTATCATCCCCGTCTTAGAACATTACGAGTACCTAGTCGGCAACATTAGCAAGATAAACTTCGAACTTTTAATGACCCACTCCGTCAAGCAATTCAAATATTATTGCTTGCGTTGCCGTTTTTGCCAAAGAACTCAATTAATAAACGGTCCTCTGAAATCTATCTAGATTTCAGTGTTATATCTATAACACACTCTAACCATCAAAAACTAAATAAATAGCTAGTGTTTAGCTATGCAGCTATGCGACATGCAGCTGAGCTTAAGTTAGGTACCTCCAATTTACATACGGATTATAAAATGTAGAGCTCTTGATCTGTAATTAGTACTAAGTTTAGTTTTATTTCCAACTCTATAATAGAAAAATCAAATTTATCTGTTAAACTAGGGAGATTCGTGACTCCCCACAAAATCTGAACCTGTAAATAATATAAACAGACTCTAAATCGAAGTCCTTTTACACAATACGATTTAATTCCTAGCTGAGCGCGATCTATAATGTATTCACTAAATGTAGGTATCGAGGGAGGGCCGAGGGTGGACTACCCTCTGTAAACTATGCCCTCGTTTAGGGGTTGTTTTGTTCGCTCGCTTTCGGTTCGGTGAAATAAGATAATTCGCATTGAAGACGCCACTTAATTCATTATAAAAAGATTTTTAAGATAGGACTTCCATTAGGATTTATTATTTTTACTGACATAATTTCAAATTTAATAAGTCACAATTTAAACGGCGCCGCAGGCGTTATTTTAAAGTTATATTGAAGAAATATATTTAGACACATTTTAGCACCTCTTTAATTGAAACATGAAGAATATTTCCCTTGTATTGTAGTTGCGCTAGGGCGGGATACAAAGGCGGCGGCAGACGGTAAGTACCTCCTTAAAAAAATCTCCAAATTTTCAATTTAATTAAATAAGCACGGTTGAATTAAAAGTTTGTCGGTTGCTTTATGGTTGCTTATATATGAGATACCTACATGAATGAATGTAGTTTTTTTCCAAATTTTAAATTGTCAAAATCTGAAATAGTCAAAAAATGTGGAACGCTTCACGATTTTGCGTGTCATCCTTGCGCAGGGGCCATGCTAATCTTCTCTGTATCGTTCCAATTTTAGTATATGTACTGCCGAAGCTAGTACACTCAACTTGGGTTCGAGTTTGTATATATACTCGGCAGAGTAAAAAACTTCGATAGCGCGAGTTAAGTAATGCATAGATTTTTCTTTAAAGAACTCATTATTTCATAAACTAAGTATACAGAACCATAAAGTAACTTACAGGAATTGTTGTAATAAAAAAATCGATCATTTTTTTTACGAATTTCGTAAAATATAACAAAAATAATATTATAATATTGCGCGTACCGTAACAGCGCCATCTAGTATGAAATATAAGAAACTTGATACCCCAGCAGAAGCCCTACCATAGAGCGAGGGAAACGATCTCGGCATTCTCGGCGACTAGCAAGGGACGGCCAATGGATGTTGGATATCATTTAATTTTAACTATATATTTAAACAAAAGATAGTTTTTTTTTTTAGAAAAATTTTAGCATGTAAAATTTCTGGGCAAGTAATGTTGTTTGGTTGATGGGGCTTAATGACACCGAAAATCATAATTTTGCTCAGATAAAAATACATAAATTTTATGTAATTATTTTTTGCAACGTATTTTAGTACCAAAGCAAACGCAGCTCGATGCATTACATACTAATGTTTATTGGTCACTGCAGTCCATTGACGGCTGAAATTGATCATACCATCAAAACCAATACTTATCTCATTTATTTTTGTATTGTCAATCTAACTGCAAATGTAACTTTGTAATCTTGTACATTTGTATGGGTTTACAAAGTTATTTATGCAGTTAGAAAGAAACTGGACTGAAATTGAATTTTTTTTTTAATTTTTCCTCGACTTATACACAAAACACTAGTTGTATTCTAAATTTGAAGCTTCTATGTTTGCTAGAAGTGCCTTAGAATTTTGATGATTGTTGAGTGAGTGAGTGGAGTACGTAAACATAGAATAAACTTATTAGGTTCCACTCCTCTGTCCTTGTCAGTAATGTTAGAAGAGGTCCATGTCAGTGATGTTAGAATTTTCTATAAACTACCTAGTGCACATAATACTAACATTATGAGGCCATAAGTAAAGTAACCCTCTTTATGTTCTGTTAGCCTCCGCTGTTACTGTTATCGCGCTGCCTGAAATTTGAAATTTGTATATAGGTATCAACATTTTGAAAGCAAGAAGGTACTACACGCAGAAGTCTTCCTTGAAGAACCTCGCTTGACGACGTCACGATCTTGTCCTGACTACGCGTCAACGTCCAAGGCGAGAACGGTTAGGGTGAAGATCACATACCTCGCCGGTGTCACATTACTTACTTGTAAGTGTACAGTCTGTAACGACATAAATAATATTATTTTCTTCAGTTTTACAAGATGACAAGTTCATTATAGGTAATGCTGGTAGTTTTACTTTGACCTTTTACCTCCCTGGTTTGGTTCCGTTCCGTTCCGTGTCTGACTTTCCCGCTGTTTATAGATTTTAAATTTCCCTCCATGCCATAGTAAGGATATTATTATTTTACAAAAGGGCATAAAATTCATGTAAATAGCAAAGTTTTATTATTCTAAATAATTTTAAAAGTGAGGTTATATTTTGAAAGAAGTTTTAATAAAATAATTATTATAATAATTTTACATTTAAAAAAATATATATTAATCAAGCAATATCGAAACGCAAGATGAATGTTATCTGTGTTTTGTCGCAAAAAAAAAACTTCGTTTGATTGAGTTTTCCTGCACTCAGCCGCTGTGTTTGCTCTTTATTTTGATAGAAATATTATTTTTTCTTTCAAACAACATGTTTTTTAAGTAAAGAAATAAAAAATATACGCTTGAACTTCACAATCAAGTGAAATAGACACGGTAAATATAGTATTTTCTTTGTATGTGATACGAGACATTATCGACTGTTTTAGCTCTCAGCCTGAGCCTTGATTCTGATGCGTTTGCGATTTTAACTCTGCGATTCAATAATTTTAGTTAAACGCCGCTTCAGCGTGATGTTTGCCCTCGATTACACATCATTATCCCGTTTTTATTCACATTGATTTTTTTTATTTCAGGTTATTATCGACCTGTCAAGAAGACATTTTTTCGTCAAGCTGTCTCCGCAAATTCGCAAAATAGGAGACGAAAATCCTTTTAAGTTCACAAATTTTATATCGAATCTGCCACCAATTGTAAGTATAACGTTATGTTGACTTAAGTATGTGGATAACGTGTATAGACTTGGTTTAAACTTGTAGGGAATTTTCGTTATATTCGTAAGCACTAATACAATCCCGTGGATTCCCTCGCGTGGGTGTTATGTGTTTATTCTAGCAGCTGTAGATACAGCCATAGATTAGGCTATAATATACTGTTACAGATTACCACATTGTATTAAATGCCTGAAGTCAATATGGGACATATGTATGGGGTATTTCCAACCATGACCTAGCCACTATTTATTTGCTTAAGTGATTTGTTTTGGTGTGGTCATTCATGTCTATAGGAAGCTTGAAATTGTTTTTTTTTTAAGAAAAGAATATGTTTATTGTTGACTGTTACATGAGAAAGATGTTACAAAAATTATAATAAGTTTAGAACAGTCTACCCTATGCGGGCATACAATAATTATGTCTTACATAACTAAAACTTAATTTTATATTTCATGGCAATTATTGCTAAATTATATTTATTTATTATTTTGTTCAGCAGTCCAAATTATTTGTTTATTTTAATATTTTACCTATTCGAACTCATCGGCTTTGCAATGTGCCACCCATTACTGGACAAAGTGAGAAAAAGCCGGAGGAAAAAACTGTCGACACAGTTTTAATTTATTTATTTAGTTATTTATACGCACATTACTACATTCCTTTTTGTAATTGTTTATCTATAAACATAATTAACATTGAAATTGCGAACCATCCATTCATTATTCCGTTCGTTATTTGTATTTGGTTGGCAGTACTGTTGTATTATGTTATATTTCGTACAACATTGTTATGGAAGGATTTTTTGAACATAAGATTTTAGATTAGGTATTAACTACTAGGTATACTAATATAACTTAGGTTTACTAATGAATTATTCAATACTGTGTAATGAGTAATAAAAATAAACATAGATAATCACTATGTAGGTATGTTGTACCTTGTTTAAATTTATATAATTATGTGTGATTACAATGACCATGAACAGTGAAGACTGCCTATATCAATAAGTTATTTTGCTAGGTTGGCAAAAGTATTTAAAAATAGATCAACAATTTTCATATCTCTAACTCTTATTATGACCTTCCGACCTTCATTCATTGTCATAACACGTGGCAGAGCAGGGTCCTGATTCACTTAGTGTTATAGATGATTTTGTTGTAGGGTGGTAGAGCGATGCCGCGCTGCAGCAAACGAACGCGCAGCGGCGCGCCTGCCAGCGAGGTGCTGCCCGGAGCCACCTCCCTCGATGAGCAGCATCATCACAAACGATCTAGGAATAGCAGGTTCGGGTTCTTTAGCGTATTGTTATTGTCTGTAACCCAATAATGACCCACTGCAGGGTAGGTCTCATAATGAGAGGGATGTAGGCTGCCGTTCTTCACACTGGCGCAATGTCCACCAAGCCAGATTTCCTCATGATATTTTCCTTCACTGTAACAGCAGGTGATATTTAATTATATAAAGGGCACATAACTTTTTTTAAGTCATTGGTGCATGCCATTTAGATTCGAACCCAGACATCTCGATTCGAGGTCGAATTCTAAGCTACTGGGCTATCACCACTTGTTTAGTACAATATCTCAATTAAGAAAGCCCACACTCTCACAGTACTCACACCAATACAATTTCTTGCACAGAAGTTTGAGAACTTAGGTTGGGTAACCTTCCCAGTACACATTTAGGTGTAACTAATAATAAACACACCAGCTATCAAGTGAAAATTCAGAGCTGAGTTGTAAGCTGACTCAACAAAAATCTGTGAAAAACGAAGACTATATTCAACTTAAAACAAATTTTAAATTAAGTTTATTCATAAAAATGTTAACCAAACTGCTAGATAATGGTAACAGATAGTGGTTAAATGGATTCAAATAAATTAGAACACACAGAATTAACTTCCTCATTACATCATGAAACAATTGTTACAACTAACTTGTTAAACAAACAGTTTACATTGTGAATCTTGTAATATTGATCATTTAATAAGCAAACGTGACATTCATTAGCTTTTTGCAAATGAAAAGAAGCAATTTTCTAACATTGTGTGGATTGAATTTTAGAAATCTTAATTTATATGTGCATACAAGCTTTGTCTGTCTATCTGCTGTGTGCATGCAAAGAATCCAGTTCAATAAATAAATAGTATTTTATATTTTCACCTCAGCTGTAATACTCCCGTCTCTAATAGTTCTGTAGATAATTTCAAATAGTTATCTGTAGTTTTGGTGTTAAGAGCAAAAAAACATCCACCTATCATACTAAAGTTTTGTGTTTTAGTCTTAGATAAATAATTAATTAATATGCGTCTGTGGTGTATCAACAGTTCCCGAAGACATTCCAAATCAGAAGACACAAGTTTCAGCACGAGGAAATGTTTGGCCTGGTTCAAAGAGTACACAACTGTTACAGAGCCGGATGTCTTAGGTGAGTCTAATAAAGCAATTATCCTATCTAACTTTTCTTCTAGAACCTTAGAAACTTATTGCAGATCGTCAGTCCACCTGGTTGGCGGGCATCCGTGGTCCTTTTGCCTAAACGTGGTCGCCATTCGGGAACCTTTCTTCTCATTGGTTGTTTGGTGAATGTAGCCACCCTGTTGCCACTTTCATTTGCAAAATCATTAATTTGATCTATGGATTTAATTACCTGACTGTCACATAGAGAAATTGTAGTATTGAATTATAACGCATCAAAGTATCACTAATAAATGACGATATAACATTATTATTCACAGGCCCAGAAGGCATGGAAAAATTTTGTGAAGACATAGGAGTGGACCCGGAGAACATAGTGATGCTGGTCATCGCTTACAAGATGGGGGCCAAACAAATGGGATATTTCACACAAGAAGAATGGCTCAAAGGTACAGTGCTGTTGATTTTGATGATGAACAGTTCCACAATACAAACATAAGATTCATCTCGGAGCTCTGTCCATTCATTCATCAAGTCACTGATGGACATGGGATTTCTCTACAGTTGACAGGCGTCCTGAAATTTATTGGTGGTCATCAGTCCACAAAATTAAAGGCTGCTAAGTCATGATTGTCATTCGGGGCCCTTTCTTCCTCATCAGTTGTCCTTCAAATAATGTGGCGAGACTTTGGTTTGTTTACATTCGTGATGGTTTCTGATGTGTCACATAGATAGATAGCATGTTCTATGTGCAATTTTGAGGGCTCACCTTGATTATTGAACTGGTCAGCTGGAAAAGGGGTATTTCGCACCATGCAAGGAAAAATCCAAAATTATGTAATATTGATAGATTTTGTTAAAAGCAAGTCAAAAACGGTGATTTCTGTTCTGAAAAATGTAGTGTACATTTTTTATTCAATTTTAAAATTCAGGTTTGTTAATCTCTTTTTCAAATGTTAAAAACGCTATTCGCCATGAAAACTATTGGCGTGACGTCATTAGCAGTGTAGATAAAAAATGGAGTCTTTGTTGACCTGTATTTTTTATTGATAATTTGCGATTTCTCAGTTTTCTTGAACACCGCCACGAGACACCAACGATAAGGACTGTAACTCATTTTGTTTTTGCAAAAATAACTTTCTTCCTTTACTGAGATGTCATATGAGATGTATTGTTTACACTGCGACTGACGTCACTAACATGGCGGCAGCGCCGAGACGGCCGAGACCGTGTATTCGCGGGGATTTTTGAAATTTAAATTGAAAAGTCTTTTTTTACATAATATTTGTTTGCAAAAAATTTTTTTACAATATTTTATGGGTTTTTATGACTTACGAATTCCTATAAAAATCTTTTTGACATAGGCCGTAATACCCTATTGTAGAAGTGTTGCCGCTCTGTCAATAAGTATCATTTAATTATCGGTTCAAGTGATGCATTGAATTGACGACCCAAGTGGCGCAGTGGTTAAGACACCGGTGCGCTGCGCGGAAGGTCCTGGGTTCGATTCCCAGCAGAGCGGAGATTTGAATGATGAATTTGAATTTCTGTTTCTGGTCTGGGTGTGTTGTGTTGTTGTCTCGTGTGTGTCCATGGCGCCCACGACACAGGGAATCCTAGTGTGGGGCTGTGAGTGTGAAGCGTTATCATTATTATCAATGTGTAATGAACGTTCCAGGTTTAACGGACCTGCAATGCGACAGCGCGCACAAGCTGCAGAACAAGCTGGAGTACCTGCGCAGTCTGCTCACGGACCCCTACGTGTTCAAGTGTGTATACAGATATTCATATGACTTCGCCAGGGTGAGTTGATGTTCATGTTATTTTCAATTAATAAAAGGCAATAGGGTATTTCGCACCATGCAAGGAAAAATCCAAAATTATGTAATATTGATAGATTTTGTTAAAAGCAAGTGAAAAATGGTGATTTCTGTTGTAAAAAAATGTAGTATACATTTATTATTTCAATTTTAAAATTCAGGTTTGTTAATCTGTTTTTCAAATGTCAAAAACGCTATACGCCATGAAAGCTATCGGCGTGACGTCATTAGCAGTGTAAATAAACAATGGAGTATAACTTTCTTCCTTTACTGAAATGTATTGTTTACACTGCGAGTGACGTCACAAGCATAGTGGCAGCGCTGAGACGGCCGAGACCGTGCTTTCGCGGGGATTTTTGAAATTTAAATTGAGAAGTCTTTTTTTACATAATATTTGTATGCAAAAATTTTTTTTTTCAATTTTATGGGTTTTTATGACTTACGAATTCATATAAAACGCTTTTTGACATAAGCCTTAATACCCTATTGCAAACTAGTTGTACCTCACTTTTGATTTACTAGAATGTATTTTCAAGCACATCTCTGCAACAGGAGCATAGCACATCAAAAGTGCACTATGTGGAAAGTCTCAAGTCAATCTCAGTCTCAAATTTGAATATGAGATTAAGTTTCTGGTCTGGGTACGTCTTGGACAAAGTCAATGACACTCACGGAACAGAGAATCTTAGTACACCCACAATAAGTGTCGAGCTTTAATTATTTATTTATTGATTGTCATGGTATCAACCTCTGTTCAGCGGAGCAGATTTGAATATGAGATTAAGTTTCTGCTTTCCAGGTTTGAATCCAAGTGGCGTGCAACGATGACTTTGTAAAAAAATTTATGTGCGTCTTTATAAAATTGAATATCACCTGCTGTGGTGGTGAAGGAAAACATCGCGAGGACACCTGCATGCCTGAGAGTTCACAAAAAAATGTTCTCAAGGGTATGTGAAGTCCACCAACCCGCAGTAGGCCAGCGTGGTGGACGGCGGCCTACATCTCTCATTGTCAGAAGAGACCCGACCCTGCAGTGGATCACTAATGGGTCACCGACATGACAATCGGTTGGCACTATTTAAGGATTTTGTGTCATCGTTAACTCAAGGAGTATTTCCAGTAGTCGGTGTATCTCCAGTGATCGTTGTAACCTGGCGGTGTTTCCAGGACAAGGACCAGCGCTCCCTGGACACGGCGACGGCGCGCGCGCTGCTGGGCGTGCTGCTGCCGCGGTGGGCGCTGCGGCCGGCGCTGGCGGAGTTCCTGGCCCGCGAGCGCCGCTACCGCGTGGTCAACCGCGACCAGTGGTGCAACATACTGGAGTTCAGCCGCACCGTCGACGCGCACCTCGCCGCCTACGACGCGGACGGCGCCTGTGAGTGTACACTACCCTTAGGGCGTTTGTCCACCGCCGCCGTCACCGTCACGTCACCGAGAACGAGATGACGGCGCCGAAGTAGCGGTACATACATTTACTAAGAGCCGCGTGTCCACCGCACATCCGTCACCCGAGCGCCGTCATCCCGGCCGCCGAAATTGTGAGTAGATCGGCGTGACCGCTAGAACGTGGCCCGAGATTTTGACGGGCCGATGTGCCGACAATACAAAACACGTATGAACTTGTCCACACACTGCCGTCGCCGTTCCGTCGCAGTTGCACCACCGTACACGATTCTTCAAAAACGCGACTATTACACATGACAGCTGGAACAAACTAAACCAGCGAAATCGGTCGCGGTGGACAAACGATCGCCGTCACGTCATATTAAACTCGGCCTGGAATAATCTCGTTCTTGGTAACGTGACGGTGACGGCGGCGGTGGACAAACGCCCTTAGTCTGAGTTTTAGCGATACAGAAATGGAAACGTTTGTGCGTTTCGTTTCGGATAGATACGTGATTCATACACAGCTGGCTTACTACACGGGCGTCTACAGTGTAATAACAAATAGAGGTGAAAGATTTTTAGAGGAGTTGAAAAATTTTAAATCAAATTTTTGTATGGAGTGAAAGATATGAATACTATACTTATCGTTAGACATTATAATACTAACAAATATTTAATACCTACGGGATAATATTAGTTCGAAATTTTACAGTGCATTACGGCCAATTCACGGTTATTATGTTTCATTAATATTATTAAACATTGAAAGAGTGTTAATTCAAAATAAAGCAATTTTTGTGATGATTTATCTAAATTTAATGCTGTATTAATTTTTTAACTCTTCTAAAAATCTTTTTCCTCTGTTGGTTATTACACTGTGCATTTTCGTCTGGTAAGCTGTGTATGTGTGCGTTTCGTTTCGGAACTGCTAAAATTCAGACTAAGGGTGCAGGGGCCCGGTTCTGTGTCACCGTTCGCACTCGTATCGCGGCAATGTCGCGTCTTACCCGTCATAAAAGCTCAGGCTAAATAGTCAAATATCGTGGCAATCTATTGCGTGCCGTATAGAATAGACATTTAAGGTTCCTTGTCGTTCCAATTTCATGAAATGATATGGTTTGAAGTCACACGATATTGGCACGAAATCTTTTGGAACTTAGTGAATCAGGGCCCAGCGAGCCACAGTGCGACTGCCACTGGCACTGGCAATGTGACTAGCGAGCCTGCCGGGAGCCCGGCCTGCCTGTGGTCCGGGGGAATTTTATGAACATTAGGCTCTTTGAGGCTCCTCAATTCCTTCAGTTGACCCCATCTTCTTTAGCTCATTATATTACCACTTGTCGGGACTAACTAAAAAGATTCAAGGACATCTTTCTCTAATAAGTTAAGATTCTCAAAGAATGTGGCCGTTTCACTGCCACTTTTACTTTAACAGCTATGCTACTCGATTATTACTATGTAGCTATACCTATATGTAATTAAGTGCAGAGGCAAAAGAGCAATTGTAATGTACAAGCGGTCAGTCGCACCAAGACCGCACGCCGCGACAGTAGTCTCTCACTATTACCTCTGTGTGTAACTTGCATTAAATAATTTCATTCTTACGAGGACTTCGTTGTTTTCTCTACATCCTGCATTTAAGCTACATCCTACAGGTCAAGCAGCATCCTACATACCTACATAGGTAACGACCGTCCTACAACTAAAATAAAGTAAAAATGCCATAAATAGAATTCCTGCGTACCTGTAATATCGTGACGTATCATTCCAGGGCCGGTGATGCTGGACGAGTTCGTGGAGTGGCTGCGTGCGGAGCGCGGCGAGCGGCCCGACAGCGCCATGGCCGCCAGCTGAGGGCCGGCCGCACAGGTCATGTCCTACTTCATTTTAAGCCACACTAACCAGTCGAAAATATGACACACAGCGAGAAATATGGATAGATGCCTCACACACTGTACAAAATCTTAGTTATAACATACCTAACACAATACTTTGTCAATATCTGTGTCAGTAACCCATTAATGACCCACTACAGGGTCGGGTCTCCTTCTCGCAATGAGAGGGATGTAGGCCGCCGTCCACCACGCTGGCCTACTGCGGGTTGGTGGACTTCACATGCCTTTGAGAACATTTTTTTTGTGAACTCTCAGGCATGCAGGTTTCCTCACGATGTTTTCCTTCACCGTAACAGCAGGTGATATTTAATTTTTATAAAGCGCACATATATTTTTAACAAAGTCATTGGTGCGTGCCACTGGGATTCGAACCCGGACCCCTCGATTCGAGGTCGAATTCTAAGCCACTGGGCTATCACCACACTGTCAATATCCATTGTGTACAAATGCACTTATAATTCACTGTATCGATCGTGCGTGACTTGATACTTGCACTCACACTTGCTCCATTATTACAACCTTTTGAAGGGCTCCATCTGACCATTTTGGAAAATAAAAAATATAATCATCAATTATTAATTAAAATATCATAATTCAAATGATATGTATTTTTAAATCATGATAATTAAAAATGTATGGATAATGCATGTTTTATGTATCTAAGGGTCGGTAAAGGTGCGTGGACGATCTACAGTCAAAGCTTGCTCAGTGGCAAATTTTGGATCTGAGTCTAGTTTAGACTCAAATATAAATAAAAAATATCTTTAATCTTGTATTTTTACATCTGCCCAGATCACATTAAATATAATGTGTTTTACCTTACAGACCCGACGTCCCCCCGCGGCCGCCGGCGACCCCCTCGGCCCCTAGCCCCTACGCCCTCCTCCACGCCCCCTCGCCCCTCTATCTGGGACCCCATCTGCTGGCTGACATCCAACATCGCAGAAGCAAGATAAGTCGCAAACTAACTTACATAATTATACCTTGATGTATATTGGTTGCCCCTGTAACAGTGCAGTGGTGTGAATGTTATGTAATTAACACTAAACACTATTTCTGTTGGTATTTTTGAAAATAGTGAGGGTGTTCATTAATTCGGACTGGAGTGGAATAACCTGGCAACACTCATGGTATAACGTTCAGTCTGTACACAATGTGCATTTTAAAGCTACTTGAATTCGTTGTAATTAAAAGCAATTTAGGCATTGATAATACACTATCTTGCCTCGGCAGTGTGATAGTGTTTAGCATTGATTATATTTACAGATCTTGTTGAAGCTCGAACTTTGCTAATTTTTCAGCATAAGATGATTGATTATACATTAAGTGTTGATGATCAAACTAACACGTGATCGTGTCTGGACAATGATTATGCATGAATCCTGATTGTTTCAGAATTACAGAATAAATATGAATTATTTTATTATAAAGTCCAGCTTCATCTGATCCGTTCTACAAGCCACTTGTAATGAATAGAAAGTTTTTTTTTGTAACATAAACAGAGCAGAGTGAACATTTCCATAGTGAAGTTTCCCATAAATTTCTATGGAGTCAATGTTATACGGGAATGTCTCGTTGTTAATGGATGTTAATCGTTGCAAGATGTTGTCACCATTGTGTCGGTGTGTAGCTCGATGTTTGTGAGCTTTGACAGTTCATTTATTTATAATAATCCCAATAACGCTCGAATTTACAACAAAAAGGTTATATAAAATGTGATTTGTGGAAAAGTTCTTAAAACAAAAATGGCCAGGTATATTTTAAACTGTTGGTCTAAATTTATTCGTAGAAAATTCTCTGTTTTAGTCCACCTGGAAAAAATTCAAGTGTAGGGAGGAAAGCAGGAGGCACAAATCAAAACTTTTTGACATACACTGCTGAGATTTCCTCATTATTGCCCGTGTTGGTTGTGTGTTATTCATACATCTCAGAGTTATATTAAAACTTTAAATTGTAAGGTTTTGTTTAATTGTAATGAGAAAATCACCAATCGTAAGAATAAAATTCTTTTGTAAAACAAAAGTACCAATAGAAATTGTGAAGAAATTAACTCTGCTTTGTACGATATTTGTTTATAAATAACTATCTTACGTCTCGATGTAATAGGCATGATGACAGTAATCAAGTATCGCCAAAATATTTATCTGATCGAATGAAATAGGATTCAAAGATTTTGAAACATGTATTTATTCTCTTATTAATGTCGAGATTAATAATTTATTTGTTAAAATAAATCTACAAAATACAACAATCCGCCATGATAGCTAAAACACCCATCAGATCGAATTACGTCAAATTACGTCACGCCTTAGTTAACGTCATTTTTTTCGTAAGCATATTATACGCGATCTGTCATTTTTTACTGAGCCGTGGCGCAATGACAGACGTCATGACACGGGCGCGCGTTTTGGACCGAATTTGAAACTTAAAATTTAAACGTACTTTTATTACACAAAAACCTTAATTTTCTACAAAAATATGATATATTTTAGACATAATAGAAACTTCTGAATATCATAGAAGAGTTTTTGAAAATTAGTCATCATGCCTATTAGTTGCGACATCCACGACGCTTGCGGTTACCGCCGCTTGGTAAAAACATTTTTTTTTTAAATGGGTGATTTAAAACTCCTGTGTATACCAGAAATTGGTCTTTCTGGTCACAAACTTATAAAAAAACAGGGCTGTAGTAATATATATTTGATATGATTTGATAAAATGTTTAATGTATTCAATTAATTGTAATAATAATAATTAATATTTTCTTGATATACTATCATCATAAAATATAATAATATGCAATCTCAAATACTCCTTAAAATCGGTCAAGCCAATTCTTCGTATTAGATAATTTATTTTATTGTGCCCACCGAAACAATAATATTATTTCATTTCAATATTTATCTGTTGATTGAATGGACCGCTTTATAAATAGGTGGTTATTTGGAAATAGTACAACCGAAATATTGTATTTAACTTTTGAGTTCCGACACCATTCATTCCTTATTCCAACAGCCTTTCGGAACAATAAAATTCAAGTATTAGGTAATTGCCCGTACTAAACATTGTTATGTCGTTATGAATTTGATTTGTTTTTTAGTATCTACAAACCCAACCTCAATAATGCATACAAATTAATTAATAAGATTAAATTAAAATGGCAAAAGTGAAAACATGGCTTATATATTATTTTGTATATTGGATTCATAATTTAAAATTTAATTAGTAATATTGCTGTACTACATAATTATTATGTGTTTGTAACTATGTTCTTAACAAATGAATCAGCTTCATGTAAAACATAATCAAGCATTCTTCGTTTAGCTGCACAATTACTTTTTTAAATGCTGTTTGTGAGATTTGTATATATTTCCATTATTTTAGGTTGGTAACTTATTAGGCTAAATAGCAAGTACTTTTAACAAATTGTAAATTGTATAAGAAACCGCTCACAATGTAAAAGTTGGTTTCTTTTCACATGATTCTTTATTATATTTTTAAGTAATATTACATAATATCTATCCAAAACTGTTTATCTATGTTAGTCTTTTTATTCTTTTAAAAACAACTACAAGTTTACATAAGTAAATCGTTTTTTGATTTTGTTATTTCATGGTGTCATATCTTCACCTTCTAAAGACTGCAAATTTCACAAATATCTTACAGTATTGCATTTAGCCTCATAAGAGCTTATTGTATCGTTAATTTGCTTCGTGGCGAATAGGCTAAGCACTGTGGACTTGACCTATCATTAACATGAGCGTTATAATTCCTGAACGATGAGCGATATTCCGTTGTATGGTGATACATTTTTTTATTGTTACACTGTTGTGGAGATGGTTCTGGTTTTATATCTCAGCTGTACATTAATAATAATTTTAAATTATTATATTTCTTCTAGCTCTTATAGCTATTACAGTGTGAGCGATCACGAGGAAAAACAGCTGAAATTAGACGTCCCTATATCTTCGTCTAAATGATAACGCTTGTCGTCCAGGGGTTGTGATGCTTACATACAAACTGATAAAGGAATAAAAAGTAAGAGTTTATAAATACATATAAAATTTAGTTACATTTAAGTCCATAATCGTTAATTGTGTGACATTGCTTAAATAACTGTATGAAACTATGAATTATTCAAGACGTGTCTGTTATTAAATGTGAAAATGTAAACAAAATTGATCTATCCTAAGATTACGGAGATACGCGGAATGTAAATACATTGATATTCCAATATGATTGATTAATTATTAACTTTAGCATAGCCACTTGTATATCAAAAATGCCAAAATAGTTTTTTATATAACTCTGAATATTTATCATAGATTACTGTGTTCAGAATAAAAGACATGTATGTGTTTTATGTACGTAGTACCACGCACCTAAAGTGTTTGTTAGAACCACCAATCTTTCTTTAGTGCTGTGCTGAAGAGTGCTGAATACTCAATGTGGACTAACATTTGAATGTGGACTAATATTTACAGTAAATTGCCGCCATCACATCCAGTGGCCATTGTTCTAACAAAACTCAGTATCCATTATTTTAACTCTTATGTTAATTTGTATTTAGTTGCTTTCAAATATTTTAATGAGTTATCGTGGGACTTAGGGCGTGTGCCACCAGAACCCCAGATACGGATCCATTATCAATTCATTTGTGAATATCAATAAAATAATTGCCTCTTTAGGTGTGTGGTATGCCAGCGCAGGTGTGTTAGAGTCAGCGAGATGAATTATTTTGTACCAAGTGTAAGTTTCCGAGTACACGCTTACTGCACACCGCTTCACACCGAAGCGCCCAAACAAGTTCCATAAGACTAGGTCCTTCTCTAGTCTGACACTAGGTTTAGGTGTAGATATGGTTTTATATAATACGTGTAGGTAGCTATATTCAAATTCTCTATGATTGTAACAGTACGTTTCTCTGTAAGAAAACGGTGTATACAAAATTAATCTCGAAATGTTTTAGGCCCTGTACTGAATGTCATTGCAAGAGAAATAAATAATTAATCATTTGATAATGTGTTTCTTTTATTCTCCACAATGATTTACTTAAAAATGACACTAGTAGTAAGTCGATACTACTGAAGGCTAGTTGAATTCGCTATCTTTATGCATTTTAAATCAGAAAATTTTAAAATGTTCTGGGTAGTGGTTCTATCAAATTCTTTAATCGAAAACATTGCAGGGGGCTGATTCTGAATGACTATTTTATAAGGCACATATAGATTGTCACGATATTTGACTTTTAGCCTTTTTTGACTTATCACGGGTAAGACACGATATTGCCACAATATGAGTGTAAATGGTCATACAGAATCAGGCCCCAGATTGCCCATACTTCTTTTTGAATTTCTGTTATAATGTGTTAAACATACCTTACATAATTATATTGGGGGACTTTGAACTTATCTGTAGTCATCATAAGTGTCTTAAGTACTGGAGCAGCATACAAAAAAAAAATACCACTTGCCAATTAAAACTTATTTATTACTTCAACTACTTGCAATATCTGTCTGCTTTCATCTTACTCCTGCGGTCCAGCAGTGTTTCGTGCAAGTTGCCCTCCATTTTGGCGCGTTTGAGGTCTGACACACCATCCTCGTTGATACGAAGCTTTTTGTCTTGGAACTTTTGGAATTTTTTTCTGTTGAAAATAGAAGATGATAATTATAATTTCAAAATGTTATTGTTTTAATGTTTATAGTCTGTAATACATTAGTAACCCACCCACGGGATCTGGTCTAATCTTACAATGAATGAAAGATATAGGCCAGGCAGTGGCCGAATTGGTGGACCTTACGTGCCTTTGAGAGCAGTATAGAGAAATACTATGCATGTCGTTTTCCTCACTGTTTTCCTTCACCACTACAGCAGGTGATATTAAATTGTATAATGCACATGTTACTTAAGTTACTTTAATTAAAACAGTTATTACTATAGTCATGACACTGGGATTCCTACTCCTTTACTTACACATAGTTAACTTCCACCTCAGCCAGATCCCCTTGCTCTTCAGCCGGCACCACCACAGTGTTGACCTCTCGCGTCTTGTTGCTGCGGATGTGGCAGAACTCCTGGGAACCAGCTGTGACGCTCTCCGCCACTACCGAGTCATCCTCTGTGTTCACTGACAAAAACTTGTTCAGGGCACTGAGGATGGCTGTCTTACCTGCAATTGCAATTTAAAGTGAAAAAATGGATCTTAAATCACCAGTACACTGAGAAGAGGGTTCTAGTTTAAATTCCTAGCAGAGCAGAGATTTGAAAGATGAGTTAAAGAGATTTCATTGTGAAAGTTTTTTGTATGTATGTGTGTGTGTATGTAAGAACTAAACCCAGCACACTGTTTTACTAATCCATAGACACTTATTAATTTAGCACAAAGAAAAGAAAAAGCTTTTGGGTGACCATAGTCACCTGAAGATTTAACATGAAAAAGCTTCGCATTAAATCACTACACCAAAACTATAGTTTCCTGATTACATTAGAGTGAAAACAAAGTAAATTTACATTGTCATTAACTTAACAAACTTGATAAAAAGAATAGCATACCATCTTGCCACACTGGCTCCCATTGTTCCATAGGTCCTACAGCATCAGATCTCCCTGTTACCACTCCATCCTTTGACACGCCTAGGTACTTCCCATACCCTGATTTTAGAGCAAATTTATTCTCCCCAGCAGGGAATGCCGTGAATATCTCCTCTGGTGAAGGTCCGTCCCCTTCATTGTGGGGTGCCCCAAGTGTGAATAGACCATTGTCTAAAGCTGATATGTAGGCGTTAGTTCCAAACTCTATGGATATTGAGCCTGTTAAATCCTCTATTTTCTCCACTTTCCACCAGCCCCCGTGTTTGATGAGGTCATCATCGACTTTGGAGTCTTCGGCCTTGTCTTTCTTCTTATGTTTGCGCTTCTTTGCTCTGGAAATATTTAATGTGAATTTTGAACTTATTGCACAGTTGCTGTTAAACAGAATTTATAAAATACGAAAGAATTATTAAAGACGTTTGAATTCGCAGGAGTTAGATTAATTTATATGAATTTGTTGAAAAGCGCTTATTACATCAATGTTTTCATATTGATATTTTTTCAAGGGACTTACTTTGGTTTATCGCCTTTCAATATGAGTTTCCCACGTTTGACTGCTGCATATTCATCAGCCATTATCACAAGAAGTTTAAACTTATTGATTGCCTGATTAGTTAGTAAGTAAAATAACACAAAATAAAACAAGGTTTCAAAACAGAAATCTTAAAACAAAATAATAATATGTTTTGACGATAGGGATTATTTCAATTTATAAGATATAAAGTAACAATAGGCATGTATATCTTAGAGTTAATTACTTTTATTATCTAAAGTTATTCAAATTAAACATTTTGAAACGAAATATAAAATTAAATGCACTTGTAGGATGACTTTTACGTTACATGCATGAACCAAATAACCAACCAACCAGTCATGTGTCGTTCAGGAATGAATGCTTCAATTGAAGTACTTCACTTTTTCCCGTCCTTCCTTCACTACTTCAGTTACAATTCATCTCGTTCATTTAGTCCAATTGCTTCGCGAACGAAACTAACCGAAGAAGCTCGACAGTCGACGACACGTGGCGTGCGCATATACTCACGCACACATACACATACTCACGCTCGGAGACATAAAAGAGAAAACAATCTTAAACCATCAAGTAAAGCACCAATGATCAAATTACAAATACTCTTATACAAACACTATTACATCTAAATACGTTGTCGTTAGAAGTTCTAGGAAACGTTTCAATATTATGAGTTTTATATTAACTATTTACGGACTATTTTGGCTTGATTATAAGTATAAATGATATTTTCTTTCATTTTTAAATTTAAATAGGTAACGTCTCTGAGGATCATAAGAAATCTAAGGTATGATTTTACGGAGGGTATATTATACGGTATTTCAAAATATTGAACAAAAATAACATTATATGTCATTATACGTTTGGAAAGCGACCATAATTTATTACTAGATATTTAATAAAACAAACGCACTTAGTTTTATTTTATTGTTTTAGACCTTTTAATTTTTTTGTCTTTTTATCCTATATCTAATAATCTCAAAAAATTCAAAAGACTAGTAGAGATAAACGTTACGATACACGAGTTCATTATGGGGTATTTCATAATAATTTATCGAACATTTCATTAGAACTACTATATCGTAATGAACTAGTGAAGGAACTGAACTAACTGAAGTAAAAGAAATAGTATGGAGTGTTGAAGTAAGAAATAGGAAAGGATAACCTATCGTTTGTGAATGGTGAACTACATTGAACTACTGGACTAAAAGAGTGATATACTTCACAGTGAAGGAAAGATATGTTTCGTTCTTTTCTTTTAAGTGACACATTTTGCTCACGGCTACAACCAACCAAACCAAGTCCAAGACAAACATTTTTTTTTTCATTTTCTTGCTTGTCATTGTCAAATGTCATTTACTGTCATTTTACAGTACCACAGACTGCTAACCATGACACGGACGTACAATACAACACCGGTTAATAAAATATCAAAAATATCAAGAATCACTTTTATTGGGCTTGGTTTTGTAACATTTTCCTTAAAAAAATATTTTTTCAGTTACTTTAGATAACTGATCTTATCACCAGTTTATGAATGAACGAATAAAAGATACAACTTAGAAATTAGAAAGTTATTCGTGTCTATGAAAGCCGTACGCTTATATTTTTTCTTATGGTCACACCAATTTTATTTTTAACCAGTGTTCTTTCGGTCATTAGTAAAATAAACAATTTTCGGCTTAGCATATTTTTCCACAAATCAGTATTATGTTTTACAATAGGATGTAATTATTTGAAACTTATTAAAAGCGAATAAAATCGAAAAGTAACTTTCTATCTATGGTCAATACTACAATAGTAAATTCATAAATTGCAATCCAAAGGCAACACTGTAATACGCACGCCATTTTGTAATTCTGAGCATGTTGACTGCTCACGAAGATGATTTTCTTTGCGTAAATGGATATCTCCAATAGTTAATTTGTTAATATTTTTAGTTTATAAGAATCAAACATCAAAATGGATATGCCGGAAGTGAAAGCGTTCAACGCGGAGGTATTAATTTTGTGAATTCGCGAATGGTTAAAATTCGCCGTGGCATCATACTCAACAATCTTTTTCTTTCAGTTATCCGGGTTGTACGAAAATAAGCCGCCTATATCCAAGGCGAAGATGAGTGCTATAACTAAGGGTGCTATAAAGGCCATAAAGTTTTACAAGCATGTTGTGCATAGTGTGGAAAAGTTTATTCAAAAGTGCAAGCCAGAATACAAAGTTCCTGGCTTATACGTGATAGATTCAATAGTAAGACAGTCACGGCACCAGTTCGGGCAGGATAAAGATGTGTTTGCGCCTCGATTCGCCAAGAACATGCAACAAACATTCGCTAATCTCTTCAGGTGTCCTCCTGAAGATAAGGTTCGTTACATAAAATCTTGTAGGTTATACTTCATCTCTGTCTAATCTAACTGTAAGATAAATACCGTAGGTATCTATGCAACAGATATACATTTTAATGCCCTCTGTTTATCGTTTATATACGTACATCTTACATGTTTGAAGGCAATGATATATTAAGATTTTAGTAAAGTATAGTTTTGATTATTAGCAGCTGCATTTTCATTTATTTATTCAATTAACTCATAAGAGAAAATTGAAAATTTCAGTGACTATTTGCTTTAGGGTTTTATCTGTCACTGATCTGAATATGTAATTTTATGACTTAAGAATACAATAAAATTGACCGAAAGACTTAGTTATGAAAAGTCTTAAATCTATAAGAGTACACAATAATTAAGAGTTGTCAAATAAGAATTATTTTCATTTTCAGCGCAACATAATCAGAGTACTTAATCTATGGCAGAAGAACAATGTTTTTAGTCCAGAGGTGATACAGCCGCTGCTGGATATGGCGGATCCCAACCATCCTCTTCATCAAGAAATCCGAGAACAGCAAGCAAACAGTACAGCTAATGGTAAAACATATTGATGTTTATTTTTCCCATTATTGACCCAGTGTAGGGTCACTCCTTCACAATGAGATAGATATTTAGCGTAAGTCTAGGCAGCTGATTGCCGGTGTGTGCACTTCTGAAATATTATGCAGAACTCTTGCATGAAGATGCATGCTCAAGTTCAGGATATTTTCCCTTTCCAAATGACATGGTACCATTTCATGAAGGATTGCAATAAGCACCAATTTTTCTACAAACAAATGCTGACCAATGACTGGTAAATAGCTTTTTCATCCCATCTATTCAAAAAGTACGACTTTGCTACCCTTTAATTGCGCCCAAAGTTGGTGTTTTCTATAAGAAAATTTTTAGCGGGCAGGAATGAGTTTTTCCTCCCTCTTCATAAGTTCCATATTCAAAAAGTGTGCGCACTTTTTGAATTCGCTGTAAAAATATCATTTTGCTCCCTTGTCATACAATTTACTATTCCATCATAACATCATCTCAGAGATTTGTATATGTCAGTGATTTATACCATGATTTGGCAACACTTCTTGATTAGTGGCTACTGCAGCAATGGTTTTGCACCAGCTACTTAACATCGGGCAGCCTGCACTTTACCTAAATAATATACAGTCAATTGGTTTAGACCTTATCAACACACTTAGGGAGACTGCACCACTTTACTAGTCACTGTATATTCTCTTCTGATATAACTAAAAATATACTTATTTGGAATAAATAATGACTATTCCAGGGAGTTCTCTCAACCTCACCCACAACACTACAGACAGCAAGATGTCGCCAGCGCCAGCACAGCACAGTCCACATACATCTTCACCCATGGGAGGAGACCAGGTAAACAGAAAAATCTATCTTTCTTCCAAATGCAAAAATTGTGGGGGATGATGGGATGCATGTTTCTCTTTTATGCATATAAGGCTCATTGGACTCCGATGAAATTGACAGTATATACCAGTAGTTTATAACACAATAATAGTTCTCTTCTCCGAATCCTTAGGTCCACTTGAACGAAATTGTGGGTGGGTGTTAATAAGATATAAGATTTATGTAAACGAATTAAACTGAAGTGTGTCACCTCATTAATAATAATGTGGCATTAAACTAGCAATATAAGTTACTTGGAATCCATCCTTGTACTCATAAATTAGGAAGATACTCTCTTAATGTGCTGTGAAAAATGCAAAATGTTTCAGTGGAGGAAGTGTGGTAGTCAGAGATACTTTATTTGATTGTGAACATTGTGAGGTATTGTTTTCTCTAGATACCCCTCCATTGAAACTGAATTAAAGGCCTTTCCCTTTTAAAAGGTCACATATTTACCCTTCAACTGCTAAGCGAAATGATATTGTTCCATTGTAACTTCTAAATAACTTGCCGTGATTATAATTTTTTTCTATGCCCAGTTCCAGGACGAACCGTCCGGGCCGCCGCCCACCAAGTTCAACCGCAAGCTGCTCAACGATTTCGAGTACGACAGCGAGGACGACGCGCCCGCCTCCGACCCGCCGCCCCCGAACCCGCCCTCGCACAGCACGCACAGCACACACAGCACGCACAGTACACACACGTCACACACACACACCGGTCACCAGGCACACACACACCACACGCACCAGCCGCACCAGCCGCAACAGACGCATCAACCGTTGCAAACTCAAGCGCTGCAGACTAACAACATTGCGGAGGCGTTGGGCAGGTAAATGTTATTTTTAACCGGCGACGCAAAAGAAGGGGTGTTATAAGTTTGACGTGTCTGTCTGTCTGTCTGTGATTCGGTCGTGGCACCGTAGCTCGCGAACGGATGAAACGATTTCAATTTAGTTTTTGTATGAAAGGTGAGTTACGGGCATGTGTTCTAGACATGTTTGATGAAAATCGGTTGAGTCGTTTAAAAGTTGTGGGGGGTGAAAGTGGGGAAGAATAACCGAATGTCTGCAAATATAATTGAGTGGGGTCTCAAATGAAAGCGCATCACGTGCACATTACAAAATAATATATTACGAGTATGTTGAATGAAAATTGTCGTTATTGTGTTGGAGGTTTTTTTGAAATTTTCAATTTTATTATGTTCATTCAAATGGTAGAAGTAAACAGAGGTGATAGCTCAGTGTTTGTAGCGTGAAAAAACCGTGTTTGGGGTCGAACTGGCAGTACTAACCTCATATGGATTTGAAAAGTGGTGACCAAGGCTTACATCATTCTCGTTAGTAGATGAGATTCAACACTAATGGATTGTAGACAGTAAAACGATTCTCCAAACATTCATACATCAAACACTTTTTCTTAAAATATTCAGTCAGTGAGTCATGAAGTTATTAATGCTCAATCTCAGTTAATCCTTCATGCATTATCGCTATTTTTTTTTCCTTTTTTCAGTTTACTAAACAACCCTGAGATAATGAGACAGCTAATGTCGGGAATGCAAATGCCAGTAAGTAAATATTCATAATTTATTTATCATCTTTTCTCAGAAAATCTGTGTAGTATTACATATATTTTTTCCCACACATTATTTTATCCCTCTAAAGTGGAAATATGGCTTAGTAATTGCTTATGGAATAATAACCTTAATGGAGCGACAACACTAATGCTAATTTTTGTTACTATTTCCAGAATCTAATGCCAATGATGACTGATATGCAAATGCAACAAAACCAAAATCAGAATCTTCCTTTCTTGGTAAGTAATATTTGTCAATAAAGCCGCTTTTTCTATTGGGATGTAAACGAAAAATCACGCCGTAAGCGGGGTTCTTGATACAAAATTTATGTTTTGACTAAAGGACTCTCATGATGTCACCAATATTTCTTGTCAATTGATTTTATTATTATTGTTTTCACACTCGATAAAAAATCGTTTTGTTGCGTGCGATAAAGATGGACACGCAACTCTAGCTTGGGCTATGAGTGTGAAGCAATATCAATTTTTGTCTTGTTACAGAACACGCAGCCAGAACCTCAAAAAACCAATGAGACCAATGAAGATGTAGCCAATGAGTCTGACATAGAATTTGTGGACGCAGGACCTCAAGTTATTGAAATACCTGATGCAAATGATTCACGGTGAGACATTCGTAACATTTACTTATTAAAGTTATTAATTTTCGCCTACCTCAATTGCACTAAGCTGAAATTTAGCATGCTTACGATGGCTGATATGATACTACTGGTGTGAAAATTTCACATGTTCAGTAGTCAGGTCACTATGCAAACCTAGCAGTTTGAAATTTGGCACAATTAAAGTTTATATGGAGAAGAATACATGAATTCTAATATTTTTAAATAAATTGCATTAGAAATACATGAAAAATGCATTAGAAATACGCACACTACCATCAGTTTTAGTACTTTGACATACACACATAAGCAAACGTGAAATGTACCTACATTCAGTTACTTGACAAATTCAAATTTGAATAAACTATAGCCGTATTTCGACCACTTGGTGTAGTAACTATATTAGTTGGTGTATTTCCCAGGAGTCCATCTCCCAAGTCGCGTCGCCACCGATCCCGTTCGAAGTCCCCCAAGCGACGGCGCCGCTCGCGGTCGCGCTCGCGCTCCCCGAGGCGGCGCAGGGACCGGGATCGAGACAGGTGGGATTGTTATTATCTCATCACTTGTCTATCACAATAGTGTGAGTGACCCATGACCCACTGGCGGGTCGGGTCTCCTCTCACAACGAGAGGGATGTAGGCCGCCGTCCACCACGCACCACTACTGCCCGTTGGTGTATCACAATAACAGGCCACTTTAATGTGAATTCATAGAGTAGTGGTGTTTGGTAACCTTTCGGAGGGCCTCCCACAATGCTTGTATTCAACATGAAGCGTGCATAGCACTGCTCGAGGATTTACTTGAGCAAGTTTAGCAGTGGCTAAACCTTATCTGAGGCGGTTTGATAACCATCCGACACAGGATAGCCACTTATCTGTGTCTCCACCGATTGGAGCAGCGTGGTGGGGTGTGCTCTAGGCCTGTTATGGGGCTATAAAAGGGTTGCAGCTCAAACATATCAACATACTTCTCTTTGATCACTCTGTCTTTTGATGAAGACAGTGAAAAACGTCTGTATTGCATACTATTTAGTTAAAGAAGTTTAAAAATTATACCGTCAATTGCAGAGATAGAGACAGAGGGGACCGAGAGAAAAACTACAAGGAGAGGGAAGCAGAGAAAGAGAAGCAAAGGGAACGGGAGAAGAAGGGGTTGCCTCCAATCAAGAAGGAGAATTTAAGTGGTATGTTCAATTTATGTTACTTTATAATCTTAATGAATTATGACTCGATAGGTTAGAACCCCCTCTGTGCATCTGTGGGTAGATGTGTGGTTGTTTTTGTGTGTGGTTCTAAAATTAACACACCCAAGAGCTGTGATGCTTGCGTACGGGTACAGATTATTATACAAACAGATGCATGCTTTAAATTCGGGTGTGCATTGATACAGATGCATGATACAAAGTGTAATGTGTGAACCTTGCAGTGTGCAGCACGACGCTGTGGGTGGGCCACCTGTCGAAGCTGGCGCGCGAGGAGGAGCTGTCGGACCTGTTCGGCGCGGTGGGCGGCGTGCTGTCCATCGACGTGGTGGCGCCGCGGGGCTGCGCCTTCGTCGTCATGGAGAGGCGCCGCGACGCCGCCAAGGCGCTCGCCAAGCTGGATCGACACAAGCTGCACTCCAAGGAGATTGCGGTTACTGCTCACACTATTATAAAACACCTATAATAATGTACACTCGGGTAGCACTCACTTTGAATGCATTTTCGTACGAATTTAACTCATGCGAATATAGTCCGTTCTTTTACTCTTGTCCGATTTGTTAAACAATTTTGGCACTACTTTTTATTGAAGAAAAGTTTAAAATTACTATAAATAATAATAGGTATGCGAAATTTATTGCAGCATTAAATTACAATTCGTTTTTAAATCTATAATTTTGTGTATTTTTATACCGCTAATAATAATTATGTTAAGATTGTCAACCAAATAAGACACGTAAAACAATCGACTTTAGACTGCTACCAGCGTGGTCGTTGATTCTAACAGCCCAAGTTTTATATTTCAACCTAACAGCAAATAATATCTATACATGGCAAACGGTTTGATGTTTTGAGGTTTGATTTTAAAAGTTGATAGCAAACTGCCAATAATATTTTTTTAAATCCTTAAGTCAATATAAATGTATGTATAATTATGTTTATTTTATAATTGGCAGGTGAAATGGGCAGCCGGCAAGGGCGTGAAGGGTCGCGAATGGAAGGACTACTGGGAAGCGGAGCTGGGCGTCGCCTACCTGCCCTGGAGCGCGCTGCACGCTCGCTGGCTCATGGGCGCGCTGTCCCTGGACGCGCTGGAGGAGGGCGGGGCCGTCGACGAGGAAACGCTGCCCCCCTGGCTGCCACCTAGGGTAAGTCAACCCTTTACACTTCCCTTTACACGTCATGGGTGCTATAATTTGAATCGTTCCTCCGTCTTTATACATGTCCTTAATTTTTAACATGTTGCCATATGCGAAGTGGTCATAGCCCAACAGCTTAGAATGAGGCCTCTTATTTGAAGGGTCCCGTTCAAATCCCAGCGACACGCACCAATAGCTTCCTTAAAAGTAATTTGCACTTATAAAAGTAAATATTGCTGTTAGGGTGATGAAAAGCTGCAAAATATTCTGAGGAAACCTTTTCATTTTGCAGTAAAAACACACATGTTTGAGAGTTCTTCATAATGCTTTCACGGGCATACGAAGTCCACCAATCCGCATTGGGCCAGCGTGGTGGACTAAGGCCTACACCTTCTTTATGGGAGGGAGATCCAACCCGATAGTGGGTCATTAATGGGTTAAAGACAATTGATATACAGCATCGTTAAACTAAAGCTAAACCAGTTTATTAACTAATATTGTTGCAGATAATACCGAAGGTGGTGGACGGCATGGCGGGCATGCTGGGCGTGATGCCCGGTGTGCCCGGCGTCATGCCCGGCGTGGGCGGCGTGCCTGCGGTGGGCGGCGTGCCCGGCGTGCCCACGGTGGGCGGCGTGCCCGGCGTGCCCACGGTGGGCGGAGTGCCGCTGCCGAACGTCAGCATGCCGCTACAGCTGCCGCCCGCGCCGCCCGCCACACTGCCTCTGTCTGTGCCGAGGATGCCGCCGCCCGGGTGTGACATTTGATCTATTTATGCTTTATTCAGTGACAGCCCTGTGACTAAGAATTCGATCCATTCGTTCTGCACCAATCCACATTGGAGCAGCATGGTGGAGGTTCCAGGCCTCCACCTGTTGTGGGGAGACCCGTGCCCAAGAGTGGGCCATAAAAGGATTGCAGTCAACTTGTTCAAATTCCAGTGGCGTGCACGAATAACTTAACTAAAAAAAAGTGTGCTCTTTATTAAATTAATATCACTTGCTGTAATGGTGAAGGAAAACATCGTGAGAAAATCTGCATGCCTAGGAGTTCATAAGAATTAAAATGCCCTCAAAGGTATGTGAAGTCCACCCACCCACACTAGGCCAGCGTAGTGGACAAATGCTTTACTCACAACCACTACTCCCACACGTTCACCAACTCGCACCAGGCCAGTGTGGTGGACTAAGGCCTACATCCTTCTTCATTGTGAGAGGAGAAATTGCTGTGCAATGGTGGTTCACTAACAGGCTACAAACAGTTGCTTTAATAGACATGCCCTTTGACAATGAAACTTAGGTGTCAAATTGAAAACTGAATCCGGAACTCCCAACTCTTTTACCTCAGAAATACCTATCGTTATACATATTTCCCTTTTGAGCATACTGTTAATCAACAAGTAACCCTATATATTTTTCTTAAATTAAATATAATAAGTTCAATTTATTTCGAACAGGATAACCGCAGGCATCCCACCAGGAATGACCCCAGGCATGCCGCCGGGGATCAGACCGCCCAGCATACCCACAGGAGTCCCGGGTAAACTACACTAAATTCCTTATTCATTTCATTATATTACTTGTTAGCTGCAAATTGTTTGTTGTCCACCAACGGGCAGTAGTGGTGCGCGGTGGACGGCGGCCTACATCCCTCGCATTGAGAGAGGAGACCCGACCCGCCAGTGGGTCATTAATGGGTTACTGACTTGTTAGCTGAAGAGCAATCAGACTTACATTTTTTGTATTTTTCACGACAGGCCAAATATAAGATATTACTATCAAGCTAAAAAAATGGTTTTTACGTTATTAAAAAAGCATACACTAAACAATTTTCGTTGTTGTGCAGGTCTACAGAGAGATGCGTCGCTGCCGCCCGCCGGGCCGTTGCTAGGGTTCCCTCCCGGCATGCCTCCGCAGTCATTGTCACAACCAGGTATCGTAAACAAATACAAATTATAATCATTTGATAACCACAATATTCTGAATATTTTTCACTTTTATCCTGTTCCTAAAGCTTTGTACTTGTTCGTGATTTTACGAAGTTCAGCGGAATCAAGCGGGTTCGAATCCCAGCGGCACGCCCCGATGACTTTGTAAAACAGCTATGTGCGCCTTGTTAAATTAAATATTACCTGCTGTTACGGTGAAGGAAAACATCTGCATGCCTGAGAGAGAGAATAAATATGTTCTCAAAGGTATGTGAAGTCCACCAACCCGCAGTAGGCCAGCGGAGAGACCCGACCCTGTAGTGGGTCATTAATGGGTTACTGACTGAATGATTCTAGTTAAAACATTATGTCCTTGATCCTTCCTACTTGTTTTATATATCATGCTGTGCCTTCACATTTCATGTTGTGTAATAATGAATGTACCACATAAATAACTAGCTGACCCGGCAGGCTTCGCTCTGCCAATTAATTTGACTACTATTGCGCAGTTTTTTGTAGATATTGATATGTTCTTAAATATTGTAGAACATACTTTTGTTCTATCATCAATAGTTTCCGCAGCGCATGCGACAAAAGACGTTTTAGGGCACTTTTTCACACCTTGGGTTACGTTACTTAAGTTTTAGTAAGGATCTCTAATCTAGCAATTAATATAGCCTATGTTACTCAGGCTGAAAGTAGCTTTCCAATGGTGAAAGAATTTTTGAAATCGGCCCAGTAGTTTTTGAGTTTATTCATTACACAAACATACAAAAAAAAACACATTTTTCCTTTTTATAATATTATAATTATGATAGTGTAGACAGATAAATGAACGATGGTCGTTGTGTGCAGGCGTGATGAGCGGGTTCCTCAGCGGGCTGGTGGGCATGAACGTGGGCGGGCTGGTGCTGCCGCTGCGGCCGCAACTGCCGCAGCCGCACCAGCCGCAGCAGCCGCAGCCGCACCAGACGCACCACCACGCGATGGTAACTATGACGTTTGATTCTCTTTCCTTCTTCTTTCTTTCAGTCAACAGCTGGATGTGGGCCTGCCCTAATCAACGGCTCAGTCTGGACCGGACTCTGGACTCAGAGCGCCCAGGAGCGGACGGAGTGGCGTCGATTAGGGGAGGCCCGTGTCCAGCAGTGGACTAACGAGGGCTGAAAGGAAGGAAGGAAGTGCCACCACCACTTAGAAAGATGGACTAGAAGGGACCAGTAGTCGCAAACGACATGTAATTTTTACACAAAAACATAGCCTTAACGCTAAGCTAGGCTGTGGAATATTCTACTCGTGGTGTGCTCACTCTTAATAACCCATAGATTAAATCAAAAGGGAAAGATACGGCATACGCTTACTTGTATAAATCAAAAATGACTCCGACTCAATTACATATGTAACTTACACACACACACACACACACACGTACAGAATGACAGTAAGTGCTTCCTATGAAACTCGAATGTGAATTGGACTGCTGTTGCCATAGCGATTTTTAAATTGATTTTCGTGAAAACGGCGGTGCCCGTACTGGCATTATATGAATTCTATATTACCGTCTATGCCGTTACCGCGCCGGAATGTGTTGACTAATCTAGTTATACTATCTATCTAGTTATAGTGTAACCAAACAACTTATGTTTTGTATACCATAGGGGTGCTTTTCCACCAGAGATGTGCTACATTATGCTACGTTGCTATGGATGCGTTTGATATCCACCGATCGTATTCATCGGTGCACATAGCGTCGCACTGGTGGAAACTGATTCAACTAAGATATGTTTTTTACATGGAAGGATGCATGCTATGGGCCGTCGCGAGGGGTGTAGACTACTATGGACACATCGCATAGCTCGAGCTGCGCATCTTTCTCGCTCAGCTACTTTGCGGCGGCGCATCTTCATAGCGCATCTTCCTCGCACAGCTACATACAGCTTAGTATTAGTAGAAACGGTCACATGTTTTCGTAGCGTACAGTTCAATCTTCGCAGCATAGCTGCATAGCACATCTCTGGTGGAAAGGCACTCTAATGTTGACATAACTAACACATGCTACTTTCCCAGCAACAGAGAGCGGGAGAAGTGTCCCAGGGCGGCGACGCGATGGAGCTGGACCCGGAGGACACTCACCCGGAGGAGCACAAGAGCACGGACATCACCAACACCTCCACCGCGCCCCCTCTACTCGCTGAACAGGTGAGGGGCCGTCCGTTAATCACGTGACGCTTGAAAGGGGGGGAGGGGTTTGACAAAAAGCACGAAATGTCACCAGGGGGGGGGGGTGTAGTAAGATATCAGGTGTATTTATTTTTAATTGTTTTGAAATCGAAACGCGACGTGTAGTGTGACCTTGACTCACATTTTTATTAATCCTTAATTTCAGAATAAAAGGATTACTTATACTTTATACCTTCGATCAACAATACACTAGATATCGGGTCACGTACAAAATTAAAACTTATACTGTCCGCGTGAATACATACTTATACATCTTCATTTGTTTACTAACGAAATAAGACAAACGTTTTAAAACAGTTGTAAGTTCAACCTAATTACAACCATGACGCCTAGCAATAAGGTAGCAATTCTTCAAAATATTCTTTTTCTTACAATCATTCGTCACGAAAAACGAGCAAAGCAATAAATTACTCCCGTCACTTAGAAATGAAAAGACATAAGTTAAAAAACATTTTATGTGAAATCAACCTTAATGAGCTATAAATAAAGTACTTTTTCCCGTTATTACCTTGCGAGTTACATCCTTTGGTTTCGTTTCAGTTTGCTTCCTCAAATTTAACTACAGAAGGTATGGAGTCGCGTTGAACACAAAAATAATAAATATATTATTATGCACGAAAGTTTAGTTAAAATTATTTATATTTTGGGCATCTACGAGTATGTTTGATAGTATACATACATACCTATATGTTATTTTGTTACCGTTTTGTTGTGTGTATGTTTATTTATGTGTATGTATAATATGTTTTTGGCCAAGGTGTCTATCGCTGTTGTAGCTAGTAGGTACCTTAGTATTGTAGTCGTATTTAGGCATACTGTGTACAGATGTGGATAAATGTGAACAAAGGGATTCTTCTGGGTTTTAGGGTATCACAAACCGTAATATTGAAAGTACGGTCGTGTTTAGACATACTGTGTGCAGATGTGGATGAATGGGAACAAAGGGTGGTAAAAGTGCGAATCGACAATAGTTTTTTGTCACAAATAAAAATATCACTAAATTCCACAATATCTTTATATTAATGTTTACAATCTTCATAATACATGTACAGTTTAGTGCAATAATTAGATCAAAATAATAATTAAATATCGGTAGCTTTTTTACATATAATATATAATGTAACCTGACGTCAATAAATTTTTGAACCACTGATTTGAGTAAATTAATTTCGTGATTGTGTTTATCTCCTCCAGGAAACACATTCTTGTCAATATATAATTTTAAAACTGATGTCCATAGAAAGTCGAGATCCATTCTGCACACGTAAACGGATTGCTCGGAAAGCTAAAATAAAAAAAGGAAAGCTAAGTATCTTATGAAAGTCCAACAAACAGACACAAAGTTTTTATTAACCAATTTTAAATATCTAGTAACAAATAAATTATTACAATACAAATCTACTCCATGCATCTATTGTTCTGTTACACACAATTTTGCGCCAACGTTGGTCAAACATTTGTAGCGGTGATATAAAATCGGCAATTTTGATTTAAATTTGATATTATTTGTTAGTTTAAAGCATAAAATACAACTTATTCTACATGTACTTACCGAAAGTAAGACACTCCGGCCGTTAAATTGTTCCTTCGGGCATTATTTTTGCAACTTTTGAATGTACATTGCGGCATTGTGACACGTGTTTATATTGGCTCTTTTACAAGCGAACTAAATAAAATAAGAGCTCACATTTCAAGTGAGCTGTTATTCACCGAGACGTATTTTTTGCGCCGACCCGAAATCTAGTGTATTGTTGATCGAAGCTTTATACCTGTATTTAAGATAATATTCTAAAAAATTTAAGATTTTTTGTAGATACTAAAAATACACGTGTTGTCGGGTGGGGGGTAGTCTTAAACCTCACCATGTATCACTAAGGGGTTAAAAAATGCTTAAAAAAAGATCACGTTATTAATGAACGGCCCGTAAGTTGCATAGCTCGATGTGCCGCACTTGTGAATTAGGCATTTTATGTGCTTCCGCCGCTCCAGAAGAGATGGCGCTACATGTACCTTGAATCATTTGGATCAGACATCAGAAACTATTCGGAATAGCGAAAAGTACTTTAGTAGTCTCTGAATTCCATTGAGTACAAGTAGCGGTGATAGCCCAGTGGCTTAGAATTCGACCTCGAATCGATGGGTCCGGGTTCGAATCCCAGTGGCACGCACCAATGACTTTGTAAAAAAGTTATGTGCGATTTACAAAATTAAATATCACCTGCTGTTACGGTAAAGGAAAACATCGTGAGGAAACCTGCATGCCTGAGAGTTCACAAAAAAAATGTTCTCAAAGGCATGTGAAGTCCACCAACCCGCATTAGGCCAGCGTGGTGGACTAAGGCCTACATCCCTCTCATTGTGAGAGGAGACCCGACCCTGTAGTGGGTCATTAATGGGTTAAAACAACAACAAAGGAGTTTAGGGGCAGATTTTGAAGAAAGCTAATATTGCATCAATGGATTTTAGAAAAACTAATATGCCTAGCCAGGAATCCAATCCGTAAAACGCTTTAGAGAAAAACGAAAGCTAAACAACTAACACCGTCCCCAGCTCGCTGCGCTCCTGTCCAAGCCGCCGCCGAAGTTCAACGCATCGGAGCCGCCGCCCGGCTTCGCCAAGCTGCCCGACCACCGCCTCGACGCGCGCGACGGCCGCGACGCTCTCGACGCGCTCGACACCACGCAGCCGCCGCCCGACGCCGCCGCCAACAACAACAACAACAACAAGCGGGATGATGACAGGTGACAGGAGACTATACGTAGCTGGGGTCTTAGCAAGGTCGAGCTATATAGGTTACAGCGGCTTCGCCAGACTGCCCGAGCACCGCCTCGACACCCGCGACACGCTAATTACGTTACCGACAGCCGGAGGACTCAAAAAAAACCAAAGTACTTAAAATTATTTTTATTAAATTAATTAAAATTACAAATTGTGACTATTACTGGTCGATGCGAGACTCAGCTATATAGTGATGAAATATTTTAATTATGATTGTCAAGAAAACTATTAAATGCTGACGAATTGAGGACGCGCCTAGACCTAGCGCGCTCTGCCGCTTCCGCGGTCATCGATGTCGAGTCAGCGACATCTCAATTGAGGGCGCACGTGGAATTAACCCACATTATATCTTCCGTGGTTCCATCTGGGTCGCGTATGTAACACGCTCGACACCACGCAGCCGCCCGACGCCGCCACCACCAACAACAACAACAACAACAACAAGCGGGATGATGACAGGTGAGTCTAAATCTAAGCACCTAAGCGATACGGCATAGGCGGCCTCGCTAGCCAGCCCGAGCATCGGCTCGACACTCTCAACAACAGTCACAACAAGTGAGATGATGACAAGAAGGAGACCCGACCCGCCAGTGGGTCATTAATGGGTCGCTGACTGATACACTATCGCACTAATAATGTCCGTTCGTAACAGGCGGGAGCGGGACCGCGAGCGGGACAAGGACCGGCGGGACCGGGACCGGGAGCGCCGCGAGCGCCGCGACGCGCGCGACGGCCGCGGCGACACGCGCGACCGCGAGCGCCGGGACCGGGGACGCGACCGCGAGAATAGAGACAGGTTAGTCGTGTTTCCAATTCAATGCTTTACACGCGTACGATACCCCAGTATATCATCATACCAGAATGAAGAATTGTCTTATATATAAAATACTCTTATCTTATAGGTATATAAAATTCTCATGTCACAGTTTTAGTTACCATACTTCTCCAAAATGGCTTGACGGATTTTTATGAAATTTTATATGGATATTCAGTAGGTCTGAGAATGGGCTACTGTCTATTTTTCATACCCCTAAGTGCCACCTAACATTTTTATTTTTCAATAATGTGGCATCAAAAAATACATGCAACACTAAATTTTCACCCTTCTATCAACAACCCCTATTTTTTAATAGTCATTTTAGTAATTTAATAATTTTTCATCCCACTCGATAACTTATATAACCAAACAACGTTGTACACGGTCAGCTAGTGAACTATGAATATCACGCTAATAGCCTCACACTAGGATTCCCTGTGTCGTGGATGCTGTTATTGCTATAACACGCGAGACAAGAACGACCGCACCCAAACTGGCAACAGAAATTCAAGTTTCTGCTATGCAACATGTCTGTAACCCATTACTAACTAGCCGTTACTAACTAGTAGTTGACTTTTACGTTATTATTAATTTATAATTACAAGCGTCAACAATGGATTCGGTAGGGAGCGGGATCGCGGGCGGGAGGGGCGGGAGCGGCGCGAGCGGGATAGCGATAGGGAGCGGCCGCTGCGAGATCACATCAGGTTCGTCGCTCGTGGTCGGGTACTCTCGGGCATTCGGTCGGCTGAGCTCGGAATCTTCATTCAAACAATTCATTATGTATGGATATAGTGGATGATATATATTCGCAGGACTGACGACCGATGGGGAAGGAAGGTCCTCGAATGGCGACCACGTTTAGGCAAAGCACAGACCGCCCTCCGACCAGGTGGACTGACGACCTGAAGAAGACAGCGGGAAACCGTTGCATTCAGAGGGCCCAGGACCGGGCGGAGTGGCGTCGATTAGGGGAGGCCCGTGTCCAGCAGTGGACTAACGAGGGCTGAAGGGAATGAAGGAAGGATATGGATGGTCCCAATGATGTTGTTGCCAGGCAACAACTGTTATTTCAAAACAATTAAAAAGATCTTGGCAACTAAACAGTATCTCTATCCGTATTGTAACATCGGTCATGAAACCCACCGATACTATTATAAAAAGCCAACCTTTTTGTTTGTGAGTTGATGGTAAGGAGTATTGATGTCTCGAAGAACAAAGCCCAAACATCATCATAGCGAAAAATGTTATTATACATCTTGGTGTCTATTACACATTTTAATCACTGACATAATTATGTATTAGTATATTTTACGAATATAATTAAGAATCTGTGATATCATTTTATTATATATAGCACCAAAAGTTTATAAAAATTGCGAAAAACATTTTCATTTTAAATTAACACCATTTCATTTATCCGACTAGCCGATCAATGCCCAAAGTGTAGTTAAAAAAATTAAAAGTAGAATTATTTTAATTGGTAGATTTTATATTTTTTGCGTTATATGAAAATGCTTCTTTTATTTTCTTATTTTGCATAAATTTTCGACGAATGATCACGAGTTATAAGTAACTTTGGAATACTGTCTGACGAAAATAAAGTCTAAAATATGAATATTACAAAAATAAAATATAAAGAAATATAAAAATATTACGTATCGTTAAAATAGTAATTGTAAGAATCGTCACATTATTTTCACTTAAAGAAATGTTTTCTCTAGTTGTGATAGTTAGTTGAGGATGAAAAATAAAAATTCGTTCGTTGTTCGTGGTGGCAACCGTAGTGGTTATCCATGATATGCAATGGCCACTTAAAATAATAGTTCCTACTAATTAATACATTAAGCATATTATAATAATACACATTACATGCTACCATTTGCGTTTTCCTTTGTCTTCGCTTCATTTTTTTTCATAGTTAAATAGTATCTGACAGTAGAGTAGTAATTACGATTTTTCAGCTTGTGTGTTTGGTATTGCATTGTGTGTGATCGAGTGTGTTTTTATCTTTGTCACTCGTAGAATTTAACTTTGGTCTGACACATTTAGTGCAGGATGGCATGAACGGTGCACTTATGTAAATGTATCAGCGAGTTATTAATGGCTGGTTTCAATAACCAATTGTCTGATGTAGTTAGCCTTACTGTAAATTGGTTACTGGGTAATATCTATTATTTCAAAGGAAATAATAAGAAGATTTCGTCAACCGAACTGTTGTAGAAGTACTTATCTGTATACAAAGTCAGGTTATTGAAACTCACTGTTTAGTCAACTTTTTCTCCTGTCCTATGTGGTAGACAATCTCGCACTGCTTTTTGTTGAAAAAAAGGTTTAAATTTCTTTAAAAAAATAAATTATAGTTACCAGTAATTTATTTCAGCATTAAATGACAATATGTTTTTAAACCTTAATAATTTTGTGTCTGAGTGATTTAAATAAAGAGACACGCTAAGATTTATTTACCAAATAGGAAAAAGTGTGTGAAAAAATAGACTAAATTTATGTGGGAGTTCCTTTCTAATATTTCAATATGTACACTAAAAGTTTTCAATTTCAAAACAGGGATAGAAGTCGCGAGAAGTCGCCGCGCACGAATCAACACGCCCACAACGAACAGACCAGCGAGAAGAGCCTCCAAGCGCGCCTGTGGGAGATGGCCAATGGGAAGCCGGCGGAGGAAATGGACCAGGGGAGCGACGCGAGTGGCCCACAGGACAGTGAAGCCCACAGAGACAGGGGCGAGCGCATGGAGCGGATGGAGAGGCCCCCGCTGATGGATCGGCTGCCCATGCCCCCCAGTATGGATAATGGTGAGTAGACAACTTATTGAATGGTGGGCAACAACCTCCACAGCCAAATGGTAGAGAAAGTGGACCAGGGGAGCGATGCGAGTAGCCCACAGGACAGTGAGGGACATAGGGGTAGCAGCGAGCACATGGAGCGGATGGAGAGGCCCCCGCTGATGGATCGACTGCCCGTGCCCCCCAATATGGATAATAATTTAAGTAGTTGTTTAGTTTAATGGTTATTTTGGAATGGATCTGGGCAAAGAAGTAAGCAGACACTGAGGGGCACAGGGACATAAATGGAGAGACCACCCCTGAAGAAACTCTCTAAGTCACTGATTAAGGAATAATATTCAATCGCAATATGTGGCAGCTAGTCCAAACACAATTTATTTAATGGTGCGTTTCCACGCTTGCCAAGGCTCGCCAAGCGTCCACCAATCTCGATTGGCATTTGGAAGCCGTTTACACGCTTGTGAACGCGTATGTGTGCTGCGTACATCCAAGCATGTGACGTCGAACTTGTAGCGGCCATTACGTTTGGTTCCTACATTTATTTCAAACTAGCTGACCCCGCAAACGTTGTTTTGCCATATAAGTTGTCGAGCGGGATGAAACTATTAAATTACTAAAATAACTATTAAAAAATAAGGTTACCAACCCTTATGTTTTTGAAGGGTAAAAATTTAGAGTTGTATGTATTTTTAATGCCACATTATTAAAACATAAAAAAAAAATCCAAAAAATAGAATAAAAATGTTAGTGGTGGACAACCCTTATCATTATGAAAAATAGATAGTAGCCGATTCTCAGACCAACTGAATATGCATATAAAATTTCATAAAAATCGGTCTCGCCGTTTCGGAGGAGTATCGTAACTAACATTTTTAAGATAGAACTAGACATACGTGCGTTCGTCGCGACATCACTGCGGCTACTAAGCGCGCGCCAACGTGTGAACGCGACGCAAGCGCCCTTTGATCTGTGTCCAAAAACCGACACTAGACCGGATCGGATACAAGCGACCACAAGCTTACGCAAGCAAAGCCAAACGCCCTCTTTCCACGCCTGCGCTTGTGGAGGCTTGTCGAGGCTTGGCAAGCGTGGAAACGCGGCATAAGACGTTCAGTTACAACATAGCACTGTGTCGTCCCATGCTATCCATTTAGTTGGTCGTAACAATAGGCATGATGACTAATTTTCAAAAACTCTTCTATGATATTCAGAAGTTTCTATTATGTCCAAAATATATCATATTTTTGTAGAAAATTAAGGTTTTTGTGTAATAAAAGTACGTTTAAATTTTAAGTTTCAAATTCGGTCCTTAACGCGCGCCCGTGTCATGACGTCTGTCATTGCGCCACGGCTCAGTAAAAAATGACAGATCGCGTATAATATGCTTACGAAAAAAATGACGTTAACTAAGACGTGACGTAATTTGACGTAATTCGATCTGATGGGTGTTTTAGCTATCATGGCGGATTGTTGTATTTTGTAGATTTATTTTAACAAATAAATTATTAATCTCGACATTAATAAGAGAATAAATACATGTTTCAAAATCTTTGAATCCTATTTCATTAGATCAGATAAATATTTTGGCGATACTTGATTACTGTCATCATGCCTATTGATAAGAGAGAATATTATAACAATGATGCGTTAATCCCCAGGTATGAACCCGCGGCTGAACGAAGGCGAGGGCGACGCGTGGCGCGGGCACGGGCCGCCGCCCAGCTTCCGCCCCGGTCAGTGCTCGGCATCTACCTCTAGCACTAACACTTACACTAACACTAACACTGACACTAGTCGACCCGGCACTCGTCGCTCTGTCCTTGGATTAGAGTAGAGGTTCCCAAACTTTTTTTTCTCATAGAATACCACTAATTAGTCTATGAGAAAAAAAAGTATAGATTATAATCTATCTAAATCTAAAATTTAGGTCTTCACTATCGTAGCTAGATAAATTTTCGTGGACTCCCAAAACCGCTTACGATACGAATTGTGAACCCCCATTTTTTGGTCACGCCATCCCCCGTCGAGTTTTCCGTGGACCCCTGGGGGAACACCTGGACCACTTAGGGAACCTGTGGCTTAAGAGTCTAAAGTCAGTCAGGGGTTCCCAAACTTCTTTTACTCATAGACCACTTTCAAAATTTTGCTAGATCCGGTGGAACCCCTCCGGCCATGTCCCCAAAGCTCTATAAAAAATGTAAAGATTACGCCATCGTAGACCTCCGTCGAGTTTTCCGTGGACCCCTGGGGGTACACCCGGACCACTTGGGAACCTGTGGTTTAGACTGTCTATACAACCTTACTCTCACACTAATAAACCCAGCAGGCGACCTTGTTGATAATCAAGCCTAAAATGAAGCATTTCCGGCATCCATACTTAAAAACTGCAAACCTGTAGTATTCCTACTTAAACAGTAGCATGCTGTACTTTATTTTGACACATACACTAAGGACTAACGTGTGTGTGTGTGTATGTGTATAATTAATAAGTGTGGGTTTTCCTTTAGAATCTAAAAGTTTGGATAGAATTTAGATTGTGTTTTGCATATCCCACATGTAGACCAGCTGATCACCATTTACCTACCTACCATTTACCTTTACATTTTATACTAAAATAAGATACTCTCAAGCACATTGGTCTCGCTTATGTTATAACCATTTAATTTCAAATGTGTAAATTCAAACCTTTTAATGTAACACGGTAGAACGTAATAACATCATTTTTACCAACCCATTTACAACCCTCCTATCCTTAGTTTGATTCTCACGACGCTTCTTACTTCCGTGTCATTACTTATGTTCGAGTAGTTGGAAATTGAATTGTACTACAATAAAGATACGAGATATTTCAATTTGCAGACATGAGAATGAGAGGGCCGCCCGCTAGGCAACCGGTCAGAGGTACGGTGTAAAACTATTAGGCTCGGTACTGAACTACTGAGCGACCGTAGAATGCTTTTCTCAACGTTTCGTGTTACCTATTACAGGGTGGATGGAGGGACAGGGACCTCCGGGTGGGCAGCCGCCCTTCGGCCCGCGCTTCAATGGCATGCCGCCCTTCAACCGCCCGCCCTTCGAGCGCCCGCCCTTCAACAGAATGCCGTTCGACGGCCCGCGGCCTCCCTTCGATGCGTCTCGACCGCCGTTCGACGGGCCCCGACCGCCGTTCGACGGTCCCCGCCCGCAGTTCGACGGGCCTCGGCCCCACTTTGACGGCCCAAGGTTCGACGGCCCTCGTCCGCCCTTCGACGGCCCGAGGCCACCCTTCGACGGACCTCGAGCGCCTTTCGACGGTCCCCGCCCGCCCTTCGACGGATCCCGACCGCCCTTCGATGGCCCCCGGCCGCCCTTCGACGGTCCCCGACCTCACTTCGACGGCCGTCAGTTCGACAGGTACGAGGGCGACCGGCCGTTCGACGGCCCCCGCTTCGACGGGCCCCCGGAGTTCTTCGACAGAGGGAACAGAAGGTTCGACGAGGGGGAACCCTTCAACGACAGGGGTTGGAACGGCGACAGGGATAGGGACCGCGAGTGGGACCGGCGGAACAGCTGGGACGACCGCAGGCGCGACCGACGCGCCAGGGAACACGAGGACAGGGGACGAGGAGAGAGGAACGATCGAAGCGACAGGAGAAGACCCTACGACGATCGCGCCAGACCGCCGAGGGACTCGAGGGACAATAGGGACTCGAGAGATGCGAGAGACAATAGGGATTCCAAGGAACCCAGAGACACGCGCGACGCAAAGGAATCTAGGGAGCCGAAAGATGCGAAGGAGCCGAGAGAGACGAAGGATGCGAAAGAAACGCCCAGAGATACCAAGGAGGATCGCCCCAGGAGGGACAAGGATCGTAAATCCCGGTGGGGAGCGGCCGACGAACCGGTGCTCCCGACGGAGGAGCAGACTCAAGCGCTACAGGATTTCCTCAGCACTGTCGTGCATCAAAAGGAAATTGACCCCACCGAGCCTAGCGAAGATGCACAAAGTGCGCCCACGCTACGATCTGTCCCCGACCCAGCGACGAGTGAATACAATGAGCCTGATGAACAAACGTCGCACAGCATGGAGGCCGACAGTGAAAAACAATCCATCGCCGAGGAGTACGACCAGCAGCTGCAGCAGTCCAACGAGGAGTATAACGAGGAACCTAGCAACGAACAAAGCAACGAACAAAGTTACGATGACACGTCCGACCAGGCGCCCGAAGATAACGGCGACCAACCGATGCAGGCCGAGTATGGTAACGCACCCAATTTGTACGATGAGGGTGACGCAGTAGATACTAGCTTCTCGGTAGCGCCAGTGGAACAAACGAATGTCACGAAAGCACCCGTGGAACGCGGGCCCTCCCCGCCGGTGGAGCACGAAGACAATACCACTGAGACATCCAAATCGGAGGACATGTTCAGTCAAGGAAACGAACACGAAACAGTCGAGAGGGAACCGGAATCCGCGGAGGACGTGGAGCCAGCTGACAGCGACCAGCCCTGACACCGGCGGTTATGGAAATACGGATATTTCCAGTACAAATGATTCGGGTGACAGCGGGAGCCCGGGAGCCGGGGCCCGCGCGGTCCCAAACGACACTCCCCATGCAATTTTAATAAAATATTTTTATACACGGTCTCGGACCGCGCGGACCCCGTCGACTTAACTAACGCCAAAGATTTTTTATTATACACCACACAAACGATATTGAAATATACGAGTGCCTTACTGGTTACCGAAACTGGTGTTTTGTTTGTCGTCCGAGCTCGCCGGGAGAAGAGGAACGCGCCTGGGCGCTCAAACGGAGTGACCCGGGCAAGGTACGGTTGCTATCTGTATACATACGTACATATGTACATTGTACATACACGCGCGTCCAGAACGACATGCACCTTCACGACTCGACTTAACTGTTACCATGTTCGTTTCATTTTTGATTTTGCATACTTTGATAACAAGTTTTGTGGCCTTGTTTTACAGCATATTTTGAAAAATTGATCGTCTTTTTATCTTGAGTTACATAAGCAGTTTAATTTGTTCAAGATTAGCTATTACGTGAACAAAAATATGATTAAATTGGTATTTTTTTATTATTAGGACCTGCGACACAAAACCAGTAATAAATCAGTTAAAATAACTTTATAGTGAATGACGCTGTTGTCCTCGACGGGCGTGTGTTTTGTTATTATAATTCTAGTGTTATGTTGTAATGGGGCTGAAATAAAAATGAAAATAATAGAACAATTTAAAATTTTATATTTACTTATGAATGATGAATCAGAAATAATCGGTAATCAGAAATCAAAACGTGTACATTACCCCATTACGACGTAACGTATTATGATATCATTAGCAATGTGTGCAAACGCTTCACCGACCGGCGCCCGAGTTACCCGAATCTACTGGAAATATCCAATGTGAAGAAACGCAGCAGATAACACGAAGAGAATGATAGATCAATAGAACACCAGATATATGATTTCTTGAGAAGCTTCTTTTATATTATCATTATTTAGTTCGTTCTATGTGGTGGTTAGACTTAACTATTCCCGTGTGTAATTTATTATAATCCTTGTTTAACTTAAACGATTGGTTCGATTCATACAAATTGATTGTTATCGCTTATATTCTTGTTTTTAAGTTTTGGTGAAGGTAGGCTAGGGTTGATTACGTCATGTCTAGGTAACTAACACATTTTTTTCTTTCGTAGATTATAGCTATAAATATACTTATTGAATATTAACTTTTAAAATAAGACATTTATTCATACAACATAATATTAAAGTAAATAATAAAATATCTTGCGTTTTGAGGGCGAGACGTAAGCCTATATTGTAAAATATTCTTATTACGTGTTTTGACGGGAAGGTATTCGTGATATGGATACAATTTGTGAGGGATAATTTGTGAGGATACAATAGTCTGGTAGCCCGATTTTGTAGATAAATCTATTATAAATGCATGCTTAAATAAACGTTTTGTCATATTTGTGCTTCAATAAAAAAATTCAAAAGGCATCGAGAGTATGATTTGTTCCGGGAACGAGGAAGTGGAACAGCGGGCCGATCTCCTGAGCGTGGCGAAGGCTTTGCACACATTGCTGATTTCTTGCCTTTCTTTGTTTGGATTTCAGCTGATGGAGTGCGATATGAAAAATGAGAGATCGCTCCGATTCATCGCCTAAATTTCAATAATTCCCGTCAATAGTCAATGTCGCTGTGAAGGAGCATGTTATTCTGGTATTCTATTTCTTGATATGGTCGCCGGAGATGCTAGTTACTTTTAAGGCGAAAATCTTATTCATCTGTAGAAACACATCCACAAATTACTGTATGAGAGTACTAGGTACCCTATTTGAGGTTTGACGTGGGTGACCCCCACCCACTACCCACGGTGGGTTTGGGGCTGGGAAATAATCAATACAATGGCCCTTTGTAACTCATAATTAAAAAAAAACAACTAAATAAATTGTTAAATTTTAACATTCAAATTTAATGTTATTCCAATTTTTGTTTTCATGATGTCTATGATTAATTCTTAAGTACCTACTTTAAGGTTTATGATTTACTAGACTGTTCCGCGGCTGCGCCCGCGTGGATTTTAGAATTTGGTGCAGAGAAGGATAAAAAGTATCTAATCCAGGTTATGATCTATCTGTGTACCAAATTTCATCCAAATCTGTTCAGCCGTTTTTGCGTGAAAGAGTAACAAACGTCCATCCATACTCACAAACATTGGCATTAATTTATAATAGTAGTAGGATTATTTTATTTTTGAAATCCATATTAATTTTTTTGTAAGCTTAAACTTCACCTAAATTTTCGAAAAAGGAAGTGAAATTTAATAAAAATTATAACCCTCACTATAATGCCAACATCACCCGTTCGTTTTTCACTCTACCAGTAGTCCAGTACCATTACCTTCCATCCATCTACCTGGATCTGTGGCGGTCCTTTACAGTTACGATTACGCTTTACTCACAGTAGCCATGAGCAAAATGTGTCACTTAAAAGAAAAGAACGAAACATATCTTTCCTTCACTGTGAAGTATATCACTCTTTTAGTCCAGTAGTTCAATGTAGTTCACCATTCACAAACGATAGGTTATCCTTTCCTATTTCTTACTTCAACAGTCCATACTATTTCTTTTACTTCAGTTAGTTCAGTTCCTTCACTAGTTCATTACGATATAGTAGTTCTAATGAAATGTTCGATAAATTATTATGAAATACCCCATAATGAACTCGTGTATCGTAACGTTTATCTCTACTAGTCTTTTGAATTTTTTGAGATTATTAGATATAGGATAAAAAGACAAAAAAATTAAAAGGACTAAAACAATAAAATAAAACTAAGTGCGTTTGTTTTATCAAATATCTAGTAATAAATTATGGTCGCTTTCCAAACGTATAATGACATATAATGTTATTTTTGTTCAATATTTTGAAATGGTACCGTATAATATACCCTCCGTAAAATCGTACCTTAGATTTCTTACGATCCTCAGAGACGTTACCTATTTAAATTTAAAAATGAAAGAAAATATCATTTATATTTATAATCAAGCCAAAATAGTCCGTAAATAGTTAACATAAAACTCATAATATTGAAACGTTTCCTAGAACTTCTAACGACAACGTATTTAGATGTAATAGTGTTCGTATAAGAGTATTTGTAATTTGATCATTGGTGCTTTACTTGATGGTTTAAGATTGTTTTCTCTTTTATGTCTCCGAGCGTGAGTGTGTGTATGTGTGCGTGAGTATATGCGCACGCCACGCGTCGTCGACAGTCGAGCTTCTTCGGTTAGTTTCGTTCGCGAAGCAATTGGACTAAATGAACGAGATGAATTGTAACTGAAGTAGTGAAGGAAGGACGGGAAAAAGTGAAGTACTTCAATTGAAGCATTCATTCCTGAACGACACATGACTGACTCACAGCCTTGTACGTGACGTTAATTGGAAAGATCTCTGGGTCGATTTATTTTCGCAGGACCTATGACATGGGGTTCTTCAAACTAGCCGGAAACTCCTGGCGTCTCTACTGGTGTTGCTGAGTCGCTGTCAGTGTCACTGCACGTTTATTAGTAATTGCTAGATCTTTCTATAAAAATATATGAAGAAAGAAGGGACAAGCGTGAATGTAGTTCATTATGCTCCTTCATTCCCGTTAATGCCGGATCGTCATTAGTGAGTTCACGGCATTACTAACAAAATATAATATTTATGTGTAAACTCGAAACATAGGTAAGTAATAATAGTTTGACCGGGGATTTTGCGTAGGTACTTCGCCATGTTGCTGAAAAAGAAAAATGAAGTAATTTATTTTACTGGCAACTGCTTGAGTACCGACCATGAAGTTATAGTATAAAGGGTACCGACAATGTTATTATTTTGAATCCATAAAATGACAACAGGAAATAAATATTTGTGTGGCCATAACAAAAATGAACGCTGCATTTGAAGGTGCGTAAACTGGTGAAACTATAATTTCAAAGGCAGAGATATTCTCGAAACTACATTTTTGTCGTTAACTAATAGGCCGAAATGCCATAGCATTTACCCAACTAAGTAAGTTGAGTTGAACTCACTTGTGAAGTACAATTTCTTAGAAGAATCCAGGTAAAATTGACGCCATCTTACTTTTAATGATGAAGACAAGGGAATAATAACATACCTTTAATAGGCAACACTGTAACTGATGACAGCTGATTATTGACGTTTGACAGTGATGATTAATATTTTGTTGATCAAGAATTACCTTTGATAATTGTTTCGGTGTTCAATTCTACAATAATTATGGAGAATATTCAAGTAATAACTCAGGATTATGTAAACGTACACATTACCAAATCTGATAGTGAAGATGCACCGCCCGTGGAGCGAAGGTTTAAGAAGAACATTACTGTTTTGGACTTTAAGGTTACTATGATTCACACATTTTTTTATTTTACTTATTATTTCATATTTTATGGATAAATTGGTTTTGCTCTGTTAAATTATGATGAAATTAACGTACTGTAGTTGTACAAGTTGTACCAGTTTCAGTCAAAACCAAGTATCAGTCCAAGTTGGTTCAGTTGTTTTTAGTAGATTATTTTTTAACTTAGCCTATACCTGTAACATCCTTCGGTAAGTGTTTAGTTTGCCTTAGGGTTAATCCTCATTAATCTCATATATAAATATGTATAAAATCTAATAAATTTGTCACAACAATAACAATTTTTTCACTATTTATATATTTCCAGACTAAATTAGAACTGGTGACTGGAGGTTCCGCAGCCACAATGAAGCTGAAGGCGTATGACACGAAGAACAATCCCGTGTGTGACATCGACAACGATGAGGCGTTGCTGGGCTCCTACCCCATAGATGATGGGATGAGGATACATGTCATTGACAAGTTCACTCTGGTCCAGGACTTTGTGTCTGGGGATAGTGCGGAGAGGTTAGTATTAAAACATTTATGGGGCTTATGATTTAGTACTGCAATCTTGTGTTTCGCTCTTTAACTAGAGTTGATTACCAATCAATAATGCTGGCAATTATCTTGATAAGAAAAAATTGAAATAACAGCAAAATAATTGTCTTTTTTTTCTGAAGGTATTATTATTTGAAAGCGGTGATAGCCCAGTGGCTTAGAATTCGACCTCGAATCGAGGGGTCCGGGTTCGAATCCCAGTGGCGCGCAACAATGACTTTGTAATAAAAGTTATGTGCGATTTATAAAATTAAATATCACCTGCTGTAACGGTGACTCACTCTAGTAGACTAAGGCCTACATCCCTCACATTGTGAGAGGAGACCCGACCCTGTAGTGGGTCATTAATGAGTCCCGACACATTATTATTTGATACAACTATAACTATATAAGCTAGTAAAGGTTTTTAATTTCTCTCATACAACTATGTAATAACATAAGAATGTTAATGATGCTTTATGAAAACATCAACTTGTACCACAGATTCAAGCTCTCAGAAGAGGAGTATGAGAAGAAAGGGGACACGCTGCGCTCGTTCCTGCAGCGCAACAAGCTGGGCAAGTACAACGAGGAGGAGATGGCCAAGATGAAGGAGCAGCAGCAGAAGGAGCTGGAGGAAGAGGCCAGGTTGGTTTGCTGTCATTGAACAACTGTCTGAGTGCTAAACACCAGCTTTGGGATGGTCGGGGCTTAACTAAAAACAACTCAATTTGCAAGAACTGTGTGTTAAATAATAACGTGAGTCAATGACACACGCACAGTAAGATGCAAAGGGAGTGAATGTGTGGGCCGTGGGGCCAACGTCTGGGCAACTGCAGCCACACTCTTAGGTTGTGTACAACAACATAATAACTTACAAAGAGATGAGTGTTGGGAGATGTGACTTAAGTTAATGTTGCAATAAGCTGGGCACGTACATTTTTAAAACGGACATGAGATATTCGGATTTTTTGGTCATGGATGTTGTTTTCTCGACGACCATTATGACAAACACATTGTGTGTTGATTTCGTTCACTGTTTTCTGTATACTAACATTTTTTTAATGGTTTTAAGAATACTGTGCTTACTGTATGCTTATCAGAACCTAAAGCTTGGATGTCCAGGTATTTTGAAAAATATATGTGTCAGAGAAAGACCATTCTACTCAACATAGTTATTGGTGGTTAGTTGGGAAGTTTTTATTAATTTTTGCTTACGCACGTTGGGGGCCCCGTATAATTGATACGGCAGATACGGCGGTAGCTACGCCCCTGCATAATAGGCATGATGACAGTAATCAAGTATCGCCAAAATATTTATCTGATCCAATGAAATAGAATTCAAAGATTTTGAAACATGTATTTATTCTCTTATTAATGTCGAGATTAATAATTTATTTGTAAAAATAAATCTACAAAATACAACAATCCGCCATGATAGCACTCGAATTACGTCAATTTACGTCACGTCTTAGTAAACGTCATCTTTTTCGTAAGCATATTATACGTGATCTGGCATTTTTACTGAGCCGTGGCGCAATGACAGACGCCATGACGCGGGCGAGCGTTTTGGAATGAATTTGAAACTTAAAATTTAAATGTACTTTTATTGCACAAAAACCTTAATTTTCTACAAAAATATGATATATCTTAGACATAATAGAAACTTCTGAATATCATAGAAGAGTTTTTGAAAATTAGTCGTCATGCCTATTGCTAAACGTTGTTATAAAATGTTGGCTGTTCCAGGCTAGCGGAAGCGGTGCTGGTGGGCGCCCGCTGCGAGGTGCGGGTGCCGGGCCAGCCGCCGCGCCGCGCCACGGTGCGCTACAACGGGCCGCTGGACGGCGCGCGCGGCCTGTGGATCGGCGTGCAGTACGACGAGCCGCGCGGCAAGAACGACGGCTCGTGAGTCACGCTTTAATGCACACTACATTTTGCCCGCGTCTTCGTTCGCGTGGATTGCAGAACTTGGTCTAGGGAGGGGTACAAAGTATCGTATACTAGTATACACCCAGCACATTTCGTTCTGCCAAAATATAGACATTTCTACTTTTTCCCCACACATTCTTTTCAGATTTTCTCACCGTACAACCATTTTGGACTTATACGAATATATCGAAACTAAACGAGCTAAATCGGTCCCGCCGTTCTCGAGTTTTAGTGAGACTAACGAACAGCAATTTATTTTTATTATACAAGTTGTGGACTATAATACTTGGCAGTTTGGCACTGAAAGGGATGTATCTCTTGTAATTGTGAGGATGCATATAGGACCCTTTACAAAGAGAAATGTATAATAGTAGTAGACAGAATAGAATAATAATAACAGTAAAGGAAACAAAGTAAGAAAAGTTGATTGATTGATGAAATGAAATATCTATGGAGAAGATCTGTAATTATGCTCACATACGAGAATGCATTTGGTACATGTATGTTTTAATTTAGTGCTTTATTTGAGAAATTATGGATGTGAGAGAAATGAATTACCTTATTCCTCGTTGTAACCTATAACTTGTCAACACTTGTTTGCAGAGTGAACGGCAAACGCTACTTCACATGTCCACCTAAATACGGCGGGTTCGTGAAGCCGGTGTACATCACCGTCGGGGACTTCCCCGAGGAGGAGTTCGACCTGGACGACGAAATATAATCCACCACAACCACAACCACAACCAGTATAACTTGCACCGCATGGATTGGACGCTTGTTTCATTGGGCGATGCAAATCAACATTTTAGTTTCGCTTGTATGAATTTTTATAAAGACTGCTGCCTCTATTATAATTATTTAATAATACTAGTTTATAGATTTATCTAAAACATTTTTATATTTAACAAAGGATAGTTCACTAAATTGAATAGAATATGTACTCAATAGGATAAGTTGTAGCTGAGAAATTGAGATATATTTTTGTATTTTGGAAATCAAAGTGTGAGGTTAATTGGGTTTCATTGAACCTTTTATTATTTTTTGTTACACACACACACTCCTTATATCGTAACATAAGTAAGTTTATCAACAAAATTCTATCCAAAACGAACTAATAAATACACAATATTGTAAAATCAAAAATATGTGAAGATAACAAAAACTGTGTGTGTGTGATTAATTAAATAATTAACATAAAATTAAAAATATTAATTGAATAAAAATGCAAGATGTTAAATTTAAAAATAAACACCTTCACACATTTTCCGCAATATGGCGATGCTCAATGTGACTCACCTTGTATATTCAAGTAGTTGTTTTACTACTATTACAGCATTTAATGCTAGTTTACTTATATTTTACTGTTTTATAATAATCTAGGGAAAAATCATGCGTGATTTTTGATATTCTTTTCATGAAAAATAATTATTAATTTATGTTTACTTTATTTTACAAAAATTGTAGAATGATTAATGCTGTATTTTGTTTTTTTAAAATAACTCTTTATCATGTTAACAATTTTATTATATTTGCACTAAATTAAGTTTTATTTGGATTTGTAACATTCCAAATGCAAAATTGAAAAAAATGTGTCATTTTAGTTTATGATTTATTACACTATAAATAACTATTAATGATCTTTTATTTCTTGTAAAGCCTATTTATTGAAATACATGATTGCGAACAATGCTGGGTTATTATTAGGACTGTTCTAACCTTCTGTCAGCTGTAGACCTCGTTTATTCAATCATGGTATGCGGTATACGGTTGGAAAATCTTAGTTACAAAACTGAATGAAAATATGACGAAAACTGCATGTCAGAGATCACCGTAATGTTCACAAAGGCATGTGCAATCCCACCTGTGGGCTTAATTTATATACGTCTTTTAAGTTGTATTTATATTTCTTTGCAACAATCCGCACACGTGGAACTTGTTTTGGAATGGACCCACCACCCTCCCTTATCTCGACTTATTGAAACCAACAACCAAATCTCAGCAACCAACCGTTGTAGAGTCCACATCACCTGATGATGCTCCGTTTTGGGGCGAAACACGTGTCGTGTACTATTGGAATAAGTTGTTATGGTATACACCTACTCAGAGAGATAAGGGAGGGTGGCGGGTCCATACCAAAACAAGTTCCACGTGTGCGGATTGTTGCAAACAAATATAAATACAACTTAAATAACAATGGATTTCCGCAAAGCAACGCCTGATACAATATATTTTATATACGTCTGTATGGTGGACTGAGGCCTTCATCCTTCTCATCGTAAGACAGACCTGAGCTTGTAGTGGCTCACTCATGGGTTTGACTTTAAAGTTTGATTGAAGTAATACACAATTCGCAGTACAAAAATCGTTTAATTGTCCTAAAACTTCCTGCGCTTGAGTATGTCGGGGCGCCAGTGCACGGGGTGCGAGTCCTCGCTGGCGGCGTCGTCCTCGCGGTAGATCTTGATGGTCTTGTCCGCCTCCGCCGCCAGCAGCCGCGCGCCCGACCGGTCGAACGTCAGCGCGAATATGCCCGCCTCCGAGTCCATGGACCCGGGTTGGACCGCCGACTGGAAACCGGTTATGGATAACGGATTAGCGGCCACTCGAAAGAAAGGGTTTTAAATTAATATTGCTTGCGCGCCTGCTAAATTTTCACGCGCAATCAAGCGTGTTATTCCTAATTAGTGAAATGGACTTTTGTAAATTGACAACTGCCCTGTAAGAAGTAAACATATGTACGTTTGCTCTCATTGTTGTAGTTATCTCATTGTTTTATTTAATTTCTTATTAGTTTGTCGTAAAGGACAATCATTTTTGCCACCAAGTGTCCTGCTAAAGACAAATACATATTATTTTTCGATGTGTTAGTTACTTGCGATCAGTTCTCTAACTAAACGCGCTTTCTGACTGCTTGATGCGCTTGAACTGCTGATCGCAAGCGATCGAAAAGTTAAGCAACGTCGGGCGCGGTCAGCACCTTGATGGGTGGTGGCGAATTAAATGCGCTTCCGCGTTAGCGATAGCAGTTGTTAAACCTAGTTGAAGGCCCTATGGGCGGTTTGAAAACATCCGACGAGGGTTGGCTCCCTGCCCATTTCTCCACCGATCCACATCACCCACCGCACAAGTATTACATACCTAAGTCATTTAATAAGTTGTGTGCAATACCCTCCAAAACAAAACAATACAGTAACAGCGTGTTTTGTATGGGGCCAACAATATACAATAACTTGCCTAACTCACTAAAAAGTAATAATAATACATCTAATTTTAAACGAAAACTAAAAATGTTTCTAACCGAAAAAGCATACTATTCGGTTGCAGAATTCATTAACGAAAAGATATAATTTTTTTTTGATGTAAAATTAAAAGAAATCCTTTTGAGCCCCACAAAAATAATTTTACTAAAATGAATGTGGAAACGCGCGTCTAAATAAATAATGTAGAACTAAAACTGTGCTGAGAGTTTTCCTCCGGCTTTTTCTCTCTTTACCCAGCGGTGGGTGGCACATAGGCAGCCGATGAGTTCGATTAGGTAAAATAACAACTAAATAAAATGAAAATAATTAATATACTTGGCTAAATTGACAAATAAATTGTGCAAAACATGTCAAACAAATTGTGTATTAGTAATAAGTTTTAATATTTTATAAATTAATTTGAATTACTAACATTAGTTTTATTTTATTTTTTAATTTGCATACCTGAAAAGGTGAATATTGATTGATCATAATGCCCTGTACAACCAATAACTAACCCATATTCGTGCAAATAAATGATTTTTGATTTTGATTTTTGATTTTAAATTTATCCCACCCGTCACTAAACTCTAGAATCTCACCTGTAGCCTCTGGAAATTGTATCCGGTCCGCCAGTCCCAGCAGTACATGGTGCCATTGTCCCCGCCGCTGACCAGCACCCCCTCCGGATTCACTGCCATACAGTTGACTATCGCGTTATGGCCGGACAGATTCTGTATGAATTTTCCTTCCGGACACTTCCATTGCTTGATGTTGTCCGGGGACGCAGACGCGAACGTGTAGAGGGTGGGGTGGATCACGATGGAGCGGACTGACTTCTTGTGGTTGGTGAGAGTGCACATGGACTTGCCGGCCGCCAGGTCCCATAGACGGATTGTTGAGTCGTGCGAACCGGTTATGATCTGGATAAAAATGGGATATTGTGTATTTTACTCACATTAGAAATCACCGTAGGCCTCAGTCCACCACGCTGGCCTAGTGCGGGTTGGTGGACTTCACATGCCTTTGAGGACATTTTTTTTCAGGATGTTTTCCTTCACCGTGACAGCAGGTGAAGTAAAACTTATAAAGCGCACATAGCTTTTGGTACCATAAAGTCGTTGGTGCGCGCTACTGGGATTCGAACCTGGACCCCTGATTAAGAGGTCGAATTCTTAGCCACTGGGCTATCACCGCTGACAAACAAAGCCATGCGCCTGACTCAATGCAGAACTGAATGGAAACCATACACCAACACTATCATCGATAGTCACGACCCTCAGTCATGAGGAGACAATGAAGAAGAATCATCGCTGTCACTGGGCTATCACAGCTGTCACTGGGGTATCACGGCTGTCACTGGGCTATCACGGCTGTCACTGGGCTATCACCGCTGTCACTGGGCTATCACGGCTGTCACTGGGCTATCACGGCTGTCACTGGGCTATCACCGCTGTCACTGGGGTATCACGGGTGTCTTTACTGCTTTGTGCTTTTTTATAACGTCTGAACAATTAGTATTTCTCACCTGCGGCTCAGCGGCCTGGCACGCGAGGGAAGCGATGGTGTCCGTGTGTCCGGACAGCGTGTGCACGTTGGCCTTGGTGCGCATGTCCCACACTCGCGCCGTGGCGTCGCGCCCCGCCGTCACCAGCACGTCGATGCTGGGGTGCAGCGCCAGTGTGTACACGGCGGACAGGTGCCCGTGGTAGTGCCGGATCACCTGCGAGGTTAATGATCAATAGGTTATTACGGCCTATGTCAAAAAGCTTTTTATATGAATTCCTAAGTCATAAAAACCCATAAAAAATTGTAAAAAAAATTTTTGCAAACGAATATTATGTAAAAAAAGTATTTTCAATTTAAATTTCAAAAATCCCCGCGAATACACGGACTCGGCCGTCTCGGCGCTGCCGCCATGCTTGTGACGTCACTCGCAGTGTAAACAATACATGTCAGTAAAGGAAGAAAGTTATACTCGATTGTTTATTTACACTGCTAATGACGTCACGCCGATAGCTTTCATGGCGTATAGCGTTTTTGACATTTGAAAAACAGATTAACAAACGTGAATTTTAAAATTGAAATAATAAATGTAAACGACATTTTTTAGAACAGAAATCACTTGCTTTTAACAAAATCTATCAATATTACATAATTTTGGATTTTTCCTTGCATGGTGCGAAATACCCTATTGGATGAAACATTTTTGATGGACATATAAACTACTTATTGGTAAAACGACGGTGCACGATTGTCGAGTCCACATCGAGAACGAAATATAAAAAATAGAAATAAAATAAAAAATCAATTACCAAATTCAGTTTCAAACAAAATATGCATAAGTTGGGTACTAAATAAATGAAGGGTTAGTAGGTTAAATTATAGAAGAATTATGTTACCTTATTGTACTCTAAGTCCCAGCATTTAACTTGTCTATCTTCACCACAACTGAATAAATAAGGATGCCTCGCTGACACTTCTAAGCCTGAAAGTTTTAAAACCCGATTAGTTCTGAAAAATATATTAGATGCCAATTAATGAGTACACACAAGATGAATTCTGTTTGTACGATAGAAGTTTATTTATTAAAGATACAAAGACATTTTGATTTGAAGTCACAATGAAGTTATAGGTCGACTGTAATGGAACGCAGTTACCACCTAACAACACGTTGTTGGATATTTATTTGCTTTTTGTTTAATAAAAATGCAAAAAAATCTTACCTCTTACAGTGCTAACGTGTCCTGTGAGCGATACTTTGAGCTTGCCACTGGCTAGGTCCCATATTTTGATAACTCTGTCTGCAGCACCTGTAAACAATGAGATTTATATTATGTAGGTGTCACATCTGAGGATGCAGAGACCTCAGAGAAGTTGGTAGCAGATAGATAGGCTGTGCGAGCAGTGCAGACATACCCTAGATTCTAAACTAGGCTTTTAACATATTGTGATAAAATCACAATTAAAACAAACTGTGCAGTTAAAACCCTGGTCGCTGTTGCTGGGTTCAATTCCCATCAGATTTGAATGATGAGATGATGAGTTCAAATTTCTGTTCACACAACGGTTCCCTGAAAAGAAAAACATACCTGTGGCAAACCATTCGTTCCCCGGTTCGACAGTAACGCACCTCACCCAGCCCAAATGACCGGAGATGACCCTGAACAGTTTCCAGGGCGCGTGCCACTTAGGCTTGGGCATGGTGGGCGGGCGGCGGGGCGCTATCGCGGTGGCCGTCGGCCCGCTTGGTGTCGCGTACGGCAACATCGCACCGTCGGACGCTATTGCTGCTGATTCCGCTATATCTGTAGTAACGTCAAAGTATATAATACAGTCTTGTCAGTAACCCACAATGACCCACTACAGGGTCGGGTCTCCTCTCACAAGGAGGGATTTAGACCTTAGTCCACCATGCTGGCCTACTGAGGGTTGGTGGACGAACATTTTTTTGTGAACTCTCAGGCATGCAGGTTTCCTCAAAATGTTTACTTTCACTGTAATAGCAGGTGATATTTAATTTTTTAAAGTGCACATAACTTTTTTTTACAAAGTCATTGGTGCATGCCACTGGGTTTCAAACCCGGACCCCTCAATTTGAGGTCGAATTTTAAGGAACTGGGCTATGAGTTGACATTGCAAATGGTGAGCAATACCGTAACTTGCATAACAATGCCAAACTACCCTCATAAACCCTGGTGTCCATAATAGTGTAAAGCAGTACTTCGTTGCAAGCTTCTTGTGATTTATAAAGCACAGGTAGCACCACACACAGAGTACTGCTCCCATCTGCAGGCAGTGTAACTATCAAAAGGCAATAGGCATGTAGACAACAACAATCACTTATCTTCCTTCTGTTTACTTATTCTCTCTAAAAAAAGATAGCTTTATACAATTTTCTTACCTGTATCTAGAGGAGTGTCTGGTCTGCTCTGCGTCTCCTGCTGCTTGACAGCCTGCGCCCGCTGCACAGTGGACATCACTAACCCATAGCTGTCTCTCGCTTTCACATTCTTCAATATCTTCTCTCTGCAGAAACATTTTGGCAAATTTAGGATAACAACGAATAAAATGAAAATATTAATACATAATTGCAAAGTACACACCACTGAACAGTCTCTTAATTTTTCACCTTGGAATATCATTCGTTTACAAGTGTGGGTGTCACATTTTGTTTAAGGGCCTACGAAAAATTGACAGGGCACTGAATGTGTTAATATGATGCAATTTTTTTTAAGTTGTGAACTATCATACATTTAACTTTCCTTAAAGGAACAGGTTACTTTGAATATGATCTGCATAACATAATGTAGTGGTGATAGCCCAGTGGCTTAGAATTCAACTTCGAATCGAGGCTTCCGGGTTTCAATCCCAGTGGCACACACCAATGACTTTGTAAAAAAGTTATGTGTGCTTTATAAAATTAAATATCACCTGCTGTTACGGTGAAGGAAAACATTGTGAGGAAACCTGCATGCCTGAGAGTTCACAAAAAAAATGTTCTCAAAGGTATGTGAAGTCCACCAACCCGCAGTAGGCCAGCGTGGTGGACTAAGGCCTACATCCCTCTCATTACGAGAAGGAGACCCGACCCTGTAGTGGGTCATTAATGGGTAACTGGCAACATAATGTAACCCTCTGCTTGATATTTCCATCCACCTTTTGTACTCCTAATGTGTTGTAACCTTGTAATCCCTAAGCTTTCAATGACAAATAAATGACTTTATTATTATTTCGTAATTGGCAATCAATGCCAATAACAGAAATTTAAAAGGAAGCTTTCTATACATAGTTGCGTGGCAGTGAAGCTTGTGAACACTTCATTTTTTTTGAACTGTGTATCTTTGTACGCTCAGATCCGGTGCTTATTATTTTGAAGCTAAATGTGACAAAAGTTGTACTTACGCTTTCTCGTCTATAGGAGGCAATAGCCCTTGGTTGGAGAGGAACATATCATGAGATCTTTTCAAAGATCTAAACACCAATGTGTGCACAGAATGTTTAATCACTTCGTCAGACATTTTCAAGTTTATTATAATTCAATTCACTTATCATAAAAATAATTGGTCAAATATTATTATCTAATTAATATATTTGTCTTTACTTAGTACCAAGGTTCATATTTTGTAAGTTTATTTATTGTTTTAAATGAAGAAAGCAAACAATCCGCAATTTTTTAGTTGAAAATGGGTTTGATTGAGTCAAACTTAGTCAAAGTCAATCAAACCGTTTGACATTGGCACTAGATTTGACAACTAATGCGCATTCGATGACAATTAATGACAGATTGACAGATATTAAAAAATGGGCCCCAATTATACAGCTTTTCGCGTTATTAGAGTTGTACAGTACCTGTACAAGCAGCTGTATAAAATAGCTGTAGTTCGGTGTAAAAGAAGACCTTAGCACTACACATTATCTCTTATAAGTATGATTTAAGAACATAAGTTTTAAATAGGTTTTTAAGAAGAATTACAAAAGAATAAAAAATATTTAAGTCTATATCTTAATTATCTGATCTGTTCATTCGTCGATTCCATCGATTATGCTAGTCTATGGCTATGCAGGCACACGCATTTTGGAGTCTTTGTAATACTTTGTTTTAGTTTTTGAGACCTTCCTAGCAGTCGGGAACCGATTTTTTTTAACTATCAATTAATAGTATCCTGGACTGAAATTTGTTTGGCAACCCATATGCAATATATTTATTGACATATTAAATTGAATATAAAATACGTTTCATCAAATAAACATCTCGGTGAAGGACGTTGCATACCGGGATCTAAGACCATAAACTTAAATTCAAAATACACCGACCGTATTTTTTATTAGCAATGGGAATAAATAAAAAATATAAAATAGCATCACAGGGAACAATGTTGGTACACGCCCGGACGGACGTATTCCACTACTTTTAATTTGAAATCATAGTTTGCTTTACTTAAATAAAATTTAATGTTGATAATAGCATTGGAGTTAGGTAGTAAAAGGCTAAGAGAACACAGACAATTCTTTAATCATTAGTACAAAAAATGCATTTAAAATATACAACTAATAAGTTAAATTAGCATTAACAAATAAATTATGGTATTTGTTACTACAGACTACTCGATTTTCTTAAAACTAATCTTGAATGACTGTACGGTCTTGAGTACTACAATTGCACTTTTGCCGCGGGTTATTAAGTAAAATGACTAGAAAGTGTTTGACTTGAGACAGTTATTATATCTATTGTTAACATCTAGTTTAAAATATTAGCCCCTGAAGCTTTTATATTGCACACTGCTGAAAGTTATATTTACACATACTATTATAAAATTCACAATTGTTGTATTCCTAGTGAACTACTTTTAAAAATACATAATTAAATAGTTGATTTAAAAATACTCTTAATAATATTAGAACTTTGTATAAAAAAAAATAATGAATAAAAACGTGATGCCGATGATGATACCGAACATTTAACGATTAGCTTAGCGTTAAAAATATAATATTTTTTTGTTTAATTTAACCTCTTCTGGATATTTTACAATTTCAATCAATCAATCGAGCCAATTATACGTAGAAGGTGAAAGAGTTTAAAAAGTTCAGGGTTTAGATGTTAAGTTGAAGTAGAAAGAAATATTTATTAGCACAAAAATATTGCTGTTCTGTGAATACACGTAGTTTGGTGCACATACATGCAAATTTTACACGATTTTAATTTTGTTGTAATAATTAATTTGAACAGTTTTAATAATAAAATACATAAAATGTTACCTAAACAATATACAACAAGGGTTACAATCTTACTCTAGATAAAATGTTAAAATCCTGTTAAAATACCTATGCTATGACGAGTGCGGGTAACTTCTAGGGTCACGGAATACACAATTCTACGTAGTAAATGTCTTTGAGTATCAAGTATGCAGGGTTCCTTGGAGGTTTAGATGAAGATAACTCTACTGTGGTCCTCAAACGAGTCGGTCGACGTTGGAGTCGGCGACGGCCTGCCACTCATAGTCGATATCGGTAGTGTCGGCGACGGAAAATACCGCGCCACTCTCGGTTCAGATGGCCGATTTCTCCGGATTGTTGGCATCGCTCACTCGGCGCGAGTGTGGAGCGCGGCGGAGAGTCCTCGGTTGCAGGTTTAGAGGCGGCAAGTTCGGTCTCTCGATCCTTGTTGGAGATGACACCAAAGGTCTAGTGCCCCTGCGAAGAGTCTCTATGCCGTTGCGGAAGTACTCCTCAGTTCTGTCCGAGTAGCTCTCGATGAGAGGCGCCGGGTCTTCGTATTCCACGTTGAAGTGACGAGTGATAGCTAAATCTTCTGGAGGCCCCAGTTTGTAGAGCGGTGGCTCGACACACTCGTAGTGGTGGTCCTCAGTCTCGTCGTGCGGGTACGTGTCTGCGACGAAGTGTCGAGTTCCTCTGGGAGTTAGAGCCGCCCAAAGAACTCGGGAATCGAGAGCGGCGCTACCGTAGAGTGCGTTCGATCCGCCCGCCTTCCCGCTTCCACTCTTGCAGCCACCTCGAGCCCTGAACATGGCGAAAACACTAAATAAATAATAAAATAACAAAAATCAGATAATGTCACACCATTGACCATTAATAAATTAGTCTACTTACTCTCTGCATTTCAGCAGGAACAAAGCCAGCAAAGCAGCTATACAAAGAACGGCGATGCAACAGGTGATCAAAACTAGGAACCAGGTGTCGTCACTGCTTGCAGGCTCTGTAACAGATGAAGGGGTTACTTGAGCCGGGGTCATTATTTTCCTGGAACGCGGACAATGGCGGCTGCATGTGAAGGTGGAGTCCTGGTCGGAGGGCGACGATGTGGCCTATTTCATCCCAGGCCATCTCGGCCAATTGCCAGTTCGGTTTGCAAGGTTTGACTGCTCTACGTCTTATCATATCGACACCAGGGAATGGGGAGTGTTTCTCATTGTTCTGCGGGACACTTGAATGCGCAACAGGGCGGTATAATGTCTGTCCAGGAACGGCATTTATGAGATGAATCAGATGGAGATATAGTCCCGTGTGAATGTTTAGTTCTGTCTTACCGTGTCGAGGCAGCTCGTGGTACTCGACACCAGGGAACAGGGAGTTCTCTTCGTTGTTCTGCGGGGGGCACTTGGAGGCGCGGCAGGGTGGGGTCAGGTTGGCAGCACTGGCCAGGAACGCGGGCAATGGCGGCGGCGGCATGTGCAGGATGGAGTCCGGCGGCGGGCCCAGCGACAGGCAGTCAGCGCCACACGCCATCATGCTGGGGAATAATCGACACGTTAAAAGGTCAAGAGTGTGAGTTCTAGAACGATGGTTCTTCAAATTGTCTTGGAAACCCAAGATTTTCTTTGATCATATTAATTGTGGGAAAAAACAGAAAATTGTAGATATACCTAGAGGACTATTCACAAAGGATTCCTATTTAGGTAATATTCAGAGTTTTCTGAAGTTAAAAAGTGTTGCAAAATAAAAAATATTGCAAAATATAATTGGGATGCTACCTGCAATTTTTGGTTGATTTTCCTAACATATTAAAAAAAATCTAAATCAATATTTCGCGCCATTAAAAACATACAAAGAGTAGAGTTTAGTAGGTATAGTAAAGTTTTGTATTTCTATTCATGAAATATATTTGATTATTTACTTTTTACGTAATTTAACTACTTAAGTATTTTTTCAAGTAATTAGTTCTTGCTAGTTTTTATTTAATTGTCCTACCATACGTATTACATTCTATTTAAATATTTAAAAAAACAATTTTAAATGGCTGTGCCTTCCGACATGATACCCGGAATATAATTATAAAATAATACCCAATATGTACCTACATGTAAATCCGAAAAATATAGTTATGCGTTTACAATATCCGCCTTATACTTCGACCGCAGCAGTGCTACCTTTTATTCACTCGGTAACAAAACTAAGAACGAAAAAATTAAATCACACAGCGTGTCAAACATCTAAAGACTGCATGCAGTCATATTAAATTGATTTAAGGACTCACATTTTCTGTATATTTCGATTTTTTCTACAAAATATATCACTTTACAACTGTATTTGGTTACACTTGTTCGGCCTTTGGTCCAGGGTGGAGAACGCATGCGCGAACACTTCCAACGTTCTTCCCAAACAATTTTCGACCAGTGACTTTTAATGTTACACCTTCTCCACTGCGGGTCATCTATGAAGAGTTTCATGAACCCGTAGCTCAATGCAGCAATGGATAGAAAATATGATGTGTCTGTGTTTGTTAATGGTCGTCCATTGTATATTACGGTAAAGGGAGAGATATTGATCCGCGCAAGCGCGGGAACAAATTTCGCGACCCTTGCGTGAGGGAACGAAGCATTTGTTTGAGGCAGAGCTCCTCTAAATACGAACATCCCTTTTTCGCTTATCAGATTTTAATGAAAGAAAGGGAGACGACTAGCTTGAGGATTAAAAGTCCTGTATAATATTTGCGAGGGTCATAGTTTATATGTGATTACGGTATTTTACTTTAAACCAGACATTAGGAGGTAAAAAATTAAGCTTAATCCACTCTACATTATTGATTTCAATGAGCTTTTATGAGATAGACAGCAGTAGGTATAATTAGGTAGGTCATGAGTTTAATAAAAAAATAAATTAGTTGAGTTTATCTTAAAAGTTCGGGATAGGAGGGCGCCTGGCTAAATGAGAATAGCCTACAGCTTACTTATTTTAAGAAAAGAAAATTTAAGATTCCACGATAATAATTAAAAATTTTATTCCACAAAAAATTTCAACTTTTTGATCTGCCTACTTAAACATTCTACATTTACTTCTTTTGAATAAGGAATGTAAAATCTTCGTCTTTCAAATCACAAATATATTATATCTTACGCCAACTCGTATAAAATTAGGTGAACATTTATATCATTTTCGTACGAGTACTTTTGGTACATCGAAGCGTAGGATTACGGTTTGCTTTGCAAAACAGTTGTCAACATTGCCGCAGGCGTCTTCACGAAGACATTTAGAGTAGGGCTTCCAATGCCTCGGTCTATCTTCAATCCCGGTATTTGCGGGATTGAAAACAAAAAAAACTAACTTATAATATTGTATGAATGTCGTAGTCATAGCCAAGTAGCAAATAATAAGACCTTAGGCTCTCACTCAAGAATTTTTGTAGTGACCATTGACCTTTCTAAGTAATGAGCGTTTTAAAATTTTTAAATCAAATGTTGTAGGGAAACATCGCAAGCAAATCTGCATGCCTGTCATTTACAATAAAATTTCAAAGGTTGTATGTATTCTCCTTATGGTGAGATGAGCATGAGACCCAAACCTATTGTAAAAAAATCTGCAGATAAATTCAAGTTTTTTGAAGACTACGCATTTAATTGAAAATGCAAACTGGTCATGCAAACCCCTCGGGATTCCACACTCATAAGCAACCATGCGAGACTGTAAAACGATGGGTGCTATCCCGGTATCCCGGTATTGCGGGATTGGCAGGCTTAATTCAGACATAATCCTAGAACAAACTCTACCATCCATTTTGGGCCGCAAATGAGTGTGCCCAGGGCTAATAAACTATTTTTGGCTTTATAAATATGTTCGCTACAATCACTCAAAGTTGCTATATGGCCTATAAATAAGTTACAATGTTAATCAGTTTTAATATATCTTAAAAGTTGTTGATAACTTTGAAGTGACTTTATAGAACTTTGAGTTTTGGACTGTGTTTGACTTTGTTTTTGAAAGCTAAGAATTTTGAGTGTGTACTTACCTATTATTTTAGCCACTGTAACGCCAGATAAATCTAAAAAGGCAACATAGAACATTTCTTTCTACAAAAGGCAACATAGAACATTTTTATAGCGGTTTCCGATGAAACCCATTTACGCAATGCGACTCACATTTAGCTGCTTTTAACTACCCATGGCAGTCTTAAAAACAGAAATCCTACCCTTTTTCAATGCCTGAGACGGCAGACGAGTGGCTATGAGTACTAACGACCTAAGCTCTAAGGGGTCGACGCGACGCTTAGACTCAAGAATACATATTTTATAGTACCGTAAGACAAAAACCCGCTTAAGCCACCGTTTTCCAAGCGTACAATTGTACTTTTTTCATCGTGCGATGAATCGAAGCAGCAGATAAATACTTGATAATGAAACAAAGAATTATGTATTTGTATTGTGTAATTGAGCTCACTTAGCTATAAAATAATACATACATGATATGAGTGTTTTAAGTGAGCCAATATACGACATTTAGCACTCTCCTCTTATACGAGTAGGCACCTAAGTGACTAGTATCGAAATATACTTACTATTTAAATTTCCCGCTTACTTCAAGAATAATATTATATAGGAAACTCACTTAACTATGTGGTTTCTCTAGACACTTAGACTTTGGTAAGCACCTACAATAACGAAGTTGGTATAACGAATATGAGGTTCTCTCACATTTACATAATGGAGCGCAGTTTCTGTTTGGGTAGCTAATGGAGAGCTCTATACTCTATGGCAATTAATTTGTGGCTAGTGTAATTTTGCTTTTAAAATCGTTAGTGTAGAATGTCAACCTTTTAACATTTATTGGTAAGCTTTGATGTGGCAATTCAATTATTCATGAGCGAAATTTACAGGTAGAGTAGAATAGGTACGGTGTTCTGTAGGTATAAAATTACCCAAAAGATTGGTGTGATTTGAAACTTGTTCATATACGAGATTGAACATTTATTAGTTAGCTCAATTTCGCTTAATTCGATCGCCTCTTACGATCTCCACGGGTCGACTTGGAGTGGCGTTATTCTAAGCCGGCAACCACACGGATTACCCACACGGAGCACCCAGTTAATAAATTATAATCAAAGATAAGCGAAGCACGCATAGCCCCACTGCTTGAGTAGATCGCAAGCGATCGAAAAACTTAAGCAACGTGGATTATGGTTGGATGGATGGTTATAAAAGTACCTGAATGGGTGATCACTATGATTTAAATGTGCGCCTCCGAGCGTCGGAGGGCATGATAAGCCGTCGGTCTCGATTGTTATCGATATGATAGCAGTTGTTAAACTTTGTCGGAGGCCCTATGTGCTGTTTGAAAACATCCGATACGGGTTGGTATTAGCCCGTATTTCCGCCAATTCACATTGCAGCAGCGTGGTGGAGTATGCCCCAGGGCTCCCCCTGTTGTGGGGCTCTCCCCATCGCATACTTACACACGCAGAGTCTCTACTCTTGCCAGGTCATTAAAGAGTTTGACTTTTGTCGCAAATGTTAGTACTAATATAATGGAGAGCCAGTAAAAATAAGTGTATTATGCACTAGAGTGAAACACTAGTCTTATTAATGTATTAAGTACGGAGTTTCAAGGCAGTATGTTCAATAACACAGTCAGGTTCCTGTGTAACTTTTTGTTGGCATTTTCGCAAGCTTTAATTAAAGCCGGTTTTACTTTGAGATCACTAATTACAAGTTGAGCTGCGTAGGGCTTCAGCAATCCTTTGTAGATAGATCACATACATTTGTATGAAATATTGTATATGTACACTTGCGTGTTGGTTCTCCAGGGACATTAGGGCGGGGATTAAGTATTTCATTAAAGTTACTAAGCCTAGTTCGTTCGGCTTTCATGTGTTAATTAATTGCGAAAAGTTTTCGAAACGTATGTTCACCTGAGACTAAGAAAGGGTTGTTCGGTAATAAGATTCTTACTTCATTTTTCTTTTTTAGTGGATTATTAAGTAATGGATAATGTGGTTGCTACGGCAGACTACCGATTTTGAAGAATTTAAATTTCTATTATTGGCATGTGTGTGTATGTGCTACTCTTGTGTGTGTTCATGGCAACCTCGACATAGCATCATAGCTATAGGGCTATAGCATTAAAAGTAGTTATGTAGTATTTTTAGGTTTATTGCCTACCTATGCTTTCAGAAGCTTTTCATCTAAACAAATTTTGAAACATGAATTGTGGAAACATGAATCATACTTGAACTTGGCCCATTTATGAAACAAAGTTATTTTATGGACAAATACAAAGTTCTGTATGAAGTATCTACAAATATAGAAGCAATAAAAGTTTAAAAACTTCTTGTCAGATAATTTACAAAATTACGTATCTAATTTTTAAAATTACACCATGAAAGTTGTGTTCCAATCTACAAAATTCAAAATTTTGAAACAAAGACAAATATTAAAAGCGCTGAAAAAGCTACTCGCATCTCATTGCTCCCTAGAATTTTCCATGAAACAACTGAAATTTTCTGAGCTTATTATTTATTAACTTCATTAAGACAACGCGCAATTAAATCTTCACAGGGAGCCAAGACCAGTTTAATCATTTCGGGTTATGCTCCCATAAATTAGCTCGACAAAAACAAACATTAGCCGGCGGCCATGCTGGTGACGTCAACAAGATGGCGGACCCATTGATAAACCTCTGTGGCGGCGGGCGCGTATTGCTCAGGCTCGGCTATACAACCATTGATACAGAGGTTTATGAGGCGTTTATATACGAAGCCTACGATACGACTTTTTGGCTATTTCTGGAAAACCTACTATAGGTTTTAAATTCTACGCGACGCACATCACGCATATTGTTTATGGTGACTACCTGTGTCCGCGACTTCGTTCGCGTGGAATTATAATATAATTAATGTATATAATTCTAAAATAAAAGTAGACTAAGTTACTCCTTATTACATCAGGTATCAGCTAGTGAAAGTGCCGTCAAAATCGGTCCAGCCGTTTCAGAGATTAGTCGGAACAAACAGACAGATAGACAGACAATGTTATTTTGGTAATATGTACCGTGTATCTCCAATTTTATTTATTTGTATAGATATGTATAGATAGGCCAATTAACTAGGTGTAATCCCTTAAAATTTTAAAGTTTATCTCATTAAATTACAAAATTTATAGTCATTTTGTCTGTTCATGAAAGCGTAGTACTCATCTACTGCACATTTGACGTCTACGAAGCTACGCCTACGGGACGTAGCAGTGCTACAGGGTTTCTTCAGAAGTATGTGTAGAACTATTGGAAAAATCATAGCCAACTTTCGGTGATAAATGAATCTTGTAACTTATACTAGTTACTAGTTAGGTAGTAGTTAGGTGGTAGGTTTTATTTTAATTCATTTACTTATTTCTTTCTTCCAATTTGTCTGCATTTGTAATACGGATTACCCGTAATACAGACGAATTACAAAATTACTCGAACAATCACTTGTTTCTACTTTAACAAAGGAATAATTTTATACATTTTTATATTTGGTTCCCTATCGTCTGTTGTAAAATACCCTTAGCAAGGCAGCCTCTTTGAACGCCGTGCAATAATAATATAGGTTAGTTCAGATGCCGCTCCGGTTACCGAACAAGCGGACGTGAAACACTCGCGGGAAATTTTCGTTCACTTTCGAATTTAGAATCACACAGATTAAAGTAAAATTGATAACTTTAAAATTTTTAAAAGCACGGATTTCGGCCGCCATTATTGCAGAAAGTTGTGGTTAAAGTCTTGGTAAGTGAATTTGTTTATAATTGTTTTACAAATTTAAAATTATGTTAACTTTGTATGTACGTACTCGTATATTGTTTAGAAAAGTTTAGTTTAAGCTTATTTTTGAAGTAATAATAGACACTTGTGGTAATTATATTATTGCATGCTACGAATATCTTATTTTATCGGCTTATTTAAAAATCAATGATAAAATATCGGTAAGCTGTTATAAAAATGTGCCGTGATCTGCCCGCGACGTCGGTCGAATAGATAAAGACTTTTTATTAGTCTGATTGATTTTTTAAATGAATATTAAGTTTAATTCATTATTTCCATCACACTAATAACTTTGTAGGTCCATTGTTGCATAGAGAAAGAACAGACCAACAAGTGTCGCTTTCAAAATATAGAGAGGATACAAAAAGTGTTTTTTTCTGCGTATCTATTTTTTATAAAGGATTCATTCAATTCTTATTTCTAGTTTATATGGTAAATATATTTTTAAAGAATGTGATTTGAGAAGATGGTATAATAGATGGTTTTTATATTCAAGTTTTTGTTATAATAAATTATGTAATTATAAAAAAAATGTTTAAATTCTAAGAGCAATAACATATAATTGTTATGCCTTCCCTACTGCTGCCTGTTTTCTTCTTCTTGTACAAAAAAAAGAAAAAGTAAGACAGATAGACACTAATTTATTATTAGGGCCCCGTTGGAACTTATAAGGTGCCTACAAGCCATAGACAAAATACAAACACCACCGGCATCACGAAGTTATTTCAATTTTCATTAATTCGTCGCAATGCGATTCGTCCGTGCTTCGCCAAGTAAAGCCGTAATTTGAAATTCTAATGGATTTTAGACGAACACAGCCCCACTGATAATATTAACGAGATATAATTGCTATTAGCGCCAAAATGAAAACGACCGCCTAATTATGATAATAACTTTAAACCGACTTTGTTTTGATTGCGACGTCGAAATATCAAATGAAGTCGGTAATAAGTTAAATAGATCAATAGTTTTTAAATCCTATCAGACGTATTGCTACTCCTGAGTACTAAAATAGTGGCCTCATATAAGTATATACCTACAGTTTATCAGCTATCTGGTTACCACAGTACCGGATTTCAATTTTTTATGAGTGTAGGCCACTTTATTTCCGCCGCCCCATGTAGATAGGTTTATGTATGTATGTACATATGTAGGTTTCTAAAATACTTAATAATTTTCTATTTGTTTGTATTATTAGTACAGTCATTGGGTATTTTTACTTGGAGAGTTTTCGGGGAGTTTTGAAAATTGGCAATTTCACACTATTTTGACGTGCTCTTACCGAATTTCAACTTTACCACCTCGTATCTTTGCCGCTGGCGCCGCCATATTGGAAAAATGGCGCCTAAAAGCAGTTTTTTTATAACTCCTTTTCGACGCATTTTACAGGGAAAACATATCTATATAAAACAATTCTTTGGTCTAGATCTTATGCCGGTCAATTCACAATTACTTTATTATTATAGCAGGTGACATTTAATTTTGTTGAACGCTTTATGTGCGTTATAGAAAGATTTGTCGAGGTAAAAGCTGCATTTTAGCTATTAAGTCCATCTATCCTATACTCAGTCGCCAACTTGGTATAATATTAATGAGAAAAGATCAAGGTACTCCGTCATCATACAAGTATATTATTCACTTGCGATAAAGATGTTTCAATATGTTTTTAGGGCATGAAAATACATTTTCGACGCTTCAAGGCTTAGGAAGCGATGAAAGGAAATTTCTAAGTGTAAAGTAAACGAAGTGTTACAAGTTTCTGAATATAAATGGAGGCGCCTGAATCATTGTTTCTTGTTAAAAACAATAAAACCTATCAATAATTTAGAGGGTGATGAAAAGAATTTTTAAATAGTTAAAGTTCCTTTGATCAATATTTAGTATAGGTTCGATTGAATCAAACTCATTTCGCAAGAAGAGACTAATCAAATTGAATTGTGTACAAACTTTTTCTAGAACTAAACGCTCTTATCGTGTCCTTATTGTCATGTCGCACGTAAAAGTTGCTCGTACGACAACTTCATTACATACGTTTGTTGGTTGTCAGTGTCATGTGTCTCAATTTTGTCGTGTCGGTTGCTCGGTCCTTAGGACATTTATCAATTAGGACAAGGTCTTAATTAGTACATAAAAACATGGACGCTTACACACAATGACATATTATACATAAATACATACAGTACATAGTATGTGCATAGAAATTCATTCTTTAAACCAAAATGGCTTCTTAGCCCGATACCATCTAATATTTCGATCAAAATAAATAAATAATTGTTTAGAAAAATTTCAATTTTCCCAGTGGGAGTTTCAATATAATTGCTGGACAAAAACTTCTCAAGGCTTCCGAGAGCCTTTGAGTAAGTTGAAAAGGAATTGCTATGAAACAATTTTTCTCCCAAGTAAAAGAGTGTTGGAATTATTGAAATTGAATAACAATTTGGTTTAAATACTCCCCTGGAAATGAGTATATTTTTAGCCCGAAGCCCGAACACGTGAACCGACCCACTCGGGCGTGAAGCGTGGGCGGCTTGAATGACTACATTATTTTCCAAATAATTTTATTGCTCCCGCTCGGATACAAAAGTAATGAGACCAAACGTTGTTTGAAATTATTTTTACTTTAAAAAGGAAGTTTGTTAGAGCTTTTCGAGTTTAGAATTATAATAACAAGGTCGTTCTTGCTTTACATTTTTGGAGGAAAAGGGGAGATCTCCCGCCAGGCGATGTCACTGCCTGGGGACCGCGGTCCGAATGTTGACTGCGGACCATTTGTATATATGCAGAGATTCTGAAGAACTTTGATAGCGTGTTTGAGGATACGTCTTCCGATTGGCCAGTTCGGTATGACCCGTGTGACGTGTTCTATTGTTTACTACATTCGCTGCTTGCGTCGTCATGCGTGGGCAGCAGTTCATGTGAGGAGCGCGCTCATATGTATGTATTGCGCCGCTGCACATTAACAAAAATGATCTTTAGATAACGCAAGTTAGTCCATCAGTATGAAGGCCAAGCGTGCTATCAAGCTATCTGACCCGGTAAAGCAAGATAGAAACCCATCCGCAACAATGAACTAGACTGAGTCCAGACTTAATTACCCATATGCTCGTTTGTTTCATAAACGGTACATAATGCAAACGATAGTCTGTTTAAACGTCGAACTGCCGCGTCACGCACACATCGCTCGCGTGTTTCTAGCAGCTGAGTAATGAGCTGCTGTCATGTAATGAGGTCTCTCGAGCAGTTTACTAAAATAAAATTTACTAATATAGTACTAAAATTAAATCAATTTTGTATTGGATGGTCTGGATTTCCTAAAACGCAACACCCTTTCGCTTTGCATTTACCCTGCATTCACAACGAAATAAAAATGAATCAAATATTGAATTTTACAATTTTGAACGACGCTGAAGTGCTTAATATTTGGCGGAGATTTTATGTAAAAATTTAAACAATTATAAACCTAGGTTGGAAACAGTACTATCTATCTAGCTATCGTAGCTAACTGACATTGAAATGCAGATAGATATTCATCTAAATTATTGATCTACACTTAGACGTCTGTATCTAAAAAGATTCAGTCTAGACTAATTCGTTTTGGTTCATAAACGGTACAAAACGCAAAACTACGCTTAAACGGTGATGTGTCACGTCACGGCACATGCGTCGCGGGTGATTGATGATCTAAGTAAGGAGAGCGCCACAGCAGTATTTCTATGCTGTAATTATGTTGTGCCTGTGTATTTGTAATGACAAATTATGGGAATATATTATTCGCCTACAATCAGAAATATACCTACTAGCAGTGCCACCGTTATTTTGTAGGTTAACGGCACTTTGTAATGTACCCGACAGAATTGTTTACGTAGATTTTAGAAGTGTTTAAAGGAGTTCCGAATATTTAAGTTTTTAATAGGTAGGTAAATTCTGAAATTAATTTATATACCGTTTACTTTTAAGTTTCTTAGTTGCATAAGATCGTCTTTCATTTGTTATCGAAGGACAAAACTTTTTATCTATTTTAAGCTTTTTAGAGAAAGACAAGTTTCAAAAACCGTTTTTAATTTCAGCCATTAAAAGTTGAAGAGTATATTTCGGAAAACCTATTTTCAGCTGATATCTCTTACTTACAAGGGGTACGACAAAATTTAGCTTCAAGGGACAGGTATCAAGTATAATTTTCGTAATTTTGGGATCTTCGCTTTTCAACTCTGTTTATAAACTGGCTATTTTTAGCTACACTTAGGTTCTTTGTGAGATCAGGTGATTAATTTTCCACCACACACCGCCTGGAGGTATCGCTTTGTAATCTTTGTCTTGCCCGAGGCTACTTGTAAAATAACAAGGGTATTTACCTTAGCTCATTTTCTTTGAACGTGAATATTTATAGCCTTGGATCTTTTGACTCAGATGTTGTGCAGTTTGATCGGAAAATACTAAATGATTAATGTTTAAGCTATATTTAACACTGCCTGTTCAATAGTGAAACAATGGGTATGTATCACATGTGACTCACGGGACTGCGAAGTGTTTAAAATACATTCGACTTTGGAATTGAGCTACAATGCTGATTTCAAGAATGTAATAAATGCAAATATAATTTTCGTCGGTAATAGCCGCAAAATATTTATAGTTTTCAAAACCACCTCAAAAAATTTTTTGCTCTTGCAGATTCTCTAAAATTCTAACAATTTGATTGGTCAAGAGCCGTCGCTAAACTGAGTGACAATGAGTGAGTCATTATAGTCCTAACGCGAATATGATATAGTGTACCGTTGTGTTACATTGGCGGAGACCAGTTTAAACCGGATTTTCCAAGCGAGAAAGTTTAAATTCGTGTGGAGAAAGTTTTAATTGGGTGCCGCGTTGACGCGTGGGAATTTCCACATCAGAAAGACCATCTTCCGCTTCTACAACTGCTGACAAAATAACAGCTGGAGAGCTGGTTGATAATTTTGTGAAGAATTTAAAGCGTGGTTAAATATCACTTACTGTAACGGTGAAGAAGAGATCCAACCACCAGAACATCATGAGGAAACCTCTCGTCGGGAGGAAAAAAATGTTCTCATAAGTATGTGAAGGATATATGGATAATGCCAGGGTGGGGGACTAAGGCCTACATCACTGTCATTGTGGGAGGAGACCCGACCAGTAGGTCATTCATGAGCCAGACATGTGGTACAGCCATAATAGATTGCGCGGGGAAGTGAATAATATTTATAAAAGGCTTCATTCGTGCATAAAAATTGATAAATCATTACTTATCACACCACTATTCAACAAGTCTTTGGATTTCGTCGTTTTTAATATTGAATTCCTCCTCGTAATATAATATGTTTGGTCAAATTATTGCTTGAAAAGCTGCGTAAAAATGTGTTTTCTTTCAATTCTTTAATTTCAAGATCATTTCATCCGAATGCGTTTCAGAGGCTCGAATTAGGGACAAGCCAGCGACCTGAAAACGCCAGATATGATATGTTAGACATGACATATTATGTAATGTATACCATTAGTTGCAATCTATTTTATGTCTCGCTGAGTACTGCGGAGTTATAATCTTATAACTAACTTTTCTCAAGTACCTTGATGTTTCAAGGAACTTTAGTAAAGTTTGTAGATGATATAAAAATAAAAATTGATATTTTTATGCTTTTATTATTTAACGTCCCCGATGACTATATGTAGATGAGTACTTCTGAAAATTTCAGTGGTCGCAAATTATGTCTCTAGGTTAGTCTTATTCTGAGATATTCTAACTCGAGACAAGACGTGTGGGTGTAGTTAAATTAATATTTTGTATTTGGAGTCCACTTGATTATTGTTTAATTTACACTCAATAATACTCGTAGACATACCTATGTCTACGAGTATTATTGAGTGTAAATTACTACCTAGTAAACATAGGTATGAATAATGAGAGTTAATAGTAGTTATAGTTGAGTGTCAAGATTTGACGCGAACATACATACTTAAAAACATTACAAGTTAAATAAACATTCAAAAAATAGAATTTTTAGAGACTGTTTTTATAAAAGAAAAAAGATAGAAAGAACTAATTGTGTAGGGACGTCTAATGGAACTCTCTTCAGGGGAACTCTTAATAATGATTTACGGGATTCGTCCGGGACGTGATGGGATCTAGGTGTATTACCGTCGTACGCTCCACTTTATCATAGTTTGAGATGACCTCCGCTCTCAAGGAACTCGAGAAGGGTCAAAAAGATATAGTATACAAGTTATATGAAAGAATAATGGAGAGGATAAAGTTTGGACGGAATCTACAAAGACTAATTATATTATTATAATAACATACAAAGATAAGTTGACATACCAGTACGTTTACTAACAAATAATTAAGTAGTTTTAATTTTTCTTTATTTAACATTTTTTAACCATAATGCAAAAGCGGATCATATCAGATTCTAGGATTAGTAGTAAGTGCTGGTCACCACTCTTGCTATTTGGCTCCCTATATGATAAAATAAAAAAATGAGTTCGTCGACCTATGATTAGTAATGTAAATTAAACGCTCCAATAGACACGAACCCACGCTATCTTATTTTTCTATCTACAAATTCAGACCAGTGTCAGTATGGAGAAACGTTAGCTCGTAGCTCGAAATCAATACCTTATCCAGGCGCAGCAGCGCGTTTTATATTATTCGTTTCCTGTCGACAACGAATAACTTTTATGATATCACAGAACACTATCGTACGAATATAGCTTGAATGTGTTGCAGATGTGAGGTCGACTGCATCCATCGTGATTGCAAGTATAATCCATTAAACTTGAACTACGACAAAACCTTTAAAGGTCACGCCAGGAATATCAGAAATATAAGTGTATTTTATGTACAATATTGAGCGAAGTAAATTAGCTCGGATGTCATGTGATATTGGATTACTGATAAAACGGTACCTACTGTTTTGTATTATACTAACGAAATGCAAACACCACAAACCTATCGCTTCAATAACACCACCACAAATTATTTCAGCTACTTAACTTGAATTTTCACAAAGTTTTGAAGGGCAAGTATAACCCGCTATCCTGCATTTTAATTAGCATAATGAAGCTTTTGTTCTTCCTCTCTTTTGTGCTATATTTGAGGCTACCATCGTATAAACTGAAATAGGGTTTCTATTTTGAACTATTGAGTTGAGTGGTTGCAAGGATAACTTAACACTGTACGTTCTTTATTCAATTTCAATTTATCATTTCCTCTGCAATTCTTAGTCCACTGTTGGGCCTCCCTAATCGACGCCACTCTGTCCGGTCCTAGGCCTTTTGAATCCGAAGGCTTTCCGCTACTTCTTCAGGTCGTCAGTCCTGGTTGGAGGGCGGCCTATGCTCCTTTTGCCTAGACGTGGTCACCATTCGAGTAAATTTCCCCATCGGTCGTCAGTCCCGCGAACGATGTACCCAGTTCATTGCCACTTTAGTGTAACTTTGAATAAAATAAATACCTATATTATGAACTAAAGAAATAAGTATCAGTCCAGTTAGTCTGAACATTGGCTTGTTGATATTTCTCGACAGTTTTCTCTCATTTATGTTACGTGCGTATTATATTATTTTCCTCCCCCGGGAGCTCGTTGCCTTGTTGCGGATAAACACATCAGTGTCGCGTTAAATCGTTCTGTCGTTCGGTTTACTGGGTTTGTTTTTATATCAGATTATTGGGAGAAAAGTTTCTTACGTTGAAAAAAGATTGAATTTTGTACGTGAGCGTGTTTTGCCCATGAGGAAACAATTTGTTTTGCAGGTAACTGAAGTTATGTTTTATATAGTTTCTAATAAGAAAGAAAGTATTGGAAGTTTTAAGCTGTATTTACTCGTAGCAGTGAAAAATCAATGGAGATTACAATCAGCTAATTGAAGTTAAATGAAAGGGCAACAACATTATGAAAAACGAATATAATTATGCTACATTGCATATTTTGTAGACAACCGTAGCAACTCATAATTAGCATTGCTACGAGTGCATGGTCGTGCTACATGTGTGCTACGCGCCTACGCACGATTCATGTAAGCTTTCGTAGAACTTTTGGACCGTGTAGGCCATATTAGTAATGGCAGCTTTTTATTTTTGGATAGGGTAATCCATCATGGGTAACGAGGGTTATGCCTAGGAGTTTGGCATAAGCCCACTGTATCCACTCTTTGCTGCCAGTGGTCGGTGTCAGGGGTACATTTTCACATTCTTCTAAAGCAGCGATGGCCTTCTAGTGGCCTCGTTAAGGAGATAGAGCTGAAGATTTTTCATCCATCTACCTTAAAATATCTTCTTCTGATTAGGCAAAATAATTATTAACTAAGCCAAAAAGTAAATTCGTGACTCAGTTTATGACGTTATGATATCTCAAATTCCAGTTGCTAAATATGGATGATTAACAGTCAAGTTGGAGGGTAAACGTGGTATCGAACCAGAAATAGGATAATGTATCGATCGGCTCTCAAGGTTGAGGTCAGGACGTTTATGATACTATCAATGGAAAAACGAGTTACCTAGCCGATTCTTAAATAAATAAAACCTAATATTGCTGCTTGCTACAGCTACTCGTAGCTACAAATTTTTGTGAACATGAAAATAATTGAAGTTCAAGTTCATGAGTTCAATAATAGAATTATAATATGATAGATATGGTAAGTTGATTTTAGCTAGGTACCTACTAAATCGCTTACTTTGCTTAAGTTTATATTTGTATCGGTTATCGGTCATTCGAATGAAATGGCCACTAATTACTGTTTAGTTTGCTGTTTAAAGTGCTATATTGTTTTCTTCGAATTTCCGAATACTTCCCATTTGCCCCAGGTTTGTCCCCACGAGCGGGTAGATTCTTCTCGTGAACTATTTTGCGGTCTCATCCGCCCCCCATCGAGAGGCAGATATCTCGGAGCAGTCAAAAAATTCCACTTAGTTCAAAAAAATGTCCTTTCAAGGCTGTTGACAGATTTGAGATGGAAATTTACAAGAACATTGTTCTTGTCAATGATAATGTATGTCAATGATAGTTTAGAAAATTAAATAATAGATAATAATCTTTTGTAATTTAGTAAAAAATTAGGAATAATGTAAATTATTGATGTACTTACGTGTAATAAGACAATCCATCGTCCTTTTTTACTTTAGTAACGTAGTTTTTACACTTTCGAAACACACAATTCGGCATTTTGACTATTTTTAGTGCGCAATACCCACGTGCTTCACCAACCGCTGATATTATGCGACTAAGTTGCATTGTGTCAATTGACACAATATGCGGTATCTACCTCTTTTAATACACTATCATTGGTTCTTGTTATGAACTCTGTAGCACAGAGAACGCACACAGATACGTCGTTTGTGTAAACAATATAGCTTACACAACACTTGTTATTCAACATATGAATAGCTTGAATGGAAACATTCACGTGTCAGAACCAACGTGCTTGGAAGAGACTATTATCTGACACAATAGCTGCTCCGTGAGGGTATATATTGTAACCATTGATAGATAGGGATCTTATTATGGTGTTAACAGACAGGTATCTTATCTATTATGCCAGTGACCCATCCTCACTAAAGCTCAAGAGCATAATAATGTTTAAAACGTACTAGAAATATGTGATTATTTTCCGTTTATACTTATTTAACGCCATTTTACTGTTTGTAAGTGTTCCTCTCATAGTAAATGTATAAACCTTCTTATATCTTAAAATTTTAAGTAGAAGACAAATGAACAGAAACACAAAGATGAGAAGTAAAGTAACTACAAGACCCTAAATACTAGTAAATACGTAGGTAAAGTTGTTAATCTAATAAAAACTGAAGAGTCGTGGTGAAGTATTAATTTAGATTTTATTGTAGCTTCTTTTCCTAGCGAATCCGCCCTCCGACCAGATAGATGACCTGAAGAAGACAGCAGGAAAACGTTGGATTCAAAGGGCACAGGACCCCGTTCGATTAGGGGAGGCCCATGTCCAGCGGTGGCCTGAAATGATGATGATAGTGAAATATTAATTAATTTATAATAATAATATTAATTAATTTAACTTGTCACACTTTAGACTGGCAGCAGCAATAGCTATAAAGCTTGTAGGTGAGATATCTTCATGTATATAATAGCCATTTAATTACCTACGGGCGAGCTATTCTGAATAATTATACCATCAGATCGTACGCAGTAGGCCATACCTACTTGTTGAATACATCAACGAAGGCACGTAGAGCGTTAACTCGCAAAGTGAGTTTCCGATGCAATTCTCATTAATGGCGTCTCAGGCACCTTATCGATTACTCGTTTACATATTCGATGCATACTTCTGAATCGAATCATTTTATAAGCGTGGCACTTGTATCATTAATTCAGTATGAATTTTATAATTAAGTGATTTCCCGAATCATCATCCGTGTGTGGTTGAATATTTTAATGATTGCACAGCTATTTCTCTTATTTCGCTAGCCAGACAGCCAATATTTCAACAAGTGCGAAATTTGAAAGTATGTGAACCTTTTTGCTAGAGCTAAATTTAGCGAAAGCTAAATACTAATCGCTCCTTACACAATCTTACATTATTTTTTGATCAAGTTTAGTGGAAACGAAAGCTAAACGCTAATCGCAACTGACACAATCGTAAATTCAACTTTTTTTATCACCACCATAGTATTCACATAAGCCCCGGCAATGAGCGCATTACTCAAAAAAGCGGCTCACAACGCTCAAACGTCTGTTAAAATTAATTACAAGTGTTTGTATGTACCCAGTGATACACTCGTTTACATAAATTCCACACGCAAACAATATATTATTTACCTTAAGCTGCTGCCATAAATAATAGTGGCTGTACGAGTATCTACATCCATTTTCCCCGCTAACCGATTTTCCTTAACGCTCGCAGGAAACTAGATTACTAGATTAACTCGCTCCATACAAAGTACGATACCTTATGTGTGTTGGAGCTGCCGACTGAAATGGCTTTTTAACGAAGTTTCCGTCCGTTTTAATATTAAATTCTGTTAAGGCACTACTTTGAAATACGTTGGATTTTTATGCTATGGAAATGAGAATCTTACGTGTCTACACATAATATTATGTTATAAAGAAATAGGTTGTATGTCACAGTGGGGCGAGTTGGCAGAAATCGTCACGTAAGGAAAAAGCGTTACATCCGCTCCAGGCCAATTCCCTCTGTCTGTACTATTTTATTTATTATATAGGTAAGGTTGTATTTGTATTGTATTGTACTTAAATATATTAACAGCACACTGGAGTACAGCCCATTTGGTTTTAAGGCATTGCAACCTATGGAAAATAACATCAAACCAATGACCATAGAGCACTATTTGAGGTTGGAATTTACATTCGTAATTTCGAAGTCTACTTTTAATGAAAACCTAATTAGCCGTTCACGTGGAATCGATATTTAGGCGTGGTATCGAGTTGCACTAATTGATTTCAAGTTATTGGGAGCAACAACTCGCCTCCGTTAAAGTGATTTATGTTATTTATTTGTAATTCTATCGTAACATATTTTTAAAAATAAGTAGAATAGTAAGTAAAGAGACGATTCCTTCCTTCCTACCTTCCTTACTCGAATCCTAGTGGTAAAAGACGTTAGCTATACATAGCTAACGTACATTTTTGAAAAAAAAAAGCCAACTGTAGTGTCGTTTAAGAAAAACATCGTGAAGGATCTGTATGCCTAAGATTTTTCCAAAATGACTTCAAAGGCACCATTTTGCATTTTTCTATTCTTTCGATAAAGTTTTGACTTTAAATAGAGTCTGCACCCAAGCTTCATTTATATTGCTATAAATTGGTAGGTATTGAATTTTTCAATGGTTTTTAATTTTACATTTTGGCAAGAGCAATTACTGTTTTAATTAACGAGGAATTAATTGGAAACCTTTAAATCGCTCATTTTCGCGTCATTTCAGATCCGTCAAAGGGTTTATAGTACCTAAGTAAGTTTTCTAAAGCATTGCTGCAACCCTTTTATGGCTTTGGTACTGTTCGGCATGGGTGTTCCTACTCCATACTCCACGCTGCTTTAATGCGGGTTGGTTTAGAATGTTTAATCATAATTTATCATTTTCTATAATATATAAACTTGGCTTTGTCTACACTTTATCTACAATAATAATTAACACCCGTCAACACGCCCACGTGATTAGTTTTGAAGTTGATAAACTAGAATAGAATCTCACCCATTTACTGCAAACAACCTATGACCTTATCCCGTCGTATTATATTATCTTGTGAATAGAAAATTTTAAACCAGGTTTTGATTTACATGCACAGTTCATTAATATTAATATGTGTGAAGGAAATGAGATCTCTAGTTGGATAGACGTCGGTGCCTAGGAAAACGTCGCCCACATGAGACTAAGTGAATCTAAGATAAAAGAGACTTCGATTGCAAAATCAACAATAGGCCTACCTTCAGACACAACATACTCGTATTCGTAGTTTCTTGTGCCTCTGGTTGATTAATCTTATCAGAAGTATCTTATTTCAACAATTCCAATCCTAATAATGTTGATGGAAACCTCAATTATAACCCATAAAAATATTACGTATCTTATATACTTACTGCGGTCTTTTCAGCATCCTATACATAGGTTTAATGTAGGTACTTACATAATATGTCTCTTACACCCTTTATTTGAACCTACTAAAATTTATTCGATGAATATCATATGGAACATTTTCCCATGAATTTCCAAGTGCTACGTGTGTAGTATCTGCGTTTTAATCTCATATTAACTAAACTATACAAAAGTATGACACCAAGTTAACTTTGTTTGTTTTTCCTTTTTTTCACGTTACATAAAAATGTAATTAATCGTTCAGTAAACCTACACATAAACTAGACTATACAAAATATCTTATCTATACATTTTATCTTATATATTTCATCTCATATTTGTTTTATTTAACACCATGAATAATTTGTGTAGGACGTAGGTATAGTATATATATCGTATAGTATAGTATATCGTCGATATGGTGGCACGATTCTATTGGATTTCCAGTGTTATTATTCTCTTATTAGTGTTCTTATTCTCAGATGTTTTGGTAATCCTAAGACATAGGTATTACCTGCGGTAAACAACCGGATAATCTCTTCAATCTGAATATTAAATCCATTTTAACTTGTATTGTAGCTTCGCTTTGTAGTTCATAAACAAGAATAGAATATCTAACCTATATTCTGGAATAGCATCTGACCTTGCACCACTCCGATATCTAGAAACTAGACAGTTTAAATCTAGGATTTCATTCGATTGCAGAGAACATTTATATCGATTATACAAGGTGCCTCTAAGTTAATACTCGTACATCCACTCGTATACTTATTAATCAGTCAGTTAGTACTTACGAGTGGTAGAAACACTAAGACGTTTGTTTCAAGATTACTATATTATATTATTATCTTCGCAAACAAATCCCTCAATTAAAATACAAGGAATTACTTGATTTTTTTCTCAATCCGGCAGTTAAGGGTAAGCTACGCGTATGCTCTATGGCGAACTACAAAAGCTCTTCTGTCATAATTATCTACTAAAATAGGTATCGATGTACTTGCTGTAGATAGCCCAGTGGCTAAGACATGGGTGGGATATGAATGAACAGGTTCATGTCCCACTATCAAAATTCAACTTCTGGATAGCCAGTAACCCATTAATGACCCACTACAGGGTCGGGTCTCCTTCTCGTAATGAGAGGGATGTAGGCCTTAGTCCACCACGCTGGCCTACTGCGGGTTGGTGGACTTCACATACCTTTGAGAACATTTTTTTTTGTGAACTCTCAGGCATGCAGGTTTCCTCACGATGCTTTCCTTCACCGTAACAGCAGGTGATATTTCATTTTATAAAGCGCACATAACTTTTTTACAAAGTCATTGGTGCGTGCCACTGGGATTCGAACCCGGACCCCTCGATTCGAGGTCGAATTCTAAGCCACTGGGCTATCACCGCTAGACCGCTAGACTTCTGGATAGACTCCTGTATAATATAATAGATGTGTTAAATAGATAATACTGGGACGCTGAAGCATAGCACGAATAGTTAAGTAGAGATCGATCGATGGTCTGACGTCATAAGGACCGAGAGCCATGTACACAGTCTGTGTACAAAGTAGACCGACTCGTATAACTCATATCATATCGTTACGGACTTCTGAATGCCGTTGGCAACCCAACGTTCTATATTTAAATGTCAACATTATTATTTTAATTTCACTTTCTTTTTGCGCTTGATGACTTTTTCTTAGTACGAGTAGGTACCTATGTAAATGAGTAGCAAAAGGCAACATCGGTGTTAACTGGTTAGTCATTAAAAAGTAATATGTCAGACATCTTCCCATACTAATGACACTATAGTAAATAGTTAAAATTGACTGTCTACATTTTTTATTACTTACTCATTTTATTTTAAAAATGTTGGAAACAATTTTTGAAATCGGAAAGCCTGCACTTTTTAAAGCATACAATAATACTAACGGAAAACTTTAAAGCCAAATGTAATTATTTCAAGCGTAGAATTCCCGTTTGTAAATTCTTTCACAGATTCCATATATCAGCATAAATGTAATTTCATACCTTTATATGGCGGGTGTTTGCAAATAGGTACGAGTATATCGCCAAAGGACCATTTGCGCGATTGGAGGCTGAAACTTTTCTGTTTAATTTCCCTTTATATACGTCACGAAAGCCTGTCTGGCTGCCATGTAGATATAAGAATGAAATGGAACAAATTTTGTTGCGAGTTAGGTACTTTGTATGAGTTGTAATTTGTTAACTTTTTAAAGGAAAAGGTACGAGTTTATTGGTTTTAGTTGATATTTAATTTACAATTATAAACTTATTTTTAACGGTGATAGCCCAGTGTCTAAGAATTCGACGTCTTAATCGAGGGGTCCGGGTTCGAATAGTGGCACGCACCAATGACTTTGTAAAAAAGTTATGTGCGCCTTATATAATTACGGTTACGGTGAAGGAAAACATCGTGAGGAAACCTGCATGCCTGAGAGTTCGAAAAAAAAATTCCTTTGAGAACATTTTTTTGTATGTGAACATGTGAAGTCCACCAACCCGCAGTAGGCCAGCGTGGTGGACTATGGCCTACACCCCTCTCATTGTGAGCGGAGACCCGACCCTGTAGTGGGTCATTAATGGGTTACTGACAAACTTATTTTTAAACTCAACCCTACATAGCTTACACTTTGCCCCTTCAGGGAAAAAAACCGTTTAGAAAGCGAGCGTCGCGGTCGTTCTTTTAAAAGTTTCAGTAAGGTCAGAATGGTTTGTCAACAGACTGAAGGTCACTGGCTTTACATAGACATGGTTTTACAAAGCATTCTACTAATTGCAGTGGATATTTATAAAACGTTATTTTATAAAAACTGAAAACCTGTCTTAAAAAATAATAATAATTAACGTCTTGCGTCAGTAAATATGACGCAACGTAAGGGTATAAAGTTTTGAATCTCTTATTAAAATGTTTCTTGTTTATTAAAATGTTTCTAGTTTATAAATAACACTTCACACTCATAGCCCCTAGGATTTCCTGTGTCGTGGGTGCCATGGACACACACAAGACAAGAACACAACACACCCAGACCAGACACAGAAATTCAAATTCATCATTCGAACCTCTGCTCTGCTGGGAATGGAACCCAGGACCCTCCGCATAGCGCACCAGTGTCTTAACCACTGTGCCACTCGGGTCGTCGAAGTAACAAATGTTCATAAGATAGGTATTCCAATTAACGAAAATCCGAAATGTTGTTGAAAAGTTTGAAGACTTCTTGACAACATCTTAACTCAAACAAATCGTTCGCAGTTTCCATTGAATTGCTGATTGTGTAACTTGGAAACATTATTATTTTGTCTTCCAACCGTTTTCCTTCTCACTAATGCTTCAAGTATAAAATCCGGTAATATTTCATATCGACGGTTCCCGGGCTATTTGTATTAAGCGACATTTTGTAAACTTTACACCAGAGCAGTTTAAAGTTTTGATTTTTGAAAAAAAATTCATAACTTCCGCAATTTGTAAAATTTTAGAAAAAGATGGATATTTATTGATTAGGTTACATAGTCTGCATAATCTGATTAGGTTTTTTTTCTGATATTCCTATTATTAACGAAGTTAGATGTCGTTTAATACAAAATAATCCTTTTATTTTATTTTTTTGTTCCAGGCTAAATGATTTAACCGCCTACAATTAGTATTTTTTGTTCCTGGCTAAGTGACTTATCCGCCTAGGTTTATTAATTCTTGCTCCAGGTTAAATGACCTAACCGCCTAGAACTGAAAAAAATAGCTCCAGGCTAAATGCATTAAATTGAAGATTAGTTTTTACTAATTTGTTTCTTATCGTGCCTGAGTAATGAAGTTTATTGAATCGGGCGGTTAAAACATTGTTGAATTTAAAGGTACCTAGGAATTATTATTTTGTCAACAATCTCCCGGGTGCGCTCAACGGCCTCTTTCTTTACCATGACGGCTTCACAGAAGGAGACCACTGCCTTCCAGTCTGTCTTCTCCGCCAGCATCTTTGCTACAATTGCAGACGGAGCGAAGTTTACCCCAATTTGGCTAACCAAGGCGGAACGCTCATATTCCCATACAGGACACGCTTCAAGGGTGTGCTGAGCGTCGTCCTGATCTCCATCACAGTGGTAGCAATGGGGTTTTTCTTCCCGTCCAATCCGACACAAATACTCACCGAAGCAGCCACACGCGGTGAGTATCTGTGTCAGTCGGAACGTAACACTACCTTCCCGTCTGCCCATCCAGGCGTCAAATTTGGGCAGAATTGCTCCACCAGCTCTTTGACCTGCATGCTTCTCCTCCAGACGTTGGCGCCATTCAATCCAAGCCTGTCTATGTGCCTGCTTTCGCAGAAGACTTGGCTCATTTTGGCTCAGGCTTGGCTCAGGCTGGCGTTATTTTCTCGTTGGAGAATTGCCCGACTTTGCAGGTAAATCTTGTCATCCATGTCCGCCAAGATGTCGAGGGGTGGAAAGCGTGCCAGGATTGTTGCCGCTTCAAAGGATATCTAACTCAATCCTGCAATGTTTTCAGACCACCAGTATACTTATTTTCTATTAGAGGCCCTACATCGGGGCATCGCTTCGTCACATATAGATGTCATTACTTCCCGTACCTAGACTGATTCATTCTCGGGATCAGAAAAGGTCTGGGTTTCTGCCCAAAATCCAGCGTTGGTAGCAGCGAGTAATAGATCCCTATTAAGCTGTTTAACAGACCATCGTCGTGCTTGACCAACGTGTCTGTTATTAGGTGGTCGTAATGTCACAGCGAACATGATGTAGCGATGGACGGATAGAGTTACTAACTCTTCTGCGACTCTCCATCCCGATATCATGTGAAGCCCATGTCAAATCCACAATTGACTCCCCCTGCCACCGTACGCAGGTACTTATGAATCCAGTGTTGAGAAGCCGAAGGTCCAACCCTGTCGCCCACATTTGGATGACCTCTCCTCTTCTGTTTCCCCTTGTGTCACCCCATGGTTTTTAGCGAGCATTAAAATCACCCAGCACTATAATAGGGCGTGGTAGGCATCTACGGGTAAAAACTGCGAGTCTATCTAGGTATGCTTCATAGGCACCAATTCCACAATTAGGAGATACGAGTATGTAGCAGCCTACAAATGCGAGAGGTCCCCATTCCACCGAAACATAACTCTGCCCTCTATCAATGAGGGAGTACGAAGAGTATCTCTTTCCACCCCAGTAAATGGCAACAGAGCCATCGATGTCCCCGAACCAAAGAGGATGTTTCGGCACATCGTACGGCTCTGCCACCACTGCCATGGCAATCGACCACTCCGCACAGGACTTCAAATTCAAATTCAAAAGCTTTTATTCATTATCAGGTACAATTTATGCACACTGAATGAACGTCATACATTTAACATTATACAAACATCCGCTTTGATCGCCCATCAGGCAAAACGTAGACTAGGAGAAAAAAGCGGGCGGAAAAAAACTCCCAGCACTCTTTTAAAAATAAGTATGAATTATTCTATGGTGCAGTATGACTAGGCCCAATAAAGGAACACACGTGACAGCTATCGTGTGTGTCAATATCGCCCCATTGCCATCCGCTCACAAATGAATATTGATACATGGTGTATAGAAATAGCCTAGTGAAGTTATTCAATCCCACGCTTTCTTATCGTCTAAATAGTCCTTAGTTTCATAATAGGCCTTTCGGCACAGGACTGATTTGATAGTTCTTTTAAATATATGAAAAGGCAGGGATTGCATTTCGATTGGAATTTTATTATAAATTCTAACTGACATTCCCATAAATGACTGGCTTTTTTTATGAAGCCGACATCTTGAAAATATCAGCTTGTGGACATTCCTGGTTACAATACAATTAGATTTATGTAAGTCCTTAAACGTTCTGAATTTGTTCTTATTTTTATAAACATGCATAATATTTTCATAAATATATTGCGAAGCAAGAGTAAGTATATTTATTTCTTTAAATTTTTCTCTAAGAGATTCTCTATTCCCTATTTTATATATTGCGCGAATAGCCTTCTTCTGCAGTACAAAGACAGTTTGTATATTTGCTGCATTCCCCCACAGTAAAATGCCGTAAGACATAACACTATGGAAGTAACTGAAATAAACTAATCTAGCAGTATCTACGTCGGTAAGAGACCGTATTTTCCTAACTGCAAAGACCGCAGAACTAAGTCTACTCGCCAACTTACAGATATGGGGTCCCCATTGTAATTTAGAATCAACAGTGATTCCAAGAAAACAAGCTGTGTCAACAAAATTCAGTTCCTTACCATTAAGTATTGGTTTAGTATCGACTTGTTTAACATTAGGTAGCGAAAATTTAATACAATTCGTCTTTTTACTATTCAGTAATAAATTATTTTTAACAATAAAGCTTCTTAACAATAAAGCTTGAGCCCCGCGGCAGTGATTCAGATTGCCCTGGAGGACCCGAAATCCTGTGAATTCTGAATCTCCATTGCTTCCTCAGTCGTTAGTTGACTTTCTATGTCAATTTGTGCTGAATCCTGAGATGGGTTAGAAGAATCCTGAGAACTTCCAGCCAATCTCTTGCTCTGAGGCGGAGTACATTTTTTACCTCCCATTCGGTGGTCTGCAGGTAGGCCAATGTCAGCACATACGGTACATTTAGGTGACTTAGCTGAGCATTCCCTCGCTTTGTGATCGTCATCTTTTTCACCGCACATTTAGCAGCGAGGACTTCTGTCCACAGAGCTCGTGCTTTGTTGTCGCACGTGTCCAAACTCCAAACATCGGAAGCACTGCAGCTTGCGTGGTGCCAGTACTTGAACTCTTGCCCTGATCCAATCAACACGGATGTACTTTTCACTAGCCAGTTTTTTAACTGGAGTGAGTGGACAACGAGCCCATACCATTCCCAGTGGGGTAGGGTTGAAACGAATATCGCCAACTTTTATGTCCTTCAAGGGCAACCGCAGGTCCGCAATCGCTGCCATAATTTCCTGGCAGCTTACGGATTCCACCAAATTCAATATTCTTATTTCTCCTGTTTTAGTGAGATGGGCCATTTTGACATCCATGTTCCCGAGCGCCCCACGTAACCGTTCCGCTAGAATGTCCGCTTTTTGTAGAATTTCAGACCCCTTAAATTTCTAAAACTAGTCGCCCTGTTATTAGACGGACGCGCCGCCAGCGCGCCCTTGCTAAAACCAATGTTTTAACCGACGCCTCAATAGTCAATCCATAGTCAAGTTTGATTGTATTAAGTGTATACTGCTATTATTAAATTTGTTTGAAGTACTAAACTTTTTTTTTTGTAGTGACTGTAGCGACAGTGCTAGTTTAATAAAATATTAAGGAACATGGGTTTATTCGCCACATCTAGCAAATTCAAGTATCTAGCTAATTGTATTAAGCGACATTCTTACGTATTTATGAGGTAAAGCTAATTGTATGAAGTGACATTCTAATGTATTTATAAGGTAAAGCTAATTGTATGAAGTGACATTCTTATGTATTTATAAGGTAAAGCTAATTGTATGAAGTGACATTCTTATGTATTTATAAGGTAAAGCTAATTGTATGAAGCGACATTTCAAAATATTTATCAGGCGAGGCTAATTGGTTTAAATAACTCTCTGGTATTTCATAGTATAGCTTAAGTACACAGTTCCTAAATTTGTCAAAATTTTGTGTCGCTTCATACATCGTAGTGCAAAATGGGCTCCAAAAATGCCATTGTATTAAGCGACAAAAAAGTGCTCAGATCGTCACCAAACCCCGCTCAAACGACGCGGAAAAATTCGCTGATTCCGAATATGTATATAAGTCAATTTCGCCCAAAATGTCGCTTAATACAAATAGCCCGGGAACCGTCGATATAGAACTTAATGGGTTGTATATAAAATCCTACCGGATCAATTGGTTGATATGAAAATCAATCGAACATTATGACTGATATACGAGGATTTTGTTCGTGTTTCTGAAAAGGGGTTTTTAGTTGGTAGAGTCATTTTAAATTGATTGATCTGTTTGAATAAATTATAGATACAGAACCAAAGATTTAGAAAATTAATGAATGATTTATGACTGACATATTGTACGCCTTTCTTCTTCTTATAATGAGAAGAGTGCCAAGAAAGGTTTCAGTTAAAACGTTGACGCCTTTAGCGAGTTTGGATTGCTACTCATATTCAATCGTTGACAGGTCTTCCCATAACTGGCTACATCGACAGGAGCTCATGATCAGGGACTTAGTTTAGTAGAAAAACTAAAATTGTCACCTGAAATATTTTCTCTAACAACCATAACTAATCAAATCTTTATATACCTACTTAGGTACGGAGCACGGTTGAACTTCATTGATCCATACAATTTTATTAAAAAACTTTTTTTAGCTATCTCCAAGACGCCACACCGACTTCAATAGACGCCTTTAATTCTGCTCTTTAAAAGAATCCTCCCGGATATTGAAAAGTAGCCGGGTAAGTCTATCTTCGGATTTATCCGTTTAAACTCTTTGTTTTAAGCTCAATCGAGGGTAAAGCTTTTTATTCTTCAAAGTGCATTTACAAAAGGATCGTAGTATGCGTAGGTGCACACAGGCAGCGGTCTTTCCATCGACAGTTTACTAATAAAGGTACCTATAATAGGTAATACATTCATCTTCAAGTAGGATACCAATGTAGAGGTCGTTTGTGTAAGCTACTAAGATCATCAACAACTGAAAAAAGACCACATCTTCAAACTGAAACTCAAGACGTTATGCGAACTTTCAATGAGGCATCATCGCCCAAAATCTCTCTCCCGAATAGGCAGTATGTATAAGCTAGTAGAAAACCCATTGCAGCTCAACCAGGCTACCTTACCGCCATCCCCTTAACTTGCCTTGAAGCTACATGTTCTTCATGTCGTGTGTTTCCGTTGGAGAAACGTGATTGCCGGTGGAAGGTACCTATTATTTTTCAAGCACCTTCATTTTCGGCAAACATTTTTGTCTTTGGACTCAAGAGAAGTAAAAACCCACGATCTCAGTTTTCCAGCTAAACAATAAATATTTTAAAACAAACAAAATAGTTATGGATCTCAATTTTAAACACACAATAGCTTGAACCTTACCCCAGAAACTCATTTCAGGGCAAACCACGATTGTTAGCTTCTAGGTAAAATAAGATTGCCAACCGTTCTGTTATACCAGGACATATTTTGGTTTTAGTACTCGTGATTGTCTTGGATAGTTTTTTAATAGCGTTCTGATTGTTTGGAAATTTCCTCCCTTTTAAGATGCTGATTTTTATATTAAGAAATCTGTAAGAATTTTGGAGTTATTACAAATAAAATAATTTTAAACAAAAATGTGAACCGACTTCAAACTAAAAAGTAAGAAATAACTTTACAAACAGACTTCAATAATAAGGTATTTTTGGAGTCTGTGCCCAAGTTCATCCTCAGTTTAACCTCAAGTAACCTCATTTTTACACATACTCCAAACATATCTTATTAAGTATTGAAGTCTGTTTGTAAAGTTATTTCTCACTTTTAGTTTGAAGACAGTTCACATTTTTTTTTAATTATTTTATGATACAACAGAAAGAAAGTCTCTCTTTCTATTGTACATTATTGTACGGTGCAACCGTACACCAACCGTCAGCGCGTTTTTCGTATAGCACGCGCCGGTCACATTTTCAATTTAGTATGCATTTGGAATACTAACATATCGCGCGCGTACTCATAGCAACATCATTATCATACCTACAGTGTACAACAATAAATATTATAAACTTTAACAACATCTTTTTTTTGACTATCGTATGATGTCGATACTAGCCCGTACAATTATAATAAATGAATAAAATATTACCTAAGTACATATTTACCTACATACTTCTTTTTTAGTAAAATATATAAAGTAGTAAGTTTTATAGTAAAACATATCATGATTTCTTCATGACTTTAAAACTCGTCTGCAAAAATGAGGTTACTTGAGGTTAAACTGAGGATGAACTTGGGCACAGACTCCAAAAATACCTTATTATTGAAGTCTGTTTGTAAAGTTATTTCTTACTTTTTAGTTTGAAGTCGGTTCACATTTTTGTTTAAAATTATTTTATTTAATGCTTTTTAGTTGTCATAGTTTCACTTCCACTCTATTATCTGACTCTGGTATCTTAGTTTTAATGCTTCATCATAGATTGCGGCAACTGGCTACTTAATGGTAACCTTACGGATTACCATTATTAATGTTTAAATATATAATTTGTACAGTTTATTTAAATTAACTTGCTTTAAACACGATTTAATTTTTCCTATTTTATAACGAGTTCCGCTATATCATTAGCATCGAAGGTGGTCAATGTTTATATAGTTCTGCAAAGGTAATGTGACCAACAATAATAATTTATCAACTTGATTCCTTAACTCTTATCCGTTGAGGAGTTCCACTCTGTATCTTCGAAACTCTTCATCAGATCATCACCTACTTAATATCCGTTAAAGAGTTCCACTCTGTATCTCCAAAACTCTTCATCAGATCAACACCAACTTAATATGGGCCCAAATTGAAACTAACATCTTCCGAACTTAAAAGAAAAAATTCAAATCTGGTAACAAATGACGGAATGCGGTGATAACAAATATAAAAGAAAAATAGGCAAGTATACTAAAATTCTGAGAAACCGGAGGCCGGAGGTATGGCCGTTCGGAAGTAGGTAACTACTGCATTAGATTCGTTTTCGTAGGTACTTGGGAAAATCGTGGATACCCGTCGCTAGTATTTGTTACTATACATGGCAGAGCTATGCGAAACTTTTACAGTCTAAAAACGCCAGTGGCAACTGGCTTCTCAATGGTAACCTTACGGACACCATAATTATAGCTTAAATGTAATTATAATTTGTATGGTTTATTTAAGTGAACTTTTAAACACGATTTAATTATTCCTATCTTATAACGAGTTCCACTCCATCATCAGATTCGAAGGTGGTCAATGTCTATATAGCTCTGCAAAGGTAATGTGACTAACAATAATATGTTTTTAACCCGGTTCCTTAACTCTTATCCGTTGAGGAGTTCTACTCTGTATCTCAGAAACTCTTCATCAGATCATCACCAACTTAATATAGGACCAAATCCAAAGTAACAGCTCCCAAACCAAAAAAAAAACAATCCAAATTGGTTACCAAATGACGGAATACGGCGGTCAGAAATATAAAATAAAAACGAGTTCCACTCCATCATCAGACTCGAAGGTGGTCTATGTCTATATAGTTCTGCAAAGGTAATGTGACCAATAATAATATTTTTTTAACCCGGTTCCTTAACTCTTATCCGTTGAAGAGTTCCACTCTGTATCTCCGAAACTCTTCATCAGATCAACACTAACTTAATATGGGACCAAATTCAAAGTAATATATTTCCAACCAAAAAGAAAAAAATCAAATCGGTTAACAAATGACGGAATGCGGCGATAACAAATATAAAAAATAAAAATAAAAAAAAAAATAAAAAAAAAAAAACATACAGACGAATTGAGAACCTCCTCCTTTTTTTGAAGTCGGTTAAAAAGAACGAAATATTTTTTTCAATTTAACTTGTTAATAACTTGTGCTATTTATTCGTGCCATTTTTCTGAGCATCTTTCCAATAAGCAATCGCTCATAACTTTTAAGAGCTTATTTTACACTTTTTTTAATCTGTGAAATACAACCCTAAACCGCGTCCTGTTTTTAGACTATACTGTCCTGGTGTTTTAACTTCAAATCCTAGTTTGGAAATTTGGAGTTGGCAACCCCAACTAAGGTAAAACTAATAACGTGTCCGTCCACTGTTGTACGGCAAATCCGGATTAAAACTATATTAACTTTACCCGGATGTCGGTTGCCCGTGTTCGCTGAAACTGATATTGACAACTATTCTTCGGTGAAGGGTATTGTGCTGGTTCCTATTAATATAATAATATCTTCACGGAAGATTGGATTAAATTACTGATAAATAATTTTTCTTTCTTTCCTTATTTCAAAGACCTGAATGATCTTATTGGTCAGTAAATTATAAATTGAAACAGACTAACTGCCGTACTCAGAGACATTCATTAACGTTAATGGTTCATTATGTAAATAACGATGACACTTATGTCAATACGAATAAAGACGATTTTATTTGTTTGTTAATGAACATTAAGTTAAATGACTTCCCTGAGTACGGCAGTAAGAGTCCTTTGGAGCGGTCTTCACAACGAAACATTTTCCTATGGATCAGGGTGTTCTTCAGAAAGGGCATAAATAGAGCTCACCTTCAATGATGGCAACGCACTGGCGACTCCCCTGGTCTTACGAATCAAGAGTATCGAGCCCAAAAAAGTCGCATCCCTAATTCCTACCGAAACTCTACTTTACGACGGGTTTAAAGGTTGGCGGCCTATATCACACCGCGCTCGTCTTCATACGATAGATTGAAATCCCTGGGCTGCAGTGACCACTTCACTTAAGGATTAAGATGGTCGCCCCTAACACAAGAAATGTAAAGTTTACCTAGTCTACTATTATGTATATATATGTACCCTATAACCTAAGTGAGCAACAATGGTAGAGCCATTAAAAAAAATCTTTGTTATGAATGAATATACCATTCCCTGAAAATCAGATTTTCATTAATCAGCTTTAAACTGAAATGTCGAGTGGGTGGACTTGATTCCAAAAACCCGTTTCCACCTGTCGACTCCAGGGCGGCACAGTCCAATTCAATTTGTTTGAGTGGTCCAATCTGCTAGCGAGTACTTACATACTACTTTGAATTTAACTTTATGTATTGCTGTATATCACAGTTTTATTTAAACTCCTTTATTGTATTATAGAACACGTCCGTATTTATTTATTTATTTAAACTTTTAGCACAAATACATAGAAAGAAACAAACAGAATCAATACCTAACAGAAATAGGACAATGCAGAAATGGCGGTCTTATCAATAAGAGCGATCTCTTCCAGAAAACCAAGTGGTTAGGAGTTGAAGAATAGACAGAGAAGTGAGAAAAAGGTAGATACCAAAGATTTATGTAGATACGTACCGAACTTACCATACCTTTGGTAGGCACTACCCGGTTCAATCTTTCTTCTTTCTAATAAATTCTTACGAAGTCCTTCCTTCCTTCCTTTCAGCCCTTAGTAGTCCACTGCTGGACATGGGCCTCCCCTAATCGACGCCACTCCGCCCGGTCCTGGGCCCTCTGAATCCAACGGTTTCCCGCTGTCTTCTCCAGGTCATCAGTCCACCTGGTCGGAGGGCGGCCTGTGCTCCTTTTGCCTAAACGTGGTAGCCATTCGAGGACCTTTTTTCCCCATCGGTTGTCAGTCCTGCGAACGATGTGGCCAGCCCATTGCCACTTTAATTTGCAAACTTTACTTACGAAGTAATCTACGTGAAAGATTAGTTAAATATAAAACACACATTTACGGACCATTTGTTATTAATTTCTAATAAACCCTGCTATCCTTAAACTTTACGGAAACCACAACAAACCTTCCGGTCCGTACCTTTCGTCGATTTTCGGCGTTGCGTGATCTACTGATTGGCACTGAATAATTGAATCGGCCTAGTTCAAAACTTTACGGTGTATTAAGACCAAGTTATGTTTAGGTTCAGTAGTTTACACACATGAATGTCAGTAACACATTAATGACCCACTACAGGGTCGGGTCTCCTCTCACAATGAGAGGGATGTAGGCCGCCGTCCACCACGCTGGCCTAAGCTTGGTACACACATGAATATCCTCATTGAAGTGATCAATTTAGTAGCTACGACCTACCAACCAACACGACATAATCAAAACACATGGCTCTGTGTGCAGTTGTCCAAATTGAAATACGCACTGACAGGCGTACATGTCATGTCCGCATTGGAGCAGCGTGGTGAAGTGTGGTCTCCATGTTGTGGGAAGATACCCGTGCAAACAGTGGGACATGAAGGGTTACAGTAAAGCCAATTTATTTTTAATTAAGTTTTATACCTTTGCAAGAAAACTTATTAATATGATCTGTCTGCGGATTTATTTTTAGAGACGCCGTACCGTGGAAAATTTTAATTGAAAGCAATTTGGTCCTCGATTATTATAACTGATTTGAGCAAATGTTTACCCCATCGACTGGCTATAAAGTCAAAACTTAAAGTCATCAAGACAGAGTTAATTAATACAATAAACATTTATCAAATTACGCAGACCCAAACTAGTTTCAAGAGTGTTTGTTATTGGTTTATCATTATCTGTCTATAATTATCTGGAACACAGACCCATATCAAAATGTCGGATTGAGCTGAAATTTGGCACACTTATCTAAGAATGATAAATATGATAATAGAACGAATAAATAGAGTCCGGTCGCGACCAACAAAGGAACCTCCTTTGAACCGGAGAAAATCATCATTTGATAGGGTCTGGTCATCACGGTACTCCACTCTCCGCCAGTAGTCGGCGCGACGAGTCTGATTTCGCATTCTTCTGCGACCCCGACAGCCATGATCCTCAAGGGCTCTCCTCTCTTCGTTCATGTAGTCTGCTTTAACACAGCCATGGGAACACTGCGTGCTTCTTCTTTCGCTTTGGGTGTGGTGGATTCTTCTCTGTCGCAACACCCTGCTTCACAATTGCAAATTGGGAGGGATTGCTAGAACCATACCTGATCTACGTTTTCTAACCACGATTGGACTGGTTGGTTTTGGCTTATGATTCACTTTTAAGATTATCGTGACGTGCTTTTTAGTTTTATTTTACTATAAAGGTAGTTTATTCATAACTGAATGTTGGGTTCTTTGCAGGTACGATGAAGATCATGATGCCAGGCTGGGTGGGCGAGCCAAGGAGCTCCCCGGCTCTTCGCACCGCGCTCGTCATTTGCACCTTTTGTACCTACCTCCTTACGGGTAAGTAACCGACATCATCAGACATACAGCGGTCATGGTGACTTCTGCTACTCGTCAAGATATGCATGCAAGATATGCTATGCATTTTCTACAAAGTTTCTCTCTCTCTCTCTCTCTCTCTGGTAATCCTAAGCCGGGTTTACAAAGACTCTTAACAAAAGGTATCTAAAAAGTAGCCACAATGAAATGCGGGTTCATTTGCAGTCGGACAAAGAAGGGAATTATTGTCAGAACTTCGGGTCGCGATAACTTCTCGGAACTAATTTAAAATACTTTCAACGTTCATCCTCAATCTTTTTGTAAGTTTCAATCTCGATGATTTATGTTTTGGCGCGACTTTTCATTACGAGTGACTGCTCGTAATTTCTTTTTGCTGGCTTCTTTGTTTGTTTGAGAGAATATTTTTATAACAAAGTTTTTATTAGAAATCTGCTCTCGGCTTTGTTGTGGTAAAAATCTGTCAAAGCGCTGACAGATGGTAGGTACTTGGATAGGTAATATTATATTTATTTATTCAATAGATATTTACCATCGGTAGGTTCGACATTGAAGGATGAAGCTCCCTATAGGCATAAAATGCCTTTATAATTCAGCCTCCGCTCTTTCACAAGTTATATTACTTACTTATGTATCATAAATAGAACCGAAAATATTTATTTATGTATATACAATAAATAAATATATAATACATATAATAAATATATATTTATGTAATATATATATATAAAATGAAGTTATTAATAAACTAACAAATATACATAGCTTGAAATAAAGACGGATATACACATACAGTCTTCGCTTTGAGTATTAATACATAAAAAATATATCTAATTATTATTAATATTGTTAACAGTAATCTGTAAACACTATTAAAAATACCCTTATTATTGCCTGTCAAGCGCTTTACGTTGTTAACAAGACCACAAATAAGTAATTAAAGAAAAAAAATCCTTAAAGTTAAAGAAATTAAAAACAAAATAATTTATTAAACACTGTAATTTATAAACAACACCTATAGCGCCTCACGTTTTTAATTTAGCAATTTAATAGAATCACTGCGCAGGCGATGTCAATTATTGAGGCGTAACAAAATCAGGCGTCTTTTGACGATTTTGAAGGTTAACACCGATTGTAAAGGAAAATTATAGACTTCTAATTACAGCCACTTTTAAATTGGCCTCTCCTTGAAGCAAATTCAGGGTAAGACAATTTGTAATTCAGCTATTAAGTTTAACAACTAACCTTAGCTCGTTAGTTCGATTCACGCCGCGTTTTTGACCGATTTCACAATTCAGTAAAATGCTTTTGATTGGGAACAGTTAAATTCTCTTTACCAAAAACATGTCATGAAATGCCATGGTCTTGTGCTTCGTTCGCTAGAGCAATCTAGACAAATAAAAAAAAAGCAATATATGAATAACAAAATTACTTAAAAATTACCGGCCATTTGTCGTATACGTTTTAAAGCAATGCACTCCATGCCTACATGCTATAAACACTGCATTAAAAATATACTTTGAGATATAGGTTGAGACACTCCTCTTCTGAATTTTCTTGAGAGTTATTCAGCAAAGTCATGTGTCAAGTGCCTACGCGACTCGGTACTCCGTCTATCTCGTTATCGGTGGAGTGTCTTCGCCATTATTAAGTTATTTTTATAATAGAAGTACGATAAGTATACCTTGGCAGAAGAATTGTAATGTTCTTGCCTTGTACTTGCAATCTATGGAACGGTCTTCCAGCTGACGTATTCTTATATTCCCACACGACTGTGACATGTGTGGGTTCTTCAAACAGGGCGTAAAGAGTTAAGTAAAGAATTTCTTCAAAAGCTCCTTTAAAAAAGTATTATTAAACTCCGAGATTTCGGCATTTATTTATGATTTGATGCTGTGTCATATAGGAATGAAGGAAGCTGCATTTTTTGAACCTATATGTATTGAACTACTATATTCAACTATTTTTTACTTTTCGACCAAAGAAATAGTGAGATTTTCAGAAATGTATATCTTCGAAAATATGCATTATCGGCACCGGGTGTTCTACAGTTACACTTAAATTATTAAAAAATATTCAGATTTGCAATAAAAAAGACGACGTCCGTCTTTTAGGCCAAATACCACATTGTGAACCATGACCGTACATTTATCGGCATTTTACTTTAAACTTTAAATTATAAAATTCTTATATTCTTTTCTCAGGTGCAATGATGTTCCAGACTTTTGAAGCTCCAATGGAAGAGGAACTGGTGAAGAACCTTTACCGGCTCAAGATGACTTTCCTAAACGAAAATCCTTGCGTCTCAGGTAATGTAACAACTTTTAAATTCTTCTCGGCCTCATGAATAATTGGGTCTTTCCTTTGTTATGGAGGATGACGCATGTCGGTAACCCATTAATAACCCACTACAGGGTCGGGTGTCCTCTCACAATGAGAGGAATGTAGGCCTTAGTCCACCACGCTGGCCTACTACGGGTGGGTGGATTTCACATGCCTTTGAGAACATTTTTGTGAGCTCTCAGGCATGCAGGTTTCCTCACGATGTTTTCCTTCACCGTGACAGCAGGTGATATTTATTTTTATAAAGCGCACACAACTTTTTACAAAGTCATTGGCCACTGGGATTCGAACCCGGACCCCTCGATTCGGGGTCGAATTCTAAGCCACTGGGCTATCACCACTATGTTTGATTGGTTGAGAAACGGGCTAGTTGCCACCCCGTGTCGGATGTTTTCAAACTGCTCATAGGGCCTCCAACAAGTGTAACGGCACGGTTCCATAGCACTGAAGCGAGCATTTAATACGTCACTAGCGGTCACCCATCCAGGTACTGACCGCCCCCGACGTTGCTTACTATCTCGATAGCTTGCGAGCTACTCAAGCAGCGGGGTTACATACCTACTATAATTTGTATCTAACTCAAATTAATGAAAACGTGACTCGAAGTTATCAAACAAAGGTTAATGTTTGGACTCGTGTGAAAGCAATTAGATAATGTTTAGTGTTGATAGCTCTATTGGTCGAATGTCAATATTTGTGCATAGGCACGTGCCAGAGAAAGCTAAACCTCGTAACGATATTCGCGATAGTCTAGATAAGCAGACGAACACAGAACCTCCTAGTATTTTGAAGTCGGCTAAAAACCAATGTAAACTTATTATTTGGGACTTACCATGGAAAATCCTGACATAGAAAACTTGGATCCTACCCTATTCTGTACACACCCGCCCTAAGTCAAGCAAAGTCACAAGCATCCACCCCTTTATCCTCCAAAATCTAGTAGCCGACTTGTATACAAACAAACAAAACCATCTATCAGTGCTACTACTTACTACTACTATTTACATGACAAAGATAACAGAACGAAAGTACAGAACTATACTATGTACCAACTTTCATAATTATTGTATAACAGATAACACTCGTGAAGTGCATTGATCCATTTCTCTGTAATCTTTATATGTGTGCACAAGACAGTAACCATACGACTACCGTAGCTACATCACGATGCTCGTGCCTATAATATATACATAATTATGACCCAAAGAAGGATCAAATTCAAAACTCAAAGTCAAAAGCTTTTCTTCACTCCTTGTCCTCCTCGCGTCGTTTCCTCAATGCTGAGGGTCGTGACCTCTCTAGGATGTGTTAGTTTGGACAGATCTTAACTTGTCCTTCCATTTTCTTCACTATTAGGTACAATTTGTCATGTGCACACTTAATTAACGTCAAACATATTGTATTATAAGTTATTCATTCATCAGCAGAAATGATCAAGATTAACCATTGCCATTTTTTTTGCTCTCTTATACTGCACCGCTTTTGAGCTTTTCTGCAGATGTCTGGGGTTAGCTAGTAGATTTAGCGTTTGTGTGCAATAAACAATAAACAAGTTAATAAATACCTATATAAACCAGGGTTCAAGAAAGTCAAGCGAATCATATGTGTTCAATTTATTCCTGTATATATATATATGGTATTAGTACGTAGTACTGGGTATCAAACAACGCAGAAGTAGGTAATCAAATTCCTATATATTTTTTCAACTTATTTTATTAACTAGGTAACAGAATATCGCAAGTATCCTAAGAACTTACCCTGAAAGTTAAAGTGCAATTTTATTTACCAGTTACCTACGTTAATCGGTTTAAACCAATTTAAACAACGTAATATATTGCAACAGTAGTATTTGTAACGAGAGGACAATTAATATATTTAATTACGCGACCAATTACAGATGATCCCATCACAATATTTATCATAGGACCCGTTGCCTCGGCTAACACGAGGCACACAGCCAATCGCGTGTTAATCTATAAGGACGCACAGTGTACACCCAATGGCATGTTAAAACCTCGCCTCGTTATTATTTATTAGGGATGCGCGATCCTGTTGCTTTGTATCGATATTTTTGATCGCAATGGATCGTAACATAGTGTATCGATCCAAGTATAAATCTACCAACTCCATTACATACGATCCATTGGATCGATCCAGTATCGAGAAGTGTTGAAAAATAGCGGAGCCATCGTTCACAATGTTACTTTATAAGAAAATTTAAATCTAAATACGCAACATATCAAGAAGAAACAAAGTTCCTTGTGAACATATGCATCTACTAATCTATCATGAACAACACAAGTGAAGTGAAACGTTGGAGATACTTACAATAAATAAAACGATACCAACGCGTTGTACCTATTTTATTAATGTTAACAGAATCAAAAGTCAGAGAAGTCTTTGTATCGATTCGGTTAAAGATCGATACGGATCGATACGCATCCTTAGTCATTATAAAAGTTTAAACTAGAGTAGAGTGCTGTATAAATATAATACACCCACCCACTCTCACTCAAGTCAAATAACTTGAAATAACGACTCCACTGATCACTGATCCACTCAGTTATCGGACGTTCGTTGCGACGCGCGCGCACTGCTTACCATAACCGGCTTTTTCCATTTCTCTAGCGCACTAAAATGTTTCAAAATGACCTCGGAATTTAATCGAAAAGTTCAAATATTCATGTTGTTCTTCCAATCGAGTCATCCGAAAAGGTTTTACAAGTACAGTTGACCTACGGTGCGAGCCGTTTCGGAAATCGGCATCTGAAAACGGACTTTATTCGCCGACTAGAAAATATTGACCCGAGTTTTTTTATCTTGTTATTATGAGTGCAGTAACTGTTTCGTTAGCTTTAATTCCGTGTAGTTTCGTGTTCGTGGGAAAATCCATGTGAGTTCGGAGCTCGTTTTTTAAATTCGACTATCGGTACCCGCACTTTTAAACCGTTCAACATTGACATAAGTTTTGGACAGTAAAAATGGAGAATTCGAAATACAAACGTATTCAATCCTACGGGAGCATGAGTTCGGGCAGGAGCGAAGATGATATGACGGTCCACAGCCAATTGTTTCCATACCACAAGAAGATGGTTGTACCCCGGGAGATATTGTACGAAGAGGAACACCCGCCATTCCAGCCTCTGTTTGCAACTTCTAGAATCTTCGGAAAGTCGAGATTCACGTGCCTCCTGTTGATATATATTATCTTGTATCTCACCTACTTGGTGTCTGGTGCTCTGGTGTTTTCGGCTCTCGAAGCGCCGCTAGAGAATCAGATCAGACTTGACGTTATTCGCGCCAAACAGGACTTTATGACGAAACACCCGGATGTTTTGGGTAATTTTTTTATTCTTTTGTTTTTGCCCTGTATTTTTTTTTATATTTATTGTTTCACTGTTACTAACGAAAGTTATTTAGCATCGATCAGGATAGAGCTCAAATCGATCCTCTTTTACATTTTAGATTTTTATGTTAACTTCAAAAAAATCAAAACGTATTGTTAGGGAAAAGCGTAGACTGAATTAAATCCCATAAAACATGCAAAGGCTACAAAAAGCCTATGCTATTTGACAGACACATTTGTTCTACCTGACTATAAATATTAGGTACGTAAAAGCATAAAACAAACTCAAAACCCTACTCCGCAGAGCCTTTGAATTTAGTGAAAGTATAAAATACAGAGACTAAAAGTGGTAAACTCGTTACAGTCTCCATAAAATATTCAAACAGTTGGCACTGTGGGTATGCGCCATTCGGCCGGGTGCCACTCACAATTAGGTTCGGATGAAAAAATAAATAAAAACCTTTTTAGGGTTTCGTACCCAAGGGTAAAACGAGACCCTATTACTAAGACTCTGCTGTCCATCCGTTAGTCTGTCTCTGTATCTCATGTCCCAGGCTGGCTCCCATACAACAGATATAATTTCTTTGCTGTTTTTATAGATACACGTAACCGTTCGTGCTCGAGTCCGAATCGCACTTGGCCGTTTTTTTACTATACAGAATAAAACGTGAACAAAATTTTGATTGTTGGAATTTTAGATTTGGATCGGTGGAAAGCTTACAAAAGTTTATGGCTTTACAAAAGATAACGTAATATTTTGTAGTGCAAAAGACAGGTTATCAAAAAGGTACTTTACAAGGCTATAATTGCTTCGCTTTGATCAGTTTGACAACCATACTTTCCCAACTCAACTTCACGTCGTTGATAGATGAAATGATTAAAAAAAATCTTAAAAAATTGCACCTTTAGTTAGGTAAAATATTATATGGGTAAAGATTATTTAAATAAACACCGGCGGCGGCGGTCTGATAAAAATGTTAGTAAACATTTAAGCCCCTTACTTAGTGTTATCTCTCAATGATAAGCAAGAGTTTAAGCAAACATTTAAGTAGTTTTACGTATAATACGTCTTTATTATTATGTCATTAGATATCTCCCTGCGTTGGGTTTAGCTAAAACAGACGGGCAGTATGTTTCCTGATGCTTTTATATCTTGTAGGAGTCGATTGAGTTCGTCCAGGGATCTTACCGACACCCTTTTAATCCATCGTGAAACAGAATGTTTTATTTGTACAAATAAACGTTTTGTCTTTGTCTTTATAATATCTTGTATTTGATTTGTGGTTGCCAGATCATTTCTATCTTATTTGTGTTTTGACGTGGCACTCCGTGGATAACAGTGACCACTTAACATGACGTTGACTGTACCTGTATGTTACCTACTTATTAACTCATAGTTAAGTACTAAAAAGTTTACCAGTACTACTACAAATAGTTTACTAATAGCAAATAAGTAACTCCTCGCAACAAAATTTTGAACTGCTTACATTTATATCAATAAAAAATCAGAATATTTAGCATTTTACGTGTTAATATTATCATTAAATATTTCGTTTAACGAAACGGGATTAATTAAACCACAATTATAGTTGCCGTCACGAGTGGTGAGCACAACTTTCATTGGTCGGTTTGACATTGACTGCGCTGCGGTGCACACGAATGGTTCGACAAACGTCAATTTGTCAGTGTGCGTCGTCTATTGGTCCAGCACGTTTTTCCGGCTGCTGTACATTGGCTGAAAGTATACAATATCCCTACCACTGATAATCTGTGCTCACGACTCATGACGTGAGTACTTTAAAGAACTGTTGTCGTAAATATTTCCCTAATATCTTAATTAATTATCCGCCTCATTAATGTACCCGTCTAATTAGATGAACAACATAGTACATAGTGACATGCTTTAATTATTTAATTGTTTTTTAATTAGTGATTTGCTTATGCCAGACTATTTGAAAGTTTTTGTACGTAGGTACGTACATGAATATTTAAATGTTTTGATCATCACAATATTGTTGTTTTCAAAATCTATTTTAATGAATTTTCGGCTTAACTTTTGTGTACTCAAGGTTGATTGACTTTATAGTTTGGAATTATCCGAGATTCCGAGGTCCTTATTCGTGAGACTTCGTCGTGGTGTATTATTTGAGACAGCAAAAATTTATGTCCATTTGATTTAATTTCCTAATGATTCCTCCTTCGAATAGTTCTAAAACTAAACATCTGAAGTTTTGAAATTATATCCGTTATGAAAAATACCTCAAAACATAATACCTCAATGTAGCTAAAACGCCTTTGAAGTCTAACGGGTATATCAATACGTAGGTGTTGGCATAAAAAGAGTTTGATCTTGAGCCTCATATCAAAAGAATCAAATTCCCGAAACAAAATTAAATCGAGTAGGTATTCAGATGAGCCGCTTATTAACCCGTGTCAAATCGTATTTGTTCGCGCGAGTCGTGTCGAAGGAAAAGTAATTGGAAAGAAAAATCTTTCAAAAGGAATATTTATGGATATATTCAATACGAAAGGTATTGTCGATATCCGAAGTTCTTTCCCGGCTTATGGTATTAACTTTGACCGTGAGTGACGAATCTTTTTTGTTGTGATTCGAACAAAACTCGTTCAATATGAGTTGTAGCCAGCAGAAACAAAACTATAGAATAAAACTACCTATAAATTTATTACCCTAAACCCTTTTATAATCATGTAATGGGTTCCTTGTATTTAATTGTAAGGGTATAAAGTTCCGCCCATTTTCATAAAAGTGTTTCATCAGCATTACTGTGGGTAATACGCATTGTAAAGATGATATGTGCTGATCGGGGAAGAAAGGTCCTCGAATGGTGATCACGTTTCGACAAAAGGAGTGCAGGCCGACCTTTGACCAGGTGGACTGATGACCTGAAGATGACAGCGGGAAACCGTTGGATTCAAAAGGCCCAGGACCGGGTGAAATGGCGTCGATTAGGGGAGGCCCATTTCCAACTACGAAGGGCTGAAATGATGATGATCATGATGTGTGCTGATAATCTGATATAGTGACTATCACTAGGTATATACCTCACCAAACCTGCAGTGGGTCATTAATGGGTACCTAGTTACTAGAATAGCTATCGAGGTTATCCTCTGATTTTTTAATAAATTGAAACATGAAAACCGGATTTTTGTCATGACCGAACGACATCGTAAAGCTAGACGTCATTGGATTAAAATTCAAGTTAATAATATTAATAGTCGAGATTATGAGATTAGGATTTAGGTTTTTACATAACCTGTTTGAGTTGAGGCGTGGGTGTCGAAACTGTAAGATACTACGTGTATCTACCTACCTACATTGTACAATCAATTTTTTTATATATTTTACACTTAGACGTTCTCACAATCACTCACAATGAAGAGTATGAAGTCCTTAGCCCACCACGCTGGCCAAATGCGGGTCGGTGGACTTTGAGAACAATTTTTTGTGAACCGTCAGGAATGCAAACATTTTTAATAAAGTTATTGGTGCATGACACTTTGATTCGAACCTGGACCCCACGAGTAAGAGGCAATTCGTATCCACTGGGCTATCCCGCTCCATCCATACCTATCAGAGAATACCTAACATTCCTCCTCATTCCTCAGCGACACGCATTTGCATAAAGTTCACGTTGGGTTCAGCGAGTGTTTACCGCATATCGCGGACACACCCCCGCGCGTCGGGAGATGACCCCGGCCATCTCATTTGTAAACTGCATCACACATTGCATAGGAGAAGCGATGGCGGAAATCGTCAAGCATTTAATCTTAACAAAAGTTCAAGATTTACTTGGTTATCTGGTACGGTTTGTGCACACTTACCTAATGAACGTCATGCATATTGTGTTGTGACATAAACCCACCAAAATATTTTTTATTACCAAAACCTATTTAGAAATAAAGGAAACACAAGTTGACAAAAAAAATAAAACAAATTTAATAAGAATATAATGCGAAAACTAACTTCTAATAACAATAACTTCTTTTTTTTAAATCTAATTCTAAACATTTTTAACAAAAAGTATTGCCAAATGTAGAAAAAAGGTTTGTGTAAAAATATAGAGCTGTACTCATGAAAACCGTGGCATAAGTCCCAGTTTACGTCACGCTCTATAAAATAAATGAATTAAGATTTTAAAACATGTGTAGGTAGTAATCCTTAGTTACTTTAACTCTAAGCTCTGAGTATCGTTTCAATTTAAGGTCTTTTTTAAATAAATATACGTTACGTTTTCGCTCCCGCTCCTCTCTCTACTAAGATCCGTTCTTTGTGACCTATCGGGAGTCTATCGAGCGGTAATAGCGCATATGACCCCATTGCATTTGTTACACAATGAAAATTGTTACTACGTCGTTATTGTCCAATAATCTAATGTGGGCCACAAAATACCGGGAACATTCGCGGTCGTAACTCCTGTACTCAAATAGACGTTAAGAACCATTACGAGAGATGCGCCGAATAGTGGTTTCACCGAATAACCGAATACCGTATACTATTCGGTTTAACCTTTACCGAACTGGATATTAGGCCGTCGGTTTGCAATTTCATTGTTTTAAGAAAAAAATATGTTGATATATTATGTAGTTAAAAAATAAATACTGATTTAAGGTTGGATGTAATAAACGTTTACTAACCTATAATAATAGGTTAAGAAATATTTTTTCGACTTTTCAAAACTTAGAAACAAGTTATGTTTATTCTTCTTTAATCTGATTCTGTACCTATAGCTTAATTTGTTCTAGATATGCCCAAGCATTCTCATACAGATATCAATAAACAAATAAAAGTTATCGACTGTTCGTGGACGATATCAATTAATCTGTTGGTTATCTTCCGTTCACGTCACACACGGTACGGTCTTGCGTATGGCGTAAGGCGTTGAGACCACAATGCCCTACAAACCTCGTATTATTAAGAAAAGAAAAGAAAAGAAAAGAATGGGTTTATTGATGACTGTTACGAGCTATATACGAGCTATACACGTTGTATGCCAGTAACCCATTAATGACCCACTACAGGGTCGAGTCTCCTTCTCGTAATGAGAGGGATATAGGCCTTAGTCCACCACGCTGGCCTACTGCGGGTTGGTGGACGAACATACCTTTGAGAACATTTTTTTTTTGTTGAACTCTCAGGCATGCAGGTTTCCTCACGATGTTTTCCTTCACCGTAACAGCAGGTGATATTTAATTTTATAAAGCGCACATAACTTTTTTACAAAGTCATAGGTGCGTGCCACTGGGATTCGAACCCGTACCCCTCGATTCGAAGTCGAATTCTAAGCCACTGGGCTATCACCGCCGTTATATACGAGCTATAAATTTTACAAATGAATTGGACTATTGTCGGTTTATCTAACTTGTGTAACCGGTTTTGTAACAGCGACCGGTTTTTAGGGGCTTAGCCCTAACGGCATTGGTTTGACGGACATTGAAGTAAACAAGTCGTTCGAGTAGGCTAAGTCAGCTACGAGTCATATTATGAAATGAAACATTATCTATGATTATTAGAATGTTGGAATAAATTAGGTATTTATAGTTCAACCTGTTGCTAGCTGTTAGCGTTTGTTGTAGAAAACAATGCAACATTGAATTACTCATCGGGATAGTATTGTAAAGTAAATAGTAATTAATTACTGCACGACCAGCCCAGTTCCCAATAATTTATAGTCAATATTTACTGTTATTACACGTCATAATATCGTATGTCATGGGTTCATGAGTGCAGTCAGTGCAGGGGGTAGTGGACTGATAGCCCGCTGGCCTTTGCCCGATTATAGTTGACATTACGCTGTGACGTATCAAAATGGCAGCGGTCCTGACGTTACCCCTCGAACAATAAACTTGGCGTCAGTTATTGTTTTTAGGAATTTTACTACTTTGTAGTGGAACTCATGTTTTTTTATCTACGATAGATATATCTAGATTATTCTGGATACCTACTTATAGAAGGAGTGATAACTACTATTGTACGAGTATAAGGTATAGATACTAGAAAAAAGAAAGGCTCAACTTTTCTGACTTAAAAAATAATAAAACTATAATAAATAAAACCTAAGCTTTTTATGAAAATTCACCTGTGAATATTACCGTCAGGTACTTGGAGGAAATATGTTGGCAGAGGTTATTGACAAAAAATCCACAAAAGAAAGAATCATAAACCAACAATAAAAATATTTACTGAGAAAATTAAATTTGTTTTGGTCGTGGTCACTTTCGTAATAAAGTTTCTCCAATAGTTTTTGCGTCGAGCTCGTAGGTATAACGTGTGCTGGGGGACGCAACAAAGCTCGTAGACAGACGGGTCGAAGATTTCTTTGCCACTTGGGATTTCAAACGGGCTTAGTGTAGCTGTTTTCTTTTATGTACACTGCTCATTGATTTTCTATTACCTTTGAGTAATGTTTTTAGAATTGTACTTGAGTTTTGCTACGGAACTAACATTTAATGATTTTCTTAAGCTAAGAGAGAAATTGTTTTTAGGAACATGGAAAATAATATTATTGTTTATCGTCGGTACCTTCTGTTTCTTTCTTAGAATGACTGTCTACGTTTAGAATGTCTCTTTTAACTTAAGAAAATCGTTCAAAATGTTAGTAATCCAATGTTTCATTGGTTGAATGTTTCATTCCAACATGATCTCAATTAGAGATCTATTCTAAAGCCTTAATTTGACACCAAGACTGCTTTTCAATTTGTTGTTAAATTCAATTCTCAACTAGAGGCGGATTAACAGGCACAAGCCTCGGGGCACTAGATTACAAGGTCACATGCACTCAGATTTTTCGAAAAAAATCTAGCAAAAACTGAAGAACCAACTGGACTGAAACTTGATAGGTATTGGAGACTTGTTATGTGAAATTTACACATACCGTGAGGCGCAGTAAGTAATTAAGTATGTAAATGCTACTAACGTAGAATTTACGGTTGTTAGAAGGGCCAATGAGACGTTTGCCTAGGACGCTCACAACATTAAATCCGTATCTGTCTGTAGGTACTTGGTACCTATTAAGCTTAGAAACTTTAGACGTAGGCAACGTACCTATAATTATCTATTTAATAGCTTCTATGAACAAAGACTAAGATTTAAATTACAAATATAAAGCTGCGTTCAATGCAAATTTTTTGACATGCCGTCGTAACCATCAATTTCAGGCTTCATTCATTAAGGATCACACAGACTCAATCCCATCTCATCTTAAGGCCTTGTTCCAAAAAAAATGTGGGTCTAAAGTCGTAAGGTCTATATTTATACCTTTATTACATATTATTATCGCAGGGTCGGCTGATAATGAGGGTTTGAGGACCTATCCGATTTGAGGGCCTCAGTGTACAGCACCACCTAGCTAGCTACAATAGGTACACTGTGTTTAAAAAATCTATACACGTTTATACGCATTAAATAATTATCTCAATTAAAGTCGTTAAGCCTGTGACGGGTGTGGTAGCAATTTGTAGCTTAATTACCGCACACTTGCTGAGAACTCGCTTCGAGAGAGATTAAATAAAGTCATTTTCAGGTTTGCATAACGTAAGTACCTGTATCTATCGAAATGTAGATTTACATCTGCTTGAGCTCGAGAGAAATAGTAGGAATTCCCCAGGGAGTGTATTTTTAATACGCGACTACCCCGCACTGATTCTTTAACGCGATGTTCCAGTAACCCATCAATGACCCACTACAGGGTCGGGTCTCCTCTTCACCGGGCTTCCGGGCTTCACATATTCGGATTCAAACCCGGACCCCTCGATTCGAGGTCGAATTCTAAGCCTCTGGGCTATCACCGCTATCATGTCCCCGCATAAAATATGATATCATCGCATAATTTATCACCGCATAACCCGATGTGCTGTGATGTAATTATTTGAAGGACCATCATGAGGTGTTACTGTCCAGTCCGCTTAATATAACGTGGTCAGCACGTACGTTCGTTGCTTCTGTAGCTATAAAAATGTTCCTTTTCAACCCAATCCGTTGAATGACATTCAAGAGGCTATTCAGCGCGTGCTTCCAACTTCCAATTCGTTCGCTCATTATCGCTTCAAGTTCGAATTCGTACTGTGTTGAAGTGGAACTCTTCGAAACACGTAATTAGAAGTTTGACTTCAGTTACAATTGTCTATCTGTCTGTAATCCATTAATGATGTACAGGGTTGGGCCTTCTCTCACAATGAGAGGGACTTAGGCCGTAGTCCACCACGCCTAATGCGGGTCGGTGGGCTTCACATGCCTTTGAGGATTTTTTGTCGTATCGTCGTCGTAACAGCAGGTGACATTTAATTTCATAAAGCGCACATAATTTTCTTTTTTTACAAAGTTAGATGCATGCTATTGGGATTCGAACCTGGACCCTTATATACCCTAGCTCATTCAGCAAAAAAATACATTCAAAGATCTTTAATCGCCTTCCATACGACAAGAGGTTACAAAATTTGGCAAAATGTACATTGCTAATTGGGATTGACCGCAGCCGTCCGCCCATTTGTACAAATATGTAAGCACTTCGTAACTCTGGGTAGGTAACTTTAGCTTACTGCGAATTAATGCCAGAAGTGCGGATTAGGACCGATGTTTCCATGCGAATTCAGAATAAGTTTTACAGAGTTTGACCCAGGAGATTATGCCGTGTTTTCAGGATTACATGCGATTTGTACGTTCGCTTTCCGGTATGAGATAATGTGACATAATCTTATAAATGGTAATAAAAATTGAGATTACATTCAGTTTAAGTAGGTATTTATTAATTGCTTCCTTGCTTCGGAGGGTTCGTTAGCCGACCCGGTTGTTATCGATAAAATAGCAATAATAAAGCCTTTGTAGCGTCCGCAGCGACTCGGATGCCACACTGGAACCAACTCCTGGTTTTAGTTTTAGGAGTCAGGACGATGGGGAATATCGGATGTTCGCATTCGCTGTAAGACCTACCAGTAACGGGATTAAATGTGCACGGCACAGTAGGACATAAAGGGTTATAGCCCTTTTATAAATTGTTTACATCCGTTTATCCGTCGGGCTATCGTAAGACCAGGACAAAAGTGGACGGAAAGAACTCCCAGCAAACAAAATTGGATATTCTACAAAGTCAGAAATTCTATTATTATCGAAGAAGGAACTGATTTAAATATCTCTGAGAACTTCTAACTTCTGTCTGATGCAATCCACAATCAGAGAAATTTCCATTTATTGAAAACTTTGGCAGCCGCGTCGGTGTTGAGCTAACTTCATTTCAAAAGTCTAGTGAGAAAAACATGTTTTTTTCCGCTAGTTGAGTACTCAGTGCTTTATTATACTTATATAGACCATTATACTTATAAAGACTTTATTCTAAGAGAAAAATGAATTGCAAAAGTATATACGAGTTATGTTTTTATACAGTTGCTTTTAACAAGCATAGAGGTTGTTAACGAACCTGATGTTAAGTGGTCCCCGAGTCTATGAAAATCTACATTGAATCTCAATAGGATAGAAGCACAGTTTAAGACTCAAAACAATAGTGTTATCAGATGACGTAAGACATAAAATAAGACAAGGCACAGAAATTTAAATTATCATTCGAATATCTGCTTTGCTGAGAATCGAAACCAGGACCCTTGCGCACGTAAATGGCGCGTTAAAAACTGCGCCACGTAAATGACTAGCATAGATCATTAATCAAAATTTTGCTTTGTTTCGAATCAAACGCACGCAACGGAGTAGAAGTATATTTCACAGTCATTCTACTTGTAGACTATCAACCTCCTCACAAAGGGAAACAGCCCAATAAAATGCCGTGAAATTTCATTACTGCTGTCGTTTTAGCAATTAGCATAATACTTAAGATGATTAACACGAGTCTGACATGAAAATTATGAGAAAATTTTACTCGCGTACCTCCATATTATGATCGCGTTTAGGTGTTGTCTTTAATTTATGACATGGTTTAATCTGTTCTGGAGAAAAGGTACTTACTCCAACGCCATCGTTCAAAGTACCGGTAACCGATGGGGAAAAACGATCCGCGAATAGTGACCACGTCTTAGTAAAAGAAGTACAGGTGGATTGATAAACTGCAGAAGACAGGATTCAAAGATCCCAGGATCGGGTGGACTAGCGTCGTTTAGGGGAGAACTACGAAGGGCTGAAAGGAAGGAAGAAATTTGTATAAAGCGAACAGAGGTACTACTAGCTACCAACAGGATATGACGTACACGCCTTTTTGGTACTTCTCTCCTCTAATTCGATTGTAGGGTTCCTCTAGGGTTCCACTTGTAGGCTTCAAAAAAATTTTGGAAGTAGAAAACGGCCCATACTGTTATCGCGGTAGGAAGGTCCCATGCCGCTGCAGTAATAAAACGGCTAAATTTTTTATCATGACTTATATTGGGGAAGCGATGAGTCCCCACCCTGTTTCAATTACGATTGGCAGAAATGACGATCACTTACCTATTATTTTTTCATTTCAGATGATAACCTTGAAGCTCTTCTGGACGAGGTGATCCGCGCCAGCAACCGTGGAGTCTCGGCCTCGAGGAATGTGAGCGGTGGCCCTAACTGGTCCTTCGGCCAGTCTCTGTTCTTCTCCTCCACTGTCGTCACTACTATTGGTGAGTTTAGAAACCGTTCGTCCTCAGCCTACACGCGTCCACTGGCAGCAGTATACTGAACTACTGATGGCTTATATGAGACATCAGTCTAGACACAACAGTATAGGCCTCTTCCAAGGAACCAAAGGTCGGGCTCAGTGGCAGCCTAATCTTTGGTTCTCCTCATCTCGTCTCTCCCCGATCGGCGCAAATCGTCGCGGCACAGTTACTAAGTCATACAGGAGTTAGGCATCTACCGGTATCTTCTCTAATCCTTGTTGAACAAAGTGGTGGGGTATGCAGCAGACTTCCTCTCATCGCTGGGAGAGGCCCATATAATATAGGCCCAGTGAAATAAGAAACAACAAGTACACCAAATGTGTTTGTCATCGGACGTTAGGTGCTCATTCACCCAACATCCCATTTTTGCGTGGGTAAGTCTATCATGGGTGCCCTCTGTCATTCCAGACAGTAATATGTAGGCGTTAATGCTGGATTACTATAATTTTTTAGGGTATAAGTACATTTATACAATCTCGCATCATTTTTTAATCATTTTATCGTCTCAATTTGAGACGATAAAATGAACGGACGAAAATAGATTTCCAAGGGCATTTAAATTGTGTCTCAGACTGTCAGACATGAATTATATTTAAACCTGATTACTTAAGATCAAGCCAGCTATCTTAGATTAAAGTAACATAATACTCGTATACCTACGAGTAAGACCGATATTGATATAGTAAAGAAAGCCAAGTCAACGAAGTTTCGCAAGCGTATTGAATTACGATGGTTCAAATTCGTACCTCCCTCCTCCCTTTTGGCCCCTCTCCCCTAAAGCTAAGTGTATTCATATCTACAAGCACGTAGCGTGTCCAGCACGTAACATGGCCGACACCACACAGACGGCACAGATATAAGATTAAATCTACCGGCACTGACTTGCCCCTGCATTTAGGTACCTACAGTAGTCGCTAGGAAAACATCACCATCAAACCACAATGGAGCAGCCTTGTGGAGTATGCTCCAGGCCTCCCTCTGCTGTGGGAAGAGACCCGCGCCTAACAGTGAGATATGAAACGGTTGCCAACTAGGAAAACTAGATGGAGCCAAACAAAAATCCTTACACTCGCCATCAAAGACAAAAACGGTGCCGCACGTATTTGCGTAAACACGCAGCTTACCGTACCGTTGCCATAAATGTACACATACATTGTATGAAAGAATTTTTCAGGGTAAATGTTTTCGTGTGACACGATTTTTGTCGCGAATTTCCACGAATTCCCGATGTCTGAACAAAATTAACCAACCACGGGGAGTCGCCGTCAATCTTAATTATGTTCTCTACAGAATTGTTATCTACAGATCCGATAACGAAGTCAACTGCTAAAATTTTATACTGAGTAAGGAATATAAATTAAATGTAATCAAATAAGGACTAGCTAGAACCAATTTGTGTAATGGCCCTCGATAATGGTTATCTTCGGATATCGTAATAAAACTGTTTTAAGGCGGGTCCGTTTCTGATGTTAGCAAGAAGCAACTAATAGGTACGACGTAGATACTTTGTATAAGATGGTATTGAACTCAGTGAGCAAGTGAAAGTGTCTTTTATACATAGTATATGCATAAAAGACAGGGTGTTTATATTGAACAGTCAGTACACGATTAATATGTTTCACAATAATCCACAATAGTTTGAATAACTAGTTACAGACTAATGAGAACAACGATATTGCTGTCTGTAACTCATTAATGACCCTCCGGGTTGGATCTCCTCTCACAATGAGAAGGATGTTTCGAGTAGGTAACCATTTTAACTTTTGATTTTCGAAATCAGTACTATTCAAGTACTCGAGCTAAAAAACAGCATCTTATGAAAATTTCTCATTTAATTGACATCAAAATTAGTCAAGTCACCACGTCCCGGCGTCTCGCATCTGCGACGTGTTTTATCAGATGCCTTTAGATCACACCAGAATAAATCTTTAATTTCGATCGTTTCTTTCCAGGATACGGCCACGTGACCCCTCTCTCTAAACAGGGCAAGCTGTTTTGCATGGGCTACGCTCTGTTCGGCATCCCGATGACTCTGGTGCTGTTGTCGGCGCTGGTGGAGAGACTGCTGCTGCCGGCGACGGCGATGTTACGAGCTCTGAACGCTTCCCTCGGCCACCTGTACCGACCCTTCACCATTCGGCTGGTGCATCTTGCTATTATTGGTAAGTTTGCGAATTAAAGTGGCAATAGGAGTTTGCAAATTAATGTGGCAATGGGCTGGCCACATCGTTCGTAGAATTGACAACCGATAGGGAAGAAAGGTCCTCCTGGTGACCATATCTAGGCAAAAGGTGCACTGTCTTCTTCAGTTCGTCAGACCACCTTCTTCCCATAGGAACGTAACACAAAAATTTGGTCACTTCATTGTTTACTATTTTTATAAAATGTTATCTTCATTTTGTTTGTGTTTACTGCGACCTCTCACTTGCGCCGTGGGTCGACTGGTATATAATTAAGTCCGGCCCTTCTATAGCTTTTAAAGGTGGCACTTCACTTGGGCATTTGATGTGGTGTTTGCCAGTACCAGCCATGGTAGCACTTCTACACCACTAGCACCATAGATCGACTGGTAGAGAATGCCGTAAGGCATTACGACAAGTCCGCCCATTGTGTTCAATAAAGTTTTTATAAATAAATAGATAAATTCCTCCTCCCCAGTGACAATGCTCGTGGTGTTCTTCCTGCTGATCCCGGCGGGTGTGTTCACGTACCTGGAGCCCGAGTGGGACTACCTGGACTCCTTCTACTACTGCTTCGTGTCGCTCACCACCATCGGCCTCGGTGACTACATCCCCGGCGACTACCCCGACCAGCCCTACCGCCCGGTCTACAAAGTTGCCACCACTTGTAAGTGGGGTTTTCGGAATGAAAATTGTCCTATGTCCTTTCTTGGGTTTCAAAATTGCGACTCTTGGGTTTCTTGGATGTTTTAAAAGATTCCCATTCCCGTGGGATTCCGGAATAAAAACTATCCTACGTTTTTGAAATTATTCTCCATTAAACAATTTTTGACATTATTCTCGTTTAAACAATTTTTGACATTATTCGCCATTAAACTATTTTTGACATTATCCTCCAGTAAACAATTTTGACATTATCCTCCATTAATTCCAGTCTACTTAATCTTCGGGCTGACGTTCGTGGTGCTGACTCTGACGGTGTTCTACGACATCCCACAACTGAACCTCAGCACCGTCTTCTCCTCCATCAAGCTGGACGAGGACCCCGAGAAGCTGCGTCTCAGCGGCTCCGGAGTGATGGGCCCGGGGTACGGCATCGGCGGGCTGGTGATGCGCGACGACTACAACCACCACGACCAGCGCCGGTCCGTGGTACACATCCGGCCTCACCTCGACGACAGCCCCAGCCCTGAAGACACCACCCCCGTACACGCGAGAGACATCCGGGTGCATTAATCGGGTTAATGAGCCTCTACAGAGCCGGACTGAGGCAGATGTGAAAGTTGGGAAGAAAACACCGCGTTTGGACGAGATTTAGGTGAATTCAACGTGCGTATACAACGTATTAAAGTCCGTTTTTTTGCTCTTGGGCAATTTGGTTAACAATCTTGGCACTACATTTTTTAAATAATTTTTAAAAAGACGTTAGGTACTGTGTAATTACTAAAAAATTGTTTCAGCATTAAATGATAATTTGTTTTTAAATCTTTACTATTTTGTTGTCTGTGTTATTTTTAAATTGCAAATTAAAATAAAATTACATGCTAAGATTATTTACCAAATAAGCCAAGAGTAAAAGCCAAGTGCGTTCACGCACGAACATTCCCGAGCTTATAAATACTATGGGAGCGCTCACACTGCGTGCGACGAACTTGACTTTGACGTTGAGTTCGTGCGTGAACGTACGTATACGCACGAGTTGAATTCGTCGAGTATCAATCGCGTTTAAAGTGTGGCCTTACCTCTCGGTAGTCTGTGTCCCCGACTTGACAAGAGTGAATAAAAGGAGAGGGTTCAAGACTTGCATTGCTGACGCCCGAAATTAATAATTATAACATTAATAATTATCAAATATTATTAATTATTATATCGATTATAATCGATCTTCAGATTATGGATTGAGATTGATACTGTTTGGTTGCCAAGACACTCAAAATACTCCATAATATAATTTCATTGAAATAACAAATGACTGTTGCCTGGCAACCAAATGTCATTTCGGCGATCCATAATCTAAAGATCGTTTATTAATTTCCGGCGTATTTCGTCCACATTTTGTGCCAGTCCGGCCCTGTTTAGAAGATACACAGACATACAGCATGTCGTTCGGCTATGGATATTGATGTATCTATGATCTGTCAATGGTTACGTTGATATATTGGTCAATAAAGGCCTATCTATGCATGTTGTAATACATATGTGTAATGTTTTGACGCGGGAAGCAGTTTCGTTTGGTCTAATAAAATATTTATGATATTTGGAAGGAGGAAAAACACGACGGAAGTGTTGAACGATTTTAGAGTGTGAGTAATCTCACTGTTTACATTAATTTATTCTTATGGGACTATCAACTAATTTAGTAGTAACATAGATGGTTTAAAGAAATTATTAAAAAGATTAGAGGAGATGTATATTTATCGCTGTATTAACGGATAGTATGTGTAATAAAAGATAAAATGTTTATTAAATTATTATATTATAGATGTTTCATGTCTGTAAAACTATGTGTTGCTTAAATAATCGTACACGAACTTAGTAGAAAATATTTTTTCGTACTTGTGAGTGCAGGATCGGTTGATAATAATGTAAACTTATAATTATTATTTTAAATAATTATGTTTATGATTGATATATTGAATATTATTTGATTTGAGGTCGCACTAGGAGGGATTATAGTGTTTATGTGTAGGTTACTAATAAAACTTCATGCTCATCGCTAAACTTCTGTTAACTTCAAAAAGCTGCTCTGTTCAGTGTTAAAAATTCAAGTAAATATTGAAAATGAATCATATATTATAAAATGGCACTACAATCATCATGACGGCATAATGAATTGAAGTCGTTAGGCAATGATCAACGATCAAAAATGTACCTATTTGGTTTAATCGGTAACCAAAAGTTATAACCACTTTGTTTTTCGTAACATCGTGGGTAAAAAAAAATAACTAGCAAAAAACCTCTTTTCGGCGACCGTCCTAATCATGTGAATTCATAAGTCATCTAGAAAATACCCATGGACTTTGCTGGTATTACTAGTCGAACTGAGTTCGTGATAAGACTGATGAGATTTTTTAAAATTCTCACTTTTCTATTTCAATTTATAAATTTTTAAAAAGAAAAACGCAGCACTGAACAAAATTTGCGACACAAAACCGAAGCAGACTGACTTGAGCATTTCCCTCTATCAATGTATACGTTCCAAAAGTAAGTACCTATTTAAGAATTTTGCGAACTCTCTTCTGATCCATTCGTAACATATCGATTTAAAAAAACATTTCCCTATTACAGACCTATCTATTATTTATGTTTTTAAAGTTGTAAATTCTATGATAAAAAGTATAAAAACGATATACGGTCCTCTCTGAAGTGATCGTTTTTGAATAAATTACGAAGCAATTGCTATAAGTAGATTTATTGGTATTAATACCTTTGCTGTTCAATGATTGGTGAAAAATGACATATTCAAGAAAGAAATATTATCAAATTAATATCCTTCATATCTTCATGTACAAGTACTTTTAGAAAAGCACCTTATTTAGCGGCTATTGTATACCGATAGTATGTATTACAAAGTTTTATATTATGTACTTATTATATCAGTAGAATTTGACGTGCGTGGTGTGATAGATGACCAATAGTCCTATGACGTTAAAGTTATAACGTATACTATCATTATGATAAAAACAGTCATGTTAATTAGAAAAAAATAGTCTACACATGGACGTATAAAAAAAGTAAGTCTCCATTGTAAATGTGTCAAAATATATTTACTCTAAAGACAAATTAAATTAGTAAGGGGCTTTCTATGTATACTAAAAGCTACAAAAATACGATATTTCAATACCTAATAACAATTTTTAGATCACAAAAAATAATCACAGAAATTCTAAATACAACCCGAATTTTGGAATACAATTTTAGCGCTGTTTAGTATTACACGGGTGATGTGATTTATTTATCGCTTCCAAGATACTAATATTTGAAACAATGGGTTTATTTTCATAACGTAGTTTGGCTGTGACAAATATTTTCATGTATATTTCATATTTTCATTCTCTATTTCAAAATAGTTTTATAAATAATAATTATATAAATCTTCAAAAGAAAAACATATTATGTATACATACACTGAGCTTCTTCATTAGCGAACGCTTAAGCCGAAATGTAATTGACAATATTATAAATAAAACTATTTATTTTGTTATCTGTCTATTCCTATCACTATTTACTTGCGATCGCTTAAATACTTAAATACCTAGCTTTTCATATTTATATGTGTATTTGAAAATAGGTAGGTATTTAAATATAGTATATTTTAAAAGATTCATGAGAACTATACTCTGTCGTTCACTGAACAAAAACAAGCACATTTTATATTTTGAATTAAAATAATAATTATTTATGTATGTTTATGAATATATAGCGAATATTATTTGACAATAGCGTGAGATTCTTTTAAGAATATTAATTCAAAATGTTGATATAGGTACTCATATTTTAAATGAAAATTATAGAAAGAAAATCTATCATTTCAAGTTTCATCCTTTAAATATGAATATGTAATGAATAACTATGCACGTAGAAAGTTAACACGTACCTACATTTTTCTAAAAGTGTGCGGCACAGTATTGTATTCTGTTTAAAATATAATATGCTAAGCCTAAAAGTTATATGTTGTATTACAAAGTATAAATAAAAATATATTATTATGCTTAATTACATAATTGTACATCATCAATGTCATCATATACATTATAATACATAGGTACAAAATTTAGCAATAACGTACAGGGATAATTTCTTGGAATCGTGACCTCAATAGAATTTAGAATTATTTGCTGTATTTGACAAAATTATTTTAAAAGCATTTGTATCATTAATATCATTATACAATAATGTTTTTCAAATTTATATTTTATCAGTTGTAAATGTAAGCTACTATAACTGAAAATATTCATCAATGTGTTATCGAATAAAGCATCCTGTGGCAGATTTCATTTTTAATACGCTTAATTTGAGCGTGTTTTACGATTTTAAAGCCGAGTCATAAAGCCGATTGAGAGGCGACGTTTTACGAGCGGCTCAAATAAGCCCAACCACTTACCTATTAAAATAATATTATTGCGTTTTCTAAAACACAAATTGATTGAATATGATGTTAAGGGATGTTTCAAAATTTTTAATCTGGCACTGGACACAATACTACATAGAAATAGACAGTAGTAGATCTATAGCGATGTTTACTTAAGCCAAATTATCTTTGATGGAATACATATTAGACTCTGTACTATATATTATCTGAATAAATTCTGAAAATAATATGTGAAATTATTGTAGTTTTATTTTAATCAAATAAACTCATTTACCTACAATATGATGAAATCGAACAAAATATATAACTATTACAGCCTCAGCGAGATATGATAACATAATGGTGGATTTCTTAAAAAATAAGGAATCAAGACTAATGCCATCATTTAAATGTAAGATAATAAAGAAGTCCGGTCTTTTTTGCTTTGGTAACAAATAATATCTCAATGTTCATTTCATTAATCAGCCTCCACGCGTCATAACATTCATTTTATTATTATTCTTGTAATGTTGATTTTTTAAATTCCTTAGCATTATATATTCAGAACGGTGATGTTTTTAATACGTATTTCCGATTCGTTGTCCCAAACATGTTGCTACGTTGCCATTTTACGGTTGTATGGACTTAGTAACGTGAACCCTTTTATCGTGGGACAAAATTCTGAACCGATCGAGGAACGAGGTGAAGGCGCGAAAACCATGTACAATTGTACATACATTCCCGTTCACGTTTGTTCACCGAGAACAATGTAGAAGCGGCACTAGTTTGACAATCTATACGCACACATATACAAAGCTGTGCTTACGCCTCACAAACTAAAGACGCAGCAGCACACAGTGCTAATAATGTACAGTTGCCGTCATGAGTGCTGAGCAGAACTTTCATTGGTCGGTTTGACATTGACAGCACTGCGGTGCACACGATTGGTTCGACAAACGTCAGTTCATCAGTGTGCGTCGTCTATTGGTCCAGCACGTTTTTTCGGCTGCTGTACATTGGGCGGGCGTATACAATATCCCTACCGCTGATAATCTGTGCTCACGACTCATGTCACTCATGACGGTTACCTACTATATACCTACAGATTTGTGTCAACCACATGAACCACATCTAAAATACTGGGTCTGCGCAGACGTATCACAACCGCAACCACACCACAACCACACCACGTGGTCGGGTGTCAAATAGTATGAAAACTGTCACTTCCGTTCACACGACCGACATTTTGCGGTCGGTACCGACCACATGCCTTGTATAATATCGATCACCACGCAACCTCATCGCAACCACAACGCTGCAATTGCTAGGGTTGCGCTTTTTAAACTCGGGTCAATTTTGTAGATTTCTATTATTTCAATTGAATATTTACTAAATCGATCTGAATAATCGTTTTAAATTTTTATCGCTTTAAAATTCTTTATTTTTTAATTACGGATTGGCCACAGCTAGGATGAAATCAGCAAGACAAAACTATTCTATGTGACATATTCTTAAAAAAGAAGATTTGTTTTCTTGGCGTCTGTCATTCATCTTCCCATTTCCCTTTTTGTGTTAATGTTCTTCTTACTAAATAATTAATATACGGACAATTAAATACATTAGAAGCTTATTATTATTTCCAGCCCTTTTCAACATATAAATAACTATATAACATTCTACTACTGTTATAAATGTGAAAGATTGTGAGAATGGATAAGCAGTCTTTAACCTATAAGGTTTAAGTCTTTAGCCCTGGGCAATACTGGGCATATTACGTGGGCATATTAGCAACTAAGGTTCGATTTCTTCAAATTATAATAATATGTTTTTTTGTAATAAATATTGGTTATCGTTTGGTGATCTGACAGGAACTAGGGACTTTGTATTTACATGTAAGATACAATTTTACCTAACCTTTCAGATTTTATCTAACTAATAGTCTTCTGGCGATCTGAAAGACGTGTTAAATCTAATGAAGTGGCAAAATAACATCTCACAATGCTGATTTGCTTATTACTGATTCTGGTAAAGTTGTTGGTAGTTCAAGAAACACGCATTCAAAATCAACGAATTTCTGGCTAAGAATAGTAATTTTTCAAAAATCTAATGATGCATATTAGTTTTCGTCAAAATCGAACCTTAGGGGTCAAATCGACTGAAATTATATTCGAAATTATTATTCTCATACCTATTATGTCATTTGCGTGTCATAATTATGTCACAAGTGGTTGTCACATCGCAATCACAAAATGTCGCAGCGATGCTAATGATGCTATTCACAAATCACACGTGGCACCAATTGACTGCGTTTTGTTGCGTGGTTGTGTTGTGGTACGTCTGCACTCTGCGCAGGCTGCAGACCCAAAATGCTTCGTGCAAGGCTGCAAACACAAAGTCGCAAGCAGTACCTACTTGAACGGACTATATTTAATTTTGTGTACCTAACTGTAATTGTGTATTATTGTATTGATTGACATCATTATATTGACTGGATGGTGTAGGTATTGGTGTGCGTAAATATATTAGTAACATTTTAAGGTTAGCCTATTATCGCCCATTATTATCAATAATCTTTAAAAATGGAAACACCAGTTTCGGCTTTCGCTGTTTACAAAACTAGTATACAAAGTAGCAAAAAACCGAAAAAGAAGAGAGCCAAGAAAAAACCAAAAATCTCCATATCTCCGGAGTCGCTAGCTAAAAACCTGAAAGAAGATATGTTAAAAGAGCTCGCCCAAAAATTTAAGCGCAAACAGAAAAAGTCGAAGGAACCCAAGAATATCAGTAAAAAGAAGATACACAAAAAGAAGAAAAAGTCGAAAGAGAACGTAAAGAGACATATTGTCAGTGACGAACCTGAATCACCGGATTCGCCGGCAGCTCAAGACACCTCCGAATGTGACGACGCACCTCAGTTAGTGCCAGTTCAAGTAAACCATAGAATAATGTCTAATTCAGATGACGACGACGATGCCTGCTCACAAGCCAGCAGTGGATTCGAATTTACGCCAGTCCAAACCGACAGCGTAGAGGAAGGGTTAAAAGTATTCAAGTGGATGATAGCGCCCTACAGTCCAACCGAATTCCTCAACACTATCTGGGAGAAGAAGCCATTGCACATATCCAGAAAGAAACCTCAGTATTATAATGATATTATTTCAACACCCATTATTGATAGCATGCTGCGTACTGAAAACATTCAATTCACTAAAAACATTGATGTGACCTCGTATGTTGATGGCAAGAGGGATACACACAACCCTGAGGGCAGAGCTCTCCCTCATTCAGTGTGGGACTTCTACTTAAACGGTTGCAGCATAAGGTTGTTAAACCCACAGACATACATTTCAAAGTTACACCTTCTCAATGCCACCATGCAAGAATTTTTCAACTCTTTTGTCGGTGCAAATGCTTACTTAACCCCTCCAGACAGTCAAGGGTTTGCGCCCCATTATGATGACATCGAAGCCTTCATTTTGCAAGCGGAGGGCAAAAAACATTGGAAAGTCTATAAACCACGAGAGGAGAACGAAGTCTTGCCTAGAGTTTCCTCAAAGAACTTCACCGACGATGAAATAGGAGACCCAATATTAGAAGTGACTCTCGAAGCAGGAGATATGCTGTACTTCCCTAGAGGCTACATTCACCAAGGTGTCACCATTGATGGAGAACATTCTCTCCATGTCACAGTCAGCATGTACCAGAAGCATTCATGGGCAGACCTATTCGAAAAATTAGTTCCGGCAGCCTTACAGATTGCAATAAATGAAAATGTTGAATTTAGGCGTGGGTTGCCTTTCGATATCTATAATGAGTTTGGTCTAGTCAACTCGGATACTAGCAACCCTCGTAAGACTGAAATTGAAGAGATAATCAAGTCTCTGTTCTATAAAATTAAAGATCATTTGCCATTAGATGAGGCGGTCGATCAAATGGCTAAGAATTATCAGCATGATGTTTTACCACCTGTTCTTAGTGATCTTGAGAAATCTGTTACCGTCTATGGTGACTCGGATCTGATGATTGAGAATGGAAAGGTTGTGAATAGGGTGGAAATCGGTCTAGACACGAAGATCCGGTTGCTAAGGAAGAACATATTGAGAATGGTATCCGAGGACTGTATCAGGTTATACTACTATGCAGAAAATTCGCTTGAATATCATGGAAATGAGTTGCCCTTCCTTGAGATAGAAGAGGATATGGCACCTGCAATAGAATCCCTCATAAGGGCTTATCCATATTACGTGGCTGTGGAGGATTTGGATATTCCTAACGATTCAGATAAATTGCAAATTGTTGATGCTTTATGGGGCAGAGGTTTGATTATGACGGAATATCCCTTGGAAAACATTGAAGATGACTAGCAACTTTCTAACAAAATACATAATAATGGTTGATATCGAAATCTAGATAGATAACTTGCTATGGTTATCTGCCCTAAACTACTGAAATGGACATTGATGTTACAAGTAACAACCTTTTTAATGCTGGAGATCAGCCGATCAGCTTCTTGATATCTATGCCATGGGGATAAACTTATGCAGTTTTGTACAGTAATTGTATCTAGATGCCAATAGTTTGAAATTAGTTTGGTTAATTTTTTTGTAACACAGACAAGATTGTGATTACTATGAAAATTTGATTGAGAGAGTGATTTAAGAAAACAATAAAAGTTTCAGTACAAAAATTGTTTATTGTCAAAAAATGTATGAGCAGAACAAGCACCTCATTCATTTTTTAAAAATCACCCTTTAGTTATACATACACACATAACATAATATTGAGATAGCTCGGAGCTTACTAGTAGCTTTGCTATAAGCTACTAGTAAGTTCCGAGATTAGCATTTTCCAAAAATAATAATAATCAATCTCAGATCAAACACAGATTAAGTTGGTCTGAAAGTTAATATCCCATATAAATTTTTTGAACCCATTGTTTGCTTCAAGAAATTTGGACAATGGATACAAAAAGTAGGATCAGTGATCATTTTCAAAGTAAGCATAGGAGACCTATGCTTACTCCTATGAAGTCTACTTCTAGTAAATAGTGTCTTTCAATCAGTGGGGTATATTCAATAGATGGGATCATAATACATAACATAATGGTTATTAAATATGGCTTATGAATAATAACTAGGATCACCTATTAAAGCACACCAATCATATTGCTTGAGCACAATCAATCTATGGTTATTTTAGGTAGTCTATGTCAAAGTATCAGGACAATTTATATGGATGTCCATTGCTAGAGGCACCCTGGCATAGTGTGACTCTCTTGGTGTGCGAGAAGGGAACAAAATTGACCAATTCACTAGTCTCGTGCCAACTGTCGACACAGAGTTTGAAATAAGAACTAAACTTGTGCGTCTTATTTTTTGTGTCAGACTTAGTCAGCGGCCAACAGAGGACTAACTTATTGGACATTTTGATTCCCCTTTCATACCCCTCATGTCTTGAGAGTTGCACTTACGGTGGTTAGTCTATAGAAGAATTAATGTTTACATAATACATCCATTAATATAATAAGTGTACATGGAAACTACATTCTCGGGTACATTTGGTCCATTGTAGATACTCGGTCATATATGCAGACCACATGTATATGATAAGGTTATTAGGATACAGTGTTGTCTAAATACTAATAATTAGAGGCGGCTATGCCTTATACTAGCTGCAAGTAGAAATATTTCAAAATCTGGCACTATCAAAGTCACAGTTCCATTTCATAAACATTTTTGGTTTTTTATATTTCTGGCAAGTTTTTACACTTGTAATTTATGGCCAAGGAAAATATATGATAATGAACGACAAAGGAATGTAAATGTGAGTCAATAGTTTATCCTTTTCCATTAAAACTTGATTATTCACTTCCCTTTAACACAAACATCAACAAAAATATAAGTAGGTTGTACATACATATAAATGCTGAATATGCAAGATGACAGAATCAGTTCAATGTAAATTATAGATAAGGGGTTTTATGTGCTAAGATCAACCAATCGGAAGCCAGATTTTAATTTGTTACTTATGTTATAGCAATAATGCTTTAACAGGCAACCTTATATGCAACACGCTAAAATGTGACCATACTAATCTTGCATGGGTACTCACAATGTAAAGTTATTCATTCAGTTATATTTTATGTCCTGGCAACTATAGGCAAAGCCGCCTCAGAGGGCGTTGGTGGTATTCTACACAGCAACTTGTGTTTTATGTTCTTGTGCCTCCATATTAGCTTTTGAGGCACACTTGTATCGCTTTTTGACTTCATTATTCAAGCACTCTCTGTTCCGGGCTATTTCAATGGCATAGAACTGAACTCTAGGTACCAATATGGTGTTTTGTTCTGAGTAGTCTCCTTTAGTGTCTGCTCTCATTAAAGTACCAAAACTGTAATCCTCAACTATGGTTTTGAATTTTTCGCAAAATGCACGCCACTTTGCTTTATTTGTGTTGTTTTTTATTTCCTCCTCTTTGATGTATGAGATATTCAGATCTGGAAAGTCTTGTCTGAAATGTGTGTATATTAGGTCATCGTGTGGCGTCAATCGGAGCCATCGAGTGTCCACTGAACATAGCACCTGTAACACATAACCACTTTGTCAAATTAATAATATTATTAATGGTAGTATGGTAGCATACGTATTTGAAAAATTTTATTATCAATAAAACTCACGTTGAAATATATATCGCTGTGTTCCATCGCCCGAGCGGCCCATAAGTGCTCCAAGGTTTCATCGTTCCCAAATTCTTCAGCTGGTCTAGTTAAAACATCCTGAAATACCAAATAAACAAGATCATGTTACTATTCTACATAATGTTGGTTATAACAATCACCTACATACAGTTAATATAATAAAATGTACCATTATGTGTAAACTTATACGCAAGGACTTCTTTTAATTTTATTTACGATTTATAACTTTTTATTAATTAAAAATACAAATGCATTTCCAAATCCAAATGAAATTAATCCCGGCAGGCATTCAGGTTCAGGCAAGACTTTTTTTGATTGAATTGAAATGATTGATTGATAACAGTATTGCCACCATGTGATAGTTACGCGATCTCCCTACATTTTTTATCGAATAATATCAAAATGAAAAAATAAAACAAAAAAGCAGAAGTTGCAGGTTATGACGTAAAAAATATTTAAATTTTATTTTATTAAAACAATTTTTTTCCCTTCAAAAATTTCCCTCCGAATATGTTGAATCCCTAATTCTTCCGATTTCTTCCTCACGGCAATACCCCCAAATTTGAGGGTAAACTCACAGTCTGGCAATAGCGTTATTCTTCTTCTTTTCAAATGGCCAGCAGTATTCAATGTTCAGCCAAAGATATGAATAGATAAAATATTTAAAAAAATGCAAAAATATAATTGTACTTTCAAACCATAGAAACAAATATGATCGGTTTTATTTTTTGTCATTTTTATGTAGATCTTGATTGATGTAAATGTAGTACAAATTATTTGAGCTAAAATATTAAGCATGAAGCAATAAAATATTAAATTTGTAGGATCAGATTCAAAATAGAATAAAGATAGATTATTTGCAAATATTGTAACAAATCAATGCTTGCTGTATAATTTGATACAAGTTTGTAATGTAACACAATAAATATATAACGCAACAGACTCTAATCTTTTCTTTTTTGGTTAATAAAATATTCAAATATTTTTAAATCTAATTCCAGCCTATTTTTCAGCCTAATTTTATCAATCTGTCAAACAAAAACGGACAACATCGAACGCATTCTTGTAAAGTGCGACAGAGAAAGGCATGACGCCTATGTTAGACAAGGATGTAAAGTTCTCAGAAAAATTCGTTCGTTTGGTCCTCGTTATCTACAATTTCATTGGAGGAGAAGGAAAGAGGGTGGCGCATGCGCGTTAGGCCGACGCCATCTCTAAACTACTGTGCATAATTACTTGTTGAAGGATTTTGTTAACTGATGTGAATTGCGTGTATATCGAGGCGTGTTACATAGTGTTAATCATGGAAATACTTTGCCGTGAGTGACGAAAGTGTCCGTTCGCAAGCATCGTCGATTGTGTCATCGCAAGCATAACCGACGGCGGGTCAGGATCTTGCGGAAGTTTCTTAGCTATAGCAACGCATTTTTTTGCGGCTATCTCCGCCGCAGTCGCCACACACAGTACAGCACTATTTAATGTACTCCTGTCGTCGATATAGCCAGTGGTAACTATCCAACATAGCATTTTAGGTTTACAAACCATTACGAGCGTTAGAAAGGGCATCAAAGCGGACAGTTACCTCCGCGTTCTTGCGCGCATACGCCTAATGCCTATAGATAGATGTACTATGTATGAATTATTGTTTTGGGTCAAAGACATCTCGGTGTGTTAACCTGCGACAACAACAGCGTCGTAAACGCTTCACTTCTGTGTTTCAGGATAATCGGTGGCGGAATATCGCGCGAAGCTTGATATGAACTCCGCTTTGAAACCTCTATCACAGCCTGGGGTACCGCAGCCGGGCGGTCAGGCGAGCCCCGCCAAAGCGAACGTAGCGACCGCGAATCACGCCGTCGGCTTGCCGCAGGGCGCCCAGAATTCTCTTCACCACGGGTCGAACAATTTAGTCGGTCAGAACCTGGTACACCATGTACCGAACGCCCCTCAGCTGCCCCCGCACGCCGCTCCGTCTATGGCTCCTGTGACTGCAAACATGGCGCAAATGGCACAAAACATGAGCCACCATGGAAACCTTTCACACGTGAATCCCTTGCTGGCGGTCAGCCCAAGCAAGGCCCCCAGCACCAGTGCTCCCCTAAGTTTAGTTCAGGATAAGCCTAACGCGTCACAGCCGCTGGCGTTGACGAGATCACCAGAGAAGAAGGAGCCAGACTCCAGCAGTCAGGCTAACGGCACAGTAGAATCCCCGAAGTCAGGTACAAATACACCAGCAGTGTTGAAACCTCAGAATCCGGAGGCGAACAAGGATAAGCAAGATATTGCAAAAACATCCCCTAGTACTCCAAAACCACCTGAGAGATCAGGCAACACTCCGAGCACACCACAGAAGAATGAGGCATCACATCCAGTGGGGCAAGCTGATGGGCCCGCGCAGCCTAAAGTTGCCACAGCTAATGAAGCACCAGAGAAATCACCATCAAAACCCACAGAGCTTAAGCCCGCACCAACTGCAGATGTGGCTCCGACACAAAGTGACACTAAACCTGTCCCCGAGTCAGCCAACAGTGCCAACAGCCAAGACAGTCAGTGCCAAGAGAAGCCTGCCCCTCCACAGAAACAAGAAGCTTCTTCAACAGAGAAAGCTAAAGTGGAGACGCCAGCTAAACCCGAGGAGAAAGAAGAACCAAAAGTAGAAAAAGAAAAACCTGCAGAAGAAAAAGAAGAAGTGAAAGAAACAGAACAGAAACAGAAACCGGAGCCCCCAAAACAAGAGGAGGAGAAACCACAGAAACCAGAAGAAAAGGTAGAAGAGAAGAAAGTAGAACCGAAACCTGTAAAACCTGAAATAAAGGTTACTCCGAAGTCTACACTCAAGTTGGCGACAGTTACTCCCCCGATGAGGAAAAGAAGACAGGTCTCAGAAAAGAGTGATGGGGTGACACCAGCAAAGAAAGCCACAGAGGGAGATGGAACTCCTGATGCGAGGTCTAAGAGGAATAGGACAAAGGTATGTATCTTTATATATAGTAACCGCCATGAGTCGTGAGCACAGATTATCGGTGGTAGGGATATTGTATACTTTCGGCCAATATACAGCAGCCGAAATAACGCGCTGCACCAATAGACGACGCACACTGACGAACTGACGTTTGTCGAACCAATCGTGTGCACCACAGCGCAGTCAAAGTTATACCTACCAATGAAAGTTCTGCTCACCACTCGTGACGGCAACTAAACTTACCATTTTTTTAAATACCATTTGTTTTTGTCCAAGTTATAGGTACCTATATCAGATAAGAATTCTTCAATGTTGATGTCATGATATTTTTTGGCTCAAAAATATGAATTTATTGTTTGTCTTTTGTACTAATGCCACTTAAATTATTAAAATGAAACAAATTTTTCATAATTTTTTAAAATAAGATAATTAGGTACTTATATTTGATTATCACTAGAATAAGAATTAGGCAAAAACATTCAAGTCAATAAAAAGGAACTTTCAATATTAACATCTTTTAAAGGTTGATTATAATGTTTCTTAAAAATATTCAGTTTTTTTTTTAAATCTTTAATTGCTATCCACAGACTCTAGGTCCGTGCCTTTTTTTTGCATCACGTTACTAGTAATATTTTTGCTCCAGAAAAGTTCTTTGTCAATTTTGGCCCGGTGTCTCCTTGGATCGTCCCGGACATATTCAAAGTTAACCAAGTACAGAAATGTTTTGTGATATATAATTTTTTGTCTTGCAGGTGCAGTTATATCAGTCGCCGACTCCAGAAATAGCGATGGCAACCAAACTGTCGGCTTCTGCGGGCCGTTCAACCCCTACCAAGCAAAATGATGACAAGCTAATAGTTTTCTACAAGTTAGTTTCTTCTATTTCTAAAGAGTGTTACAATGAAAAGAAGAGTATTTAACTCTTAGGGAATTGCTTATAGACCAACAGACCACAGGTGTTTTGTTCAGGAAATTTAGATTTTTTACATAATATTATTATGTGATTTGCCCAGGGGTATAAAGTTACCCTACACCCTTAGCACTTGTGTTAAAAGTCAGTGTGTTACTTGCTATAGCACTTGTGTTAAAAGTCAGTGTGTTACACGCTATAGCACTTGTGTTAAAAGTCAGTGTGTTACACGCTATAGCACTTGTGTTAAAAGTCAGTGTGTTACACGCTATAGCACTTGTGTTAAGTCAGTGTGTTACACGCTATAGCACTTGTGTTAAAAGTCAGTGTGTTACACGCTATAGCACTTGTGTTAAAAGTCAGTGTGTTACACGCTATAGCACTTGTGTTAAGTCAGTGTGTTACACGCTATAGCACTTGTGTTAAGTCAGTGTGTTACACTCTTAGCACTTGTGTTAAAAGTCAGTGTGTTACACGCTATAGCACTTGTGTTAAGTCAGTGTGTTACACTCTTAGCACTTGTGTTAAAAGTCAGTGTGTTACACGCTATAGCACTTGCGTTAAAAGTCAGTGTGTTACACGCTATAGCACTTGTGTTAAAAGTCAGTGTGTTACACGCTATAGCACTTGTGTTAAAAGTCAGTGTGTTACTTGCTATAGCACTTGTGTTAAAAGTCAGTGTGTTACACGCTATAGCACTTGCGTTAAAAGTCAGTGTGTTACACGCTATAGCACTTGCGTTAAAACTTGTTTTACAATTTTCTAGTTTTTCTATAACTTTGCATTGCATACTTATGTTAAAACTGGTATTGTTACGGAAAAACGTTAGTTTGTAGCTCAATATCCTATTCCAGCGCGCATCGTTAACGTGTTCTACAGCTTGAATTGTAAAGTGACATATTCCATTAAGGGTGTGTACTCAAACACAATAAAAAACTTTATTACTAAGCAGTTTTCTACTATGGTGCCTTAGTTAACGAAAATGTGATTTTTCTTTAAATTCAATTACATTCAAATATCTCGAAAACCTTAGAGATTTTGATAGGGGTGCGCATGGCTTAAATAATTGCTTTTCAGCATCTACACACCCTTATCATCTATGTCACTTTAAAAATCACCTGTATAATTCGAAAAGAATATTTATTTGTGAGCGGATGGCAATTGGAACGATAGTGACACACACGATAGCTGTCACGTGTGTTCCTTTATTGGGCCTAGTCATACTGCACCATAGACTAAGTTTTATTTACTTTTAAAAGAGTGCTGGAGTTTTTTTCCGCCCCCTTTTTTTTCTCCCAGTCTACGTTTTGCCCGAAGGGCGCTCAAAGCGGATGAATGTAGAATGTATAATTTATCTGTATGACTCTCATTAAGTGTGCACAAATTGTACCTAATAATGAATAAAAGCTTTTGAGTTTGAGTTTGAAACGAGTTAAAACTCAACCCTATCTCCCAACAGGAACGAATACTTAGCTGTGCGTAACGCCGAGGGCGGGTTCTACGTGTGCCAAGCGATGCAGAATGTATATCGTACCACACGCAAGATCAAGATCCGCTGGCTCTCCCAGGAGAAGAGCGACTCGGAGACCTACAAGCCTGATTTCTATGATGTCACTGGTATGATATAATAATATATTACATATGTTCTTTTTGAACTTTGACAAAATAAAAAATAAAAAGAAATTCATTATTAAAATAATACAAAATTTAAAATATTGTTGTGATTTGTAATGTAAATAAAGTACCAGGTGAAAATATTTGACCAAATATAATCACGAAAAACTTAGCTGATAGACATCCTGACACGTTTAGACCAGCTGAAGTGGAGGTGGACCGGACATATGCTCCGATCCAAACAAGAAAAATGGAGTCAAAGAGTGACAGTTTGGTACCCTAGAGATGGTGGTAGGACACGAGGTCGCCAGGCAATAAGATGGGAGGATGAGTTGAAGGCGACCTTAGGTCCAGTAGCGGCTGACCGTACACAGTGGAAGGTGTTGGAGGAGGCCTATGTCAAGAGGCACACCGAGCTGAGAGACATTCTGTAAATTCAGTGATAAAAAACTTATAAATTTTAAACTTATAATTCTCGGAATAAAGGCTTATTATTATAATCACGATTAAACGAGAGAAAAGACTAATATAAATGAACCTGTCCACCAGACATGGAGTGCGTACTGACCACCCTGTCAGTGAGCCGCGCCGCGGGCGGGGCCCAGAAGCTGTGTGCCGGGGAGCACGCCCGCGCCACGTCGATCCTGCAGCGCGCGCTGCGGGCCGAGCAAGGCACCTCCAACGTGCAGGTCACCGAGGAGCACCCGGACGGACGTATGTATCTGTGTTGTTACTAACTTTGTGTGTTTATATGTATCTGTGTATGTGTGTATGGTATATTTGTGTATTGTTATGTAACTATGTACTTTATCTCAAATGTAAGTATACATAATTAGTCCATTTTTATTCTCTTGCCATATTTGGTAAACAATCTTGGCATGTCTTTTTATTTTAATTTGCAATTAAAAAATAATGCACACACACAAAATTATAAAAATTTAAAAACAAATTGTCGTTTAATACAGAAACAGATTTCTAGGAACTATAATTTATTTTTTAAAGCTATATTAAACTTTTGTTCAACAAAAAGTAGTGCCAAGATTGTTTACCAAATAAGACAAGAGAATAAAAATGAACTGGACTTATGTTATAAAAATCAAAATATGATAACTTTTTCACTGTTTATGCACCATGCTCAACTAACGTAATAGTATGTACTATGTCATGTCCTCTTTCCAAGGGGTGTTTGGAAGAGATCACTTTCTATAAGACAGGCAGTCTTTTGTACTTTGTTGTATCTAATATTGTACTTTATTTTATTCTGAATGTACAATAATGTGCCATAAAATAGTGCTTTAAGAAACATTTAAAAACTAAGCTCTATAAAAGTTAAAAGTATATGAATTGACTTGGAATAATCAAAGTATTTGTACTCAAGTCACTGATTTTATTTGTTTGGATTGAACAATATCTTGCATATTTTGTTAAAATAAATAGCTTTATAGAATCTTGCATGTGAATTGAAATATACAGCACATAACTTTCTGCTCTCTTTAGTTTAATTTATAATTTTGGAAATTAATACATTTTGAATCACATGTGTTTCTAATAATCATTGCTTCTCCATCTCCACACTGTTAAACCATTCATAAAATTTTACATGTGTTTTGCTAATCATCTAACATTGCTTTTGTTTGTCTGTTTGTTTGTTTGTTTCCATGTTTTGTTGAGTCGATAGCAATACTAAGTACTGATGTTTCAACGAAGCGGGTGTTTCAGTGGACCTCTCGCTATACACGGACGAGTCGCAACTGGAGAAGAAATCGCGCAAACGGAACAGCTCAAAGTCGTCTCCGAGGACTAAGGCTGAGGAAACCAACGATAAAGGGGTGAGCGATTCCTTGTTCTAAACATAGAAAGTTACTACAATACTACTTATCTAGTAAGCTGCTGGTAGTACTAGTATAGGATACTGAAGCTATATCTGTGGCTATCTTGAAAACAATCTCAATTTCAATTCAAATTCCGATTCAATCTGAATTGTCACATGATTTGGTACTCTTGAACGCGATTGGCATTAAGAACATTGCAATGAAATGACATAATTTCATTTAGTTCTGCAATATCCGTTCAATATTGGAAAAAAAAAGCGCTAGTGTGCAACAATTCCAATGACGATCGATCGGAATTGATTTCAAGAGTAACCCCACAGTTGTAGAGATATTGTGTCAAATTTAGCCTCAAAATATGTCATAGAAGTTATAAACTCTGTTCAAACTCATGTTGTTTGTGTCAAAATATCCATAGTACATTGATGGTAGTATGTAAAATGGCCCGAATGTATGGCCTGTTTATATATTTTGCTGCTCCATAAATAACTATAAAGAAGTAATACTATTTCATTGATTCTCCACAATACGGTGGACAATGTATTATAAAATGTAACTTTAAAATAAGGATTTGTTCATTAACCAACCCACCCCCCTCCCTCCCTATTAACTAACAAATCTTTCACAAAATGTGAGGTGTACAATGTGAGGTGTACAATGATATTATTGTTGACACATTTGAACTTGAGATCAAGTTCGTATCTCTAAAAGCATGGTCAATGATAAACAAAAATATACCCCTGAAACATATAACCTCCTCCTTTTTTGAAGTTGGTTAAAGTCAGTCAGCGTAAAACAAAATGATGAAGACAAACCATTCACAGACTGCAGGCGACTGCAGCCGTGGGAGCGGCGGGCTGGGGGTTTTCTCTGGCTGGCTGCAACCGCGGCTACCTAGCCTGCACCATGGTTCAAAACTTGGCTCTGATTGTTTGCACTGACCTGGTCCTTGATAGGCTGGTTAAAGACTCAGTTTAGGTACTGAATCACTTACCCATCTGAATCACAAGATATCCTTAGAAAAAAAATGTATCAATACTACCGGTTACATTTTTTACTCAAGCAACGTTTCAAGAACTTAGGAGGTTAGGTACGTTTATAAAGCAAGCTACGTTTTTAACGGAATGTTAGGTACGTTTATAACGCAAGCACCGTTTTTAAGGGAAGGTTAGGTGCGTTTATAACGCAAGCACCGTTTTTGAGGGAAGGTTAGGTACGTTTATAACGCAAGCACCGTTTTTAAGTGAAGGTTAGGTACGTTTATAACGCAAGCACCGTTTTTAAGGGAAGGTTAGGTGCGTTTATAACGCAAGCACCGTTTTTGAGGGAAGGTTAGGTACGTTTATAACGCAAGCACCGTTTTTAAGTGAAGGTTAGGTACGTTTATAACGCAAGCACCGTTTTTAAGGGAAGGTTAGGTGCGTTTATAACGCAAGCACCGTTTTTGAGGGAAGGTTAGGTACGTTTATAACGCAAGCACCGTTACAAGAAGGCAGGTTAGGTTAGGTTAGTTGTTTCAAAGGGAAGGTTAGGTACGTTTATAACGCAAGCACCGTTTCCAGAAGGACGCCACGCCAGCCAGCAAAAAGGCGAAGGTATCGCCACGTCGGAGGCGCACGCCGGCTAGCAAGGTAGGCATAGTCCAACGGATATATAGACATGTACGTATCCGCCATCATCGCCATACTTAGAGTGCTGTGTGCGAGTGCTGAGTGCTGAGTGGGCCGCCCAACGCATGCTGAGGGCGATTGTGTCTGTTTAGGTGTAAAAAATTTGGTTTAAGGCGTAAAAATTTTGGTTTGTTGTAGCTATTTGAAGCAAAAGTGTTGATTAGAGAGGTGCTTTAGAAGCTGGAGTGATGCTATTCAAAAAAATTGTATTTATTTAATATTAATTTTGAAAATTGAAGTGACGCTATCGAAAAAGTGATAATTTTCATGAAATTACTTTGAAAACGAATGTTACACGATCCAAAATATGAAAGTTTGATGAAAGATTAAGTGACAATATCTAAAAATGTTGTAATAAACATGTTTATTTAAAAAATATTGTATTACATTCAAGACAAAAATGTTATGAAAGCTGTAAATTTAAAAAAATGAACTATTAAATTATGAAATTTGAATGATGAACATGATATTAACCCATGAGTTTCAATATCATTGTAGTATCAATTTATGATCCATAATAATATTCTTTTTTATAATTACATAATAAACGAAATATAAATGACCATTCTTCACAATACAGTTTTTTTGAATACTGCATTTCTTGTGCTCAAATTGCGCCCTTTGATAAAATTTGAATTGTTTTCGAAAGTATTTATTTAATTTTATTTTGTTCTCTGTACATAAAGCCAGTCAATACTTCAAGCAATAAACTTTAATCGGCTCGGTTCCTTGACAGCATGCAGTGTAGGGGCTCGTTCGACCAATGGCTAAAGTTTAGTCGTAAACTTTGGTTAGTGGGAAACTTGCTTTTTGTTTTTGGTCGTTTTATGTTTGGCTTAAGATTTAAAACAAAAAGAGTGCTTGTAAAATTAAAAGCAAGCCTAATTGACATGTCTTCTATAGAAGTAATTTAGGAATTTTATTAACTTAAAAATAGTATGATACCATTTCAGTAACCCAAAATGGCGCGTCTCAGTCTGTTAACAAAATGGCGGACGGGGTGATATATTTGTTTAGTGAATAATCAAAGTAATTAGGTATTTTGTTCTGAAATATTTTGTGCGTGTAAATAATGTTTTAGCAGAAAAATTCAATATTTACAATACAGAAAACAGTTTGCTGTGGTATTGCCTGATGGTAAGCAAGAGAAGGCCTTTTTTGAGGCACGTTTGCCTAGAAGGTGCCTTGATTTTAGATAAACCCAGGGATATTTTATTTTCAAAAGTATTTTCTACGACTAAAGTTTAGTCGATGGAGTATTGACGGGTCGCCTAAGCAGACACAAGTTGAGACTGTTATAATTGTGTATTATTTTAGTTAGAGGAGTGTGTGAAGTGAGTATGAGGCTGTCCGAACGTTATGAAATGTGCATGTCTATATTTTTAGTTATACATATGTAATGTTATTATACGATTACAGTGAAACCAGATTATTTTGATTGGGTCGAGGTATTATTTTAAATTTTATTTTTATTCATTAATCACCTACATTGAGCATTTCATCTTCATTTCTAATGTTTATTAAGTAATCAGATTATGAAACAGTCAAAAGTGTGATGAATCGTTTAAAAGTTAAAAATTAGATTAGTTTGTATTTCTGATCTGTGGTTCATGTTTGGAAATTCAGTTTTTAATTCTTTTTAATTTATTTCAGTAAATTACAACTGTTGAAGTTGATTTAAATAGATAAATAAAGTATTAGGTGATTATGAATAAATAACTCATAATATAATAATCTCCTGTAATACTAGTAACTAGCTTTGGTTTAAAGTCTTGAGGTACAAAAATATAGAGAAAATATTTTGTGGTGCACAATAAGATGACAAACAAAAAAAATCAGATAAAAATAATCATCATATTTTGTTGTAAAGCTTTCCCATATTAAATTATGTTAGATGACACAAAATATTTTTTCTTGGTAACAAAACTATTCTTTGCTCATTCATTTTCATTATCATTGCTTGCTTTTGTGTTTCTGTTTTTATATTTTACAAAAACAACATCTTTTTGGCCTGATTTCTTCTATTATTTGCGTTTTCCTGACTAAGTTACTTTTCAACTGTGAAGCATGTTAATGCATGCTAATATTTATCTTGTCTTGGTGTTTTCACCAAAATTTCAATTTCTGAACATAAATTCAATGATAGACATATTAATTCTCTGATATTCAGTAATTTGATTTTTTCAGTTATTTCAATATTAGGTATTATATCTTATATGTAATTAGAATTGGATAAGTACGCAGACGATAATCTATAACAGATTAACACACAAATACAAAAAAATATCGACTAATTTGGGTCCATTGTCGCACGACGCAATGTATTAACCAAGTATATGATTACAATTTTTCTGTTGCATTCAGTAGCGAATATGCTAAAGTGCAGCAGAAATCGTGACCTAATATAATATAACCTAAAACCTAAGTAAGTGTGACTGGGGCTTTTAAAAATCATTTGGTAAGAGTTAAGCAAGAGTTAGGTTATTCAATGGAAAACCCAAAATGAATAATATGTGTGTGATACTTGAGACTAAATATTATTGCATTTATGTTCTATTGTATAACTGTCTAAACTAACAAAAAAAAAATGAATTAGTTTTTAGTAACGTGAATTAACACAAAACTAGAATTAATGTTGCTGCTGCCAAGTTGTCTCATGTTTCAGAATTATTTAACTGTACTTAATTAATTTAAAGAATACATTTTTTCGTGTTTTGTTCAAGTTCCAAAAACATAAATCTTGTATTAAACTTAAAACTGCTTATTTTATAAATCAAGTACAAATATCTACATAATACTATGTAATTGAACTAAGCTTTGAAACTGAGAATATTTGAATTTTCATGTGACTTTTTCTAACATAAATAAATCGTAGAATAATAAAAGTTACAAACATGACGTTTAAAACGTTAATTAATTTCTCAATCACAGTTACAATAATGCTGTCCTCATGAGACAACAGTATAGTTGCCGTCACGAGTGGTGAGCACAACTTTCATTGGTCGGTTTGACATTGACAGCGCTGCGGTGCACACGATTGGTTCGACAAACGTCAGTTCGTCAGTGTGCGTCGTCTATTGGTCCAACACGTTTTCCGGCTACTGTACATTGGCCGAAAGTATACAATATCCCTACCACTGATAATCTGTGCTCACGACCCATGACGGTTACTATACCGCTCACCCTTAAGGGTTAACCCTGTCAGTGCTGCCTTTAACCCTCGGGACGTCCACAGACCGCCACCGCCGTGACGGAGAAAGTGAAGGAGAAGCCGAAGACTCCGCCCAAACGGACCCCGACGAAGGCGGCTGCTAAGGCCGAAACCCCCGTCAGCACGTCGAAGAAAGGACGGCGGCCAGGGAAAGGTTGGTTGATAGTATTAAAAGTGGTGGTCTTAGTAGTTTAAAAACCCAAAAGGTGTCAACCGGACTTTGTGTTATTGTTTTCTAGTCAAATCATTGTGAAATGAACCCCATTTAGGCTGCGTTTCCACCAGAGATGTGCGAGGATGCGTAGCGAGGGATGCGTTTTTGAAGAATCAATAGAATTGCTTCATTTACCTAGCCTCGCTCCGCTAAGCCGTTTCCACCAGAGCTGTGCTAGGCGAGGCTAGGTAAATGAAGCAATTCTATTGCTTCTTCAAAAACACATCCCTCCCTCGCTATGCACCCTCGCACATCTCTGGTGGAAACGCAGCCTTAAGGCTGTTGCTTAGACCAAGCATTCAATTAAAGATTTGATCCTCATCGCAATGTATCTACAATTATACGCTACGCTAGTCACATTGGCCAACCCGTGTTGGGCGTTTTTCAAACCGCCCATTGGGCGAGGTTTGACGACTGCTTCTTATCTAACTATAAGTGGGACCGATTGCTTGACGTGCCCTGGGAAGCACGCATTTAATTCGCCACTGGCGATCACCTGACTGTATGATCATTCAAGTAGCGGGGCTATGCGCGCTCCAAAAAAATGTTGACGTGAAAACTTGTCAGTACCCATTAATGACCCACTACAGGGTCGGGTCTCCTCTCACAATGAGAAGGATGTAGGCCGCCGTCCACCACGCTGGCCTACTGCGGGTTGGTGGACTTCGCATGCCTTTGAGAACATTTTTTTTTTGTGAACTCTCAGGCATGCAGGTTTCCTCACGATGTTTTCCTTCACCGTAACAGCAGGTGATATTTAATTTCATAAATCGCACATAACTTTTATTACAAAGTCATTGGTGCGTGCCACTGATTCGAACCCGGACCCCTCGATTCGAGGTCGAATTCTAAGCCACTGGGCTATCACCGCTGAAAACTTATGGGGAGGTAAACCGCTTCGTAACATAGGTAACGCGTTACGGCACTCCCGGAGTGCAATCCATTTTTTTTCTTTATTTTTGTGGGACATCTCCCAGTCACTGCTTTCTGATGCTAAAGTAGGCTGAGCCTGTGTTGATAACCAAAAAGACCTCCGGCGTAATACTTAGAACCGCTAACCACTAGGCCCGCCGTGTGATCAATATTATGTGAACAATACAGTATTTAAAATGTGTATCAGTTTCAGAGAGGAAATCCACCCCGATAGTGCCCACGCCCTCCACGTCGACGGGCAAGAGCACCCGCACGCCGCGGAAGCCTCCCTCCAAGAAATAACGTCGCGGCGGAGCCCCGGCGCGCGGGCCCAGCCTGGGGCGGACGGACTACGGACTATGCGAACACTGGTGTGCGGTGGATAGTGTGGATAGGCGGGTGGGATAGTGTGCACAAACTGTACTTTCCGCTCCGGGGTTATACTTCTGTAAGTGTTTCGTTTTGTCGATGATAAGTTATGATGATATAGCGAGAAAGTAGAAGCGCCTTATGGATATGCTATTGTGGCATTGCAACACCGATGGGTCATTTTTTTTCCAATTTCATTGGCTGGGCTTTATGATGTTTACATCTGCCATCGGTATTGCCAGATAAAAAGCATTTCACGATTTGACAAAATCAAATTTTATCAGTGTATAAAATGTAATTGCAATGATGGAAGCAGCAATACTATTTCATTATGTAATTTGTAATTTTTAATTTTGAGTCAATCATATCTAATGAAATTTGTAAAAGATAGAAAAAGAATAAGGAATACATCTGCATAATAAAAGGGCCTTTACAGAAATATAGCTTCGGATGGGCGTATTAATGTAAGGTACGCATATAATTTCTTTTTATTTTAAATATTTTTTCAGTGTGAATTGTTTTACGGGGACACGGTACATGATTGTAGGTTATCCCTCGCTTCTTGATATTCGAATTCCGGAAAACACAAGAAAGTTAAAAAATCAGAGCAATTATACTTAATTGTAATAATTTAGCACTTATTTAGATACTACAAATTGACTGTATTTATTGAGCAACGATTATATACATGTGGTGACTTGAACGCAGTGTATATAATATAAAGGGAATGTTAATCAATATTACATGGAATTTATATACCACTATAAATGCTAGCCGTTGAATTTTGTAAATGGTGATGCCATCTTGCTTCAATTTAAACTGTTATATACATGGTGGATTTTGGTTTTAACTGAATGTGATTGTGTAGTACCTTTAAACTTGTAAAAAATGGAATGCAATTAAGAATTTAAAAAAACACACGGGTCTTTATAAATTATAGCTAAGGACTGACTCAATCACATCAAGGAATGCGGGAAAATTGCATCATTATTTTGACTGCTACGATGTAGACACAAGTAACACATAAAGCTTACAACATTCCTGTGTTTGGGGTTAAAACCATATGTGGTGCCATTCAATCAAAGTTTAACGCGAGCTCCTTATATTACCATAAAATCTGAAAAAACAAAGAAATGTCATTTATCATCAATGATGAAAGTAAGGAATGTATTGAGGTGAAAGATCGCATAATGTTGCATAGTTATATGTATACACTCCTCGTTGGGTCATTTTTTGTGTATCTTTTTGGGGATATTTATTTTTATGTCTGAGTCGGTCTTACAAAGCTACGATTTAACTGAATCACATTTTGAGTGTTTTATATTATTATGTATTTAACAGTGGACTGTAGATTGATTTACGTGTAAGCACTTTATACGGTTAAAATATCGAAATCGATTTATACATTGTTTTTACATTAATTTAATCATGATTTTAATTCATGGCGATCGCGTTTTGAAATTTTTTATTAACTCGCAGAATGTTTTTGTTGTGAAAGTACATCATGTAGTCATATGTTTACAGTTAGCACAAGTTGTCTTTAAAGAGCCTTATGTATGTAGTTATGTTAAATGATATTGTGAAGAATATATTCTGGGGATAATATGAAATTAACGAATAAGCAAACAAAGCAATATTGATTTATGTAAAGATAGTGAAATAATGTTAAGATTCTAATCTGAGAGTTCTGTCAATTTCTTAATTTGAACACATTAGTGGTAGTGAGATTGAAAACTGAACTATGGAATGGATGGAAACGGAACTCCGAATAAATAACCGTGAAATTATAATACGGTGGAGACAGAATAATGAAACGTGGACCAAACGTACATCATTGGTCTAATTGAGGGTAGCAAGTTGTCGATGGAGTTTAAAGACTTAAGCACTGCCGTAAATAATATAAAGAAATAAACATTTGTTCGTTGTTACGTTTCTATATTTGTAATATTTTATGCCGTCTCTTTACATTCATCACAATATACAATCTTTCATAGTGATACAGATATATTATTATGATGTCGACGTAACCGTCTAGTTGTTAGAGGGATTGATTTCTATTAACACAGTTGAATTTAAAATGTTAGCAGTCACTGTAAATATAACAACTAACGAAAAATATATCATATTTTAAACATTGCTGTTTGCGAGTGAGTAACTCTATTTATTCACTCGTTCCATGAAAGTGAATGATTTGAGCGGCGAACGAATAGGGTTACTCCCTGTTACCGGCTTATTCGGTACTATTATATTGAAACGAGGTATTTTTGCCTTCCTTAAAGTTAAGCAATAGATTAAGATTTTTTTGGTGTAAGATTAATCTAAACTTCGAAACTTTTTTAGACTATTCGATTTATTGCAACGGAATATTGTATATTAGTACAAAGTATTGAAAACAATTGGTAAATGTTTTTAAAAACATGATTACAATGAATTGAATGTTTTTGCTTTATAAGAATATGTTATTTTGATACGACTTGTGTTTACTTTCTACTAGGATATTGCGATGTCGCTGTATCGACGGAACGAATGAAATTCAAAAATGTCTTCTACAAATCTGGACCAAACATTTGTCATTGTGAACTTTTAGTGATGAGTTCGTAAGTATTGTGTACAGTCGAATACCAAATGTTATGTGTCACTGCCTTCTGTAAAATAATAGATAAATTAAATCTAATCTATCTGCTATTAGGACAATTGAAGTTGTTTTATAAACAATGATTGTAGCCAGGGTGTCGTTGGTTATATTTTTGTGAAAAGTAAGTGTCAAACGCCGTCCCGAAGGGTGGTATTTAGAGAGCCCGCGACACTCCTGCGTATACTATGCCTTCACGTACTTTTCTTGTTTCATGGTTATAATCCATAGCGACTTTTTGAAGTGAGATTGTTTTGTGTTTGTGGCGTACATTTTTTGTTAATTTGTTTACATTATGGGGTGACCTTGTTGTTGTATCGGAGCTCGTCGGAGCGTGTGTGTGTGCAAAACATTAGGCAATCTAAGTACCTAATTTTAGGTGGTATTTTCAAATAGGTTAATTTCTAAAGAGAGGATAAGCTTAGAGTATAAATTATTGCGTGTGTATTTTCTGTTCTAAGGTATGGAACGAATGTTGATACTGGTTCTCTGGTACAATAGCTGTAAAACATATTTTAGCGTTTTATACAAATCAAGATATCAGTCTAAAACTATTGTAACAGAAAGTCCACAAATTTATATGCAATTCAGAAATAAATATAAATAATTTAAGAAAAAATAAAGTTGGTTTTATTTTATACTGCCCATGTTTGCTTTATTAATCACTCCTTAGGTAAATGTATGCATCAACATTTATTATTATCCCAATTTTCTGTTAGATGGGTGTAAGCATGGTGTAAGCGGTGCTGTTTGTGTGACTGAGTATAAATCAAAATCATAAGCGCGTCATTATTCCAATTATTTATACCAAATCACATCTGAAATATTGTGGTTTTCCGGGAATTAGATTAGTGTACCAAGTATTACTAGAAGTTAAACTTAGTACATTGTACATTGGTATATCGTTTTTGATTTTTCCAGTTATCCCCGGTTGAAACCAAGGAATTCCATCTATCAATAGACTAAGTTTCAAAACGCTTGTTTCTGTAAAAAATTGGTAAAACTTTTTCCTGATAACCAACCAAACATTCCAAGATAAAAAGTACCTTATTATTTTTGTGCAATAAAAGGACATTTAAATTTTAAGTTTCAAATTCATTCCAAAACGCTCGCCCGTGTCATGGCGTCTGTCACTACGTCAAAGCTCAGTAAAAAATGCAGATATCGCGTATACGCTTAAACGAAAAAAATTACGTTTACCGAGACGTGACGCAATTCGATCTGATGGGTGTTTAAGCTATCATGGCGGATTGTTGTATTTTGTAGATTTATTTTAACAAATAAATTATTAATCTCGACATTAATAAGAGAATAAATAAATACATGTTTCAAAATCTTTGAATCCTATTTCATTAGATCAGATAATTATTTTGGCGATACGTGATTACTGTCATCATGCCTATTTAACACCGTTAGTAACGCATACAATAAAATTTTATTGTATGCATATTTGACAGTCAGATATTTACAAAATCAGGATCAAGTCAAATAAAAGCCAAAATTTGAGTTTTTACTTTTATTAATCTTAAATCTATGTTTACGAGGCCTCCATCGCGGTGGCGGTCTCCTCAGTGTATTTTCCCTTGTCCTTGCCGAGGGCCGCCAGCCTGCCCTTTGACCGACGGTCCAGGATCGCTTTACGGTCTTTGTTCATCTTTAACTTGACGATGACACACTGAAACGGTTGGAAATCTGTTAGTAAGAGATATTAAACATAAACAGTGAGTAATCACAATAATGTCAAGTAACGATCAGAGCCATGGAAGTGTATCAGCAGAAGCCAAGTCTTTGCTTACATCAGCGGTGCTTCAGCAAGCATGAAGACGAGGTCTAAGTGAAAAATTTATCATCATATTGTGATTTGATACATTCAGAACAAAGTAGTTTTTTTTCTACTTTATTGCCAATTTATGGCACTATAGTTATTTGTATTTATATTTGGTTTATAATATTTCTTGAAATAGCTAGATTTTAAGTTTTTATCTACATAATGAAAAGAAACTTAAATTTTAACTGCAAATGGAAATGCAGACTATCTTATCTATCTAGTGGTATTGCAGTTGCTTTAAATACTTCTTAGGCTGTAAAATTATGAATGCATAGCTACTCATGAGAATTGAGTGTGTTCTGCTGTAGGCTGGGTTGCTTTACAACCAGTTAGAAGGCTGGTGATAGAGATACCTCCCTGGCAAGCTGGCAAGCTACAAAAATACTGCTATAGCAGCTAACCTAACTTATAAAAATTATGGATGGAAAATGTCACGCACGCTTCGCAATCCGCGACATGGCTCGAAAACAATGAGCATGTGCACAAAGCGTCGACATCAATTGTCAATTGCGAAAATCTGAGTTAAATTGTTTATTAGTGAGAAAAATTTATCAGAAAAAAAATACTGAACTGCCCACACTTCTGTATTTTTGTTATATCAAACACAGTGCTAAAATACCAAACAGTTCTGTAGAATACAGAACACCTGGCAAGCCTGTATGTGATGGATGTCCGCTACTGACCTTTGAGGGGTGGATGCCGACGTACGCACTGGCGCCATTAGCCTTCTCACGCTGGATCCTCTCAATGTACACCACAAACTTCTTACGGTACACCTGGACCACTTTGCCCACTTGCTGGCCCTTGTAGTGTCCACGTACTACCTGCAACAACATGCAAAATGGCTATAGTAACCGCCATGAGTCGTGAGCACAGATGGTCAGCGGTAGGGATATTGTATACTTTCGCCCAATGTACAGCAGCCGAAATAACGCGCTGGACCAATAGACGACGCACACTGACGAACTGACGAACCAATCGTGTGCACCGCAGCGCAGTCAATGTCAAACCGACCAATGAAAGTTGTGCTCATCACTTGTGACGGCAACTATAAATTCTGGACTTGAAGAAGAAATTTGTATTCCTTGTAAGGAAAAATTAAGTTTTTATCATGATTTTGTCTTGTACCAATTTGCTTGAACATAGACTTATTATGTCACATGTCATGGTTCTGATGAAATAAATCTTTTAATCTTTGAAATTTAATCTTAGTTGAACTTTTAAATCTTGTTAAAGTTGATAAATAACCCCAACCTCAAATAGGGCAGAAATCTGTTTTGCTTGTTTTTAAAAAACACAATCTATTCAACCAATTTAGCATAGGATATTAAAAACACACCTGAACCTGAATGAACTGAACTGAACTGAACACCTGAACTGCTATTAAATCAAACATTTATATGGAACGGACAAATATCAAACATATTTATTTTATCTTCATACAAAAACATATACTAATAACTCATGTTTTACTGTAATCTGGTGATTTCTAAGATATTTGCCTTATCTCAGGCGTAGATTTTACTCAAAATAACTTGTCAGTGCAAACAATCAGAGCCAATTTTTGAACCATGGTGCAGGCTAGCTAGCCGCGGTTGCAGCCAGCCAGAGAAAACCCCCAGCCCGCCGCTCCCACGGCTGCAGTCGCTTGCAGTCTGTGAATGGTTTGTCTTCATCATTTTGTTATGCACTGACCAATCAAAATGTTGTAACATAACCTTATAATTCTAACCAGTTGAAAAACTAAAATTCTTTGAATATTGTTAATTCTTCATTGAAAGATATAAAAGTAGATTAGGGATTTTGATTAATTAACACTTAACTACTTCTTTTAACGATATATTTCGATATTTTAGGGATTGTCGCAATGTAATACGTAAAATTTTAGGAACTACCTTGCACAAACTAACACTTTCACATGTTATTTGTTTCGGAAATGTTTTGTAACTTATTTATATAATTTTAACTTGAAGTTTGCATGAAATATGTGTTACTTACCTGAACTTCATCGTCTTTGCGGATGGGCATAGATTTAACGTTGAATTTCTGTCTTAACTCTTTTGAAAGGGGAGCAGACATAAGCACTCGCCTGATGTGAGAAGGAGCGCTGAAGTGACGCTTCCTATTTTTCCTCCTCGAGGAAGTCACCAGTTTATTGTACTTCATCCTGGCACTCTTCGCTGAAAACCCAAAATACCACGTTTAGTTACACCGACTCAAAAACATTAGGTTATCGTTCTATGCGTGCTAAACGTCAAGTTGCCGCGGCCGAATTTTCTTTCAATATTGGTGAAATCACTCAAAATATGCATTCTCTAATATTACTACAATATTCAAAATTTTAATAAACCACTTTACGGCGCTGAATAACGATAGGAATCAAAGATATTTGCGGATTACAACGTACCCGATACGACACGGCAAAGACTCAAATCAAAAAGAATGACAGATAAAAAATAAAATAAAAATTGACAATTTGACACTGTGACATATGAATGAAGTTATTTGGTGTTGCCACTTTGAAGTTTTCTAATGATTTTATTAAATTGACAAAACATTATTATTTCAGTTTTCGTAGCTTTAAAATACACGTTTTATATGAATAGTGCATGAATAGTGAGCATTGCAAATAGTGAGCATGAAAAGTATGAAAAATAAAGTAAGAGAGTGATACTAGAGTCAAGTTTGTGAAAATAAAACGCTGGACTCTTTTTTGAATATGGCAGCACATGTCAGATATCCATCTATCATTCATCTATTTCGCACCATAGATAGATAAATAAATATTAATATACATAATATATTGCGGACTATGCTTCAGACCGTTTATAAAACGGCGGCTTGTACGGCTTGACGGTTGTATTAATTTACTTAGGTCGATGATCGCGATAGTCCTTTATTATTTTTCCATTGATAAAAGTAGTTACGAGTATATTTTTACTGCATTATGATTTTAGGTTACTCTTAGTAATATTAAAGCTTTAAATTTGACACTTGATTATGAGCATCGGTGGTTCAGTGGTAGAATGCTCGCCTGCCACGCGGGCGGCCCGGGTTCGATTCCCGGCCGATGCAAGTAGAGAAAATTTTTTTGTTTTATTTTTCAGTTTTTTTACTGTAACTTAAAAAATACATATAAGCCACAAAATTGCATTATTTTTTATAAATAAAAATAAAACTGACTTCAAATTAAAGTACTATATCAAATAATTTAAGAATACACTCTTTCGGAGTCCTAAAAAATAAAATAAAAATAAGAAAGCTTACGATACCGGGAATGGAACATTTTTTCTTCAGTAAGCAATCCGTAAAAGAAACTAAAGACATAAAGAGCCTACTACCTTCATGATAAGAGCTCGTTCCCACTTGTCGGTCGCCGGAGTCGTATAATAATCGGGAATCGGCGCCTCTGTTCACACACACGACTAATAATCGGCTGTCGGCCACGGTCGAAACTTGTGCGCGCCGCGATGTATGTGTGTGCGATCGCAGCGAAGAGGTACGCACGGAAGGAACGAGGGGTAGCGGGGAGAGGATTATCGGCCCCGACAGCCGACAAATGTGAACAGCGCCATTCTTAATCATAGGCGAGCGAGATCCGACACGATTTTTTTCCGGCCGTAGAGGGCTCGCAAAACACCCGACGTTTCTTGTCGGCGCCGACACAAAGTCGGTTTCCGATAAGTGTGAATCATATAAAATGCTCTGCCACTATAACCACCGATTAATAAATAATCGGGTCCGACACCCGATAAGTGGGAACGAGCTCTTACAGTACCTACTCGTATGTTCGATATTTAGTGGTGCAGATGTTTTGTTATACTTTCGCGCAACATCAGCAGAATGGATTGGGATTTTTTTTAATACAAAAATTTAAATCTGGATTGTGATGTGGAATCCTTTTCATCATCATGGAATCATTTTTTTATGTGCTGATAAACGCTTCTGAAACATTTTTCTAGACTCATCATTTTCCTTAAAAGGAAGACATCATTCCAGACAGAATGAGCTATCGCACGTATTTTTAAGAGCAGTTTCTCTATTTGTCATCATTTGCAACTTATTGCTTAGATTAGAAGTAGAAAGAACGGCTGTGCTAAACTAAGGCTATGTAGGCAGTCTCAGATTATGCTAAAATGAGCGCACATAGAAAAGCATGCGATCGCAAGCTTTAATCGCTGCCGTAAGCGGCACCGGCTTACGGAAAAAGTAAAATTTCCTTGAAAAGGGTTAAATTATGTCGTTTACTTCCTTTTTCTATAGGTCCACCTTATTCTCAGAAGCAGCTGACCATGAAATCGCAAATCCGTCACGAGGTGAACGACTGTTTACCAACAAACCGACGGCTAATGAATGTAGTCAATACCCTGAATTGCATTACGCTTGCTTCCATTTCATTCGCTTTCGGGAAATACACTGAAATTCCGGGAAATAACACCCGTAGAGCGGAGAAGAGGTTCACAGGCATATGAAGCGTGCTTATCCCGCTATTTAAGTGAAGTGTACATTGCTTCGCTGCTTGAGTAGATCAAAGAGTTGAGCTATGTCGGGTGCGGTCAGTACCTGGATGGATGACCGCTAGTGGCGAATTATATGCGCGCTTCGGAGGGAACGTTCCAGCCGTCGTTAATCGTTAGATAGCAGTCGTTAAACCTTGTCAGAGGTCCTATTGGCGGTTTGAAAAACATATGACACCGGTAGCTTATGTCTCCAGACTCCACCGATCCGCATTGGAACAGCGTGGTGAAGTAAGTTCAAATCCTATTTGACAGCATAGTGGAGACAAAATAAGCCTTGCGGTTAGAGTGTGTACAAAACAAGAAATAACCCTTCAATACGCTCTGTGGCCATTGGTTTCTCTGTATCCATGTGCATTGTTTTACAAGTGCGCTGACCTGCGGTCGGGCTAAGCCCTGTCGTTTAGACATAAACATAAATAAACGAACACGTGTTCGCAACGGGGCAATAGACCGGGTTCACCACAACACGAAACGACAGCGACTCAAGCTACCAGACGGCGTAATGTACCGTTAAGGACAGATCTAATTGTCAGATTAAATCCGCGTTGACTCCCAAACGGGCGAGTATCCAGGCGTGAGAGCGACCCTGTGACCTCTGAGGCGCGCCCGGCCACAGTGCGTGCAGTGGCTAGCAGAGGGCTCTGGCGGAGACGCACGTCCGAGTCTGCGCAATCCATACACGTAGCCCGGGCCGTTCAGTGAATGAATCGCCCACAGACGGAGTGCACGCACGCTCCGCCCATCGCCTCCGACCGCTGGTATGAGTGACGTGCAGTGAACGCCAGTGCGAGTGATGGTAGCCCCGTGAACGTAGAGATGGCCGCGCGCTCACACGCGCCCGGCGAACACCCACCATGTGCAGGATTCTAGGTGAGTCGCTCAAGGTCACCCAAACAATCCACGACGCTGACGACCCCCGAAACCCACACCGATCCTGAAACGTCCTGTCAAAAATTATATATTACGCACGCCGCGCCTCGAGTCGCGAGTTGTGTTGAGGAAAAGCTGAGATGCTCTTTTAGTGATTTTCAGTCTCTCGCCAGTCGTGGAAGACGCGTTTGGAAGAAAATCGCGTAAATAAAACGGGACTACCGTTAAAGGATTTAAGGACCTTAAAATGTTTTATAGCAACCGAGTTTTGTGCTTAGAAAATATAATTATTATTTCTTACTCTATTTCGTTCAATGTTTACGTTACTGTGCAAAACTCCATATTTTCCTCTTATAAATTTATCTTCTCGGAAACCATCAATTAATCTTTTTCGTTTTCAATATTCAACGATGAATCAGCTCAAACGGTATGGTAATTTATGAATTTTATAAGATGAATTGAGTTTTGCTGACTTGAATATCGTTCTTGTTTTAACTCCAAGTTAAACCGTCTCTTAGTTTAATTAACAAGTTCATTCCCTAGTAAGATTTTCTGCCTACAGCGGTAAACAAGAATTTTGAGATTACGTAATTAATTAGGTTACAAGCCAGAAGAAAGTTTTCAAAGAAAAATTTGTTATGAATTAAACTTCGACTGTTCCACAGAAACATAATAAAAATATAATTTAATGAAACATATTTTTCTGAATCCCACCTTAGGTTCACTTTGTACGTAAAAAAAAAACTGTAATTTTTTTATAACAATCAAAAATATTTCATAAAAAAATTAATTTAAAACACGCACACAGGCATTTCTTGATTATTCATTTTAAAAGGGCGCTGATAGTTTTATAATAATCTATTTAGCGAGTGACAAATACTATTGAATTAAACATATTCTGTTTTAAATTACGAATTAAATAAAATTGTCAAATTAAAAGGAAAATGTTTCAGAGTAATGCTACGCAAATATAACGTAGCGTCGTAGAGCTACGTAGCGATCTACGAGCTCTACGTTTTTGTATCACACTGTAAAGAAGAAAATATTATCATACATATTTACTAGCGCATAAATCATTAATATGGATGTAGTGAATAATATAATTAAAACGTATTATTTATAGAAACCATACTACTCACAATATTCAAGTGATAACTGGGACAATCGGTTGTATTATTAGAATGAAACCTACTCAACCAAATACCATAATCAAAAAAGTAGAAAGCTGATTTTTAGTAAGATCGAGATAAGCAAACTTACTTCTAACAATCCTATCCTATACTACTACTATCCTATCTTACTATTATTATAAATGCAAATGTTTGTGAGGATGCATTTTTGGTTACTCTTTCAGACAACGGCAAAATGGATTTAGATGAAATTTGGTATACAGGTACTGTATAATCTTGTTGAACTTAAAATAAATATATTTTAATTCTCCTCTGGACCGTATTTAAAAATAAGCGGGTACGGCACTAGCTACTTTTAAAGAAAAAAACAATTACACGCACGAAATTTGGCGGCACCAATCAAATGTTAAGGCAATGACCTCTCTTGTATATCACAACGCGTACAATAGAGAGGTCAAGCTCCTCAAACTTTGGGTGGTATTTACAACTTATCTACTTTCACAATGAGAAAGCCTAACTGAAGTCATTTTATTTGAACTAGAGATCGCCTAGTGTCGAAATTTGACTATAATGAGTTTGACACGTAACGTAATGTACGTACAGTCGTATACATCATGTTTATCTATGTGTATGACCAAGTACTCAAACTTATGGTAGTGTGAGTGGCGTGTTTTTTTTGATAAATGACATGTATTTTTTAATGCATTTTATTTAAAAATATTAGAATTCGTGCGTTCTTCTCCATATAAACTATTAATTTAGCCAAATTTCAAACACCTCGAATAAACACCAAGAAATGAATTGAAACGAAATCCTGACGCTTTATTTCATAAATATTTTTCAGTGTAAAGATTTATACAGTAATACAAGTTATCGATATAGCCACCAATGGAAGCAAGATAAAGTGGCAATGGGCTGGACATATTGCGTATCGTTCGAAGGAACGATAGTCGATGTTACAGCTGATATTTTCTCGAAAAGCGACCATGTATTGGCAAAAGTAGTAGGTACGTAAAAGTCTACGAATATGCTATTTACGTTTTTAGGTCTACAAATTATACACAAGACAACCTCAAATAAAAAACGTGAAAATACACAATTAAATACACTATTGTAAGGCCCTGTACCCTTCGAAATGAAAAAATCAAAATAAAATAGCTGAATTTCAAAATTTTTAACTACCAGATTTAAAATTAGGTTCTATTTTCTGTTAGTACTTTAACCAACAGGAACGATACAATTTCTAAAAAATATATTCAAAGGTTGTACTTTTCTTGTCGTCTGAGTTACTCGTTCCTTACTCCATTTCCGAGGGATAAGCGAGGGGAAATTGTAAAGGAGTCGGTCGCGGCGCCGTCAGTGAACTTTTCCATTCAAAGATTCGTTCATTCGGTCGTACTTTCAATTCAGACTTAAATTCATTCAATGAACTGATTTTATAACGAAAGTAACATTGGCAAAGAAACTTTGTTTTTATAAACATAAATTTATTTATTTCCTAGGCTAGGAAATAAATGTCATTTTTTTAAAGTTATGATAATATCACAGGTAGAAAGATACTTACACATATTTTAAACTTATTATTAACACCCTACTTTGTGTCGCAAGGTAATGAAATGACATGGTATAAAGATATGAAATGAAAATCCGCTGAATGAACTACTTACATCATTCATAGGTTCGTTCATATTTCCAATTCAGATTTCAAATCATTCATTCAATGAGATGGTAACGTTGACTTTATCGTGTTGTTCCTACTTATAGTATTATAAATGCGAAGGTTCGTAAGGGTGGATCATTGTTTTTTTAATCTTTCATGCAAAATTGGCTTAACGGATTTGGAAGAAATTTGGTATATACTGTTGACGCTTGTAACCTCAACGATGTTCTATGGTCTCAAAAAAGAGGAAAAAGAAACTGACACTGTCAAGATCTTCACATATTAATTTTCTTACTAAACTAACCCAATGTATCTAAGTTTTTGCATTTGTACATAATTTCTCCAAAATATTACCTTTTAAAGAACTCAAAGTCTTTTCTTATGCTCCTAACGGAACATATACCTACTCGTAAGTAGTTTATAATCTGGGTTATCATATAGGGTAATTTTTATCTCTATCTCGATCAAATTCTAAAGTCCACACGTATCAAGTCTAGAGCTAGTTCATATTCCTTCGCCATCTCCGTTATACAAACGATCCATGGAACATGCGGCTAATTTGCATTGCATTAGTGTTCGCAAATATAGCCCGTTGCGATACAATATTCAAGTTTTCCGGATAATATATGCAGATGTGTACCTCTGCCGAACCATGCGTTCTTTGAAGATAGCTCTTAAATATATCTTTCATTCCGCCCCGCGGCTAGCATTTAAGATGAATAATGAAACGGTTCAGATGTCGAAAACGGGCGTTTTCTACCACTTGCTTTCGTGTGTCAGTTACCCATTAATGACCCACTACAGGGTCGGGTCTCTTTTCACAATGAGAGGGATGTAGGCCTTAGTCCACCATGCTGGCCTACTGCGGTTTGGTGGACTTCACGTAACTTTGACAACATTTTTTGTGAATTCTGAGGTATGCAAGTTTCCTCACGATGTTTTCCTTCACCGAAACAGCAAGTGATATTTAATTTTATAAAGCGCACATAACTTTTTTTGCAAAGTCATTGGTGATTGCCACTGGGATTCGATCCCGGACCCCTCGATTCGAGGTCGAATTCTAAGCCACTGGGTTATTACCGTTTCTATCTCTTTTGCTTTCGTTTACCCGTTGAATGTTTCTCTAATAAAAATCTCTAATCTAATGCTGTGTCATAGAAATCCTGTCTGAGATTGTATGAAAATGTTTTGCTGCTAATGAAGACTGAGATATTCACTTTAAATAGAGTAGGTAACTTTGGCAAACAAGCCTCTCCAACCCAAACACAAGACATGAAGAACGTTCAACTTCAGAAGAGAATGTCGATAACCCCCCCGGGCAAGTTAGGGTCTCTATCAGCTATAAGCTATAAAAGCCTTTTGTCATTGCGTTACCTCCCAATCAAGTATTGACAACGACCCAGAGCATTTATTTCGATTGATTGCTTTCAACCTGCACAAGAAAATACGCTTTTTAAGACCTATAAAACGTTAGTGGTTCCTTCATAACAGGTTAACGGTACGCAACTACGTCGTTTCAAATGTACCTACGTGTAAACGAAAATACACTTTATTGCGAAGACAACAAAGTTTAAAATTACCCGTAGTCGTCACATGTCACGTGAAGTCACGTCGATTAGATTTGGAAGTGGGTTGGCGGAATCGATTTTATTATTTGTAGGGTAAACGTTATAAATCTATTTTAGTACATTCCGCGAATTATTATCCACATGTCGTTATGTGTAGGTTTAGCCACATTTCTGAAGTTTTAGTTAAAAATATATATGTAATTAAAACTATTTTCAATACAATCTTATAGTTCTATGTTTAAGAGTTACCTATGAATGAAAAACTGGTAATTTATTTATAGTAATTGAGTAGCAAACCTAGGACACCGACCTTATAGTTCTGAATGAAAAGCTCTAGCATTTTTTAAATAGTAATGGCACACAGCGGTGATTGCCCAGTGGCTTAGAATTCGACCTCGAATCGAGGGGTCCGGGTTCGAATCCCAGTGGCACGCACCAATGACTTTGTAATAAAAGTTATGTGCGATTTATGAAATTAAATATCACCTGCTGTTACGGTGAAGGAAAACATCGTGAGGAAACCTGCATGCCTGAGAGTTCACAAAAAAATGCTCTCAAAGGCATGTCAAGTCCACCAACCCGCAGTAGTGCGTGGTGGACGGCGGCCTACATCCCTCTCATTGAGAGGAGACCCGACCCTGTAGTGGGTCATTACATGACATGACAATGGCACACAGTCCTTTGGTGTTACATCAATGCAGCCCATGTTCACCCACATCCAACCTCAAATAGAGAAGAAATCTTATCTGTGGCTGTATGCAGGTGCCTCTCTATTCATGAGGACTAAGATGTTCGCCTCAAATAAAATATCGGTTTGGGGTAAATATTGATAAACATTAAATCGAATCAATAAAAGGGTCAAGTTTTTCAAACAACAAAAATAAGAACGATAGAAGTACCTATGTGTACACACGCGGTATTATTGCTTCAACACAAACACTTACTGCAACCTCGCTTTGCAGAGCAAGTTTCATGATGTGGCTCTCTGAGTTTAAAAACACACAGAAACTTTGCTTGTTAATGTAGGTTTTTACGGAACTAATGTAGGTTTATATGCAACTCATGTGGTAAGGTCAAGTGCTTTGTTGGTTTTGACATAACTTTCACTAGACTAGAGTCAGTTAATAAAACTAGATGATGTTCATGAAAGTGAAAATGTATTTTTTTTCAAAGCGTTCAAAAAGTTATGCCCTGTAGGGCTGTAGGTATGTACTCATCGCTTGGCTTGAAAGTGCCCTTAATTAAAGGTTTTAAATTGTGGTTTTAAATCAGATTCTTCACCAAGTGTCAAACGAATTTTGTAGGTATTCAGGTTTCCATAAAGTGTTATTGTATGTCTATAAGATAAAATTTTGATAAATGTATAAACTCGAGATTGTCATTGAGTTACAGTCACCCACTAGTCACTACCTTCTCACTAACTCATAAAAAAACCAGAAGATAGAATAAAATTACAAGTAAACGTATTCGGTCCTTTATACTCGTAATTTTAGCTTTTAAGGAATGTATGTTCATAGTTCCCGGGAGTGAGTGGCCAAGCCTAACACTCTCAATGTCAGGCCTAAAAAGCCAAAATACAGACTTGTTATTTTTTTTCAAAAATCATCGAGTTTAATTTCGGTTGAAGAGAGCAGTGATGCGTAAAATTGCTTCGGAGTACGTCGTTTTCCGTGGTTAAATTTGGTTTTAATAAGACAAGTTAGGGTACTGTGGTTTGGTGTTGGGTGCAATAAGCAGGATTGTTTACCTTTAAAAGGGGTGTCATGCTGTATCTATGTATCGTGAAAGGGGAACGTTTAACATCTCATAATCATCAACATATCGACAATTGTTGAAACAATATGTACTCGTAACAACAGAGGAGTGAAATATGGCCACCAGCTGTTGAGGAAATTTGCATGCCTGAGAGTTCACAATTTTTTTTCTCAAAGGTATGTGAAGTCCACCAACCCGCAGTAGGCCAGCGTGGTGGACTAAGGCCTACATCCCTCTCATTGTGAGGGGAGACTGGACCCTGTAGTGGGTCATTAACGGGTCTCTATCATTTCCACGTAGGTATGCAAAATGTTCGAAGTTTATGAATTTTTTAGCCAGAGAGTAAGGTTTATTCAAGAGATTTGTATGATGAATTTGAATTTCTGTTTCTGGTCTGGGTGTGTTGTGTTCTTGTGTGTGTCCATGGCACCCACGACACAGGGAGTCCTAGTGTGGGGCTATGAGTGTGAAGCGTTATTATTTATTTAACAAGCAGATCTACTTATAAAGCCCCTTAAATTATGTCAGACGTCACACCGAATACGTTTCCGCCCACGACCAGGATATTATAAATGGTCTTTGTCAGCAGCCGCTGCCTCCCATTATATTGCACGTCACTCGTGTAAGGGTTGAAAGGGCGAAGAGCAACCCTTGAGATCCATGCTGCGATCCGGCTCGAAGGACTAGCGATTGTTATGGATGGACGTTATTTACTATTTACGCTTAGAAATGGCTTGGTGGATTTTGTTCATGTTCTAATGAGAATAGATAAGTTTTCAGAATGATTTAATTTACATGAAAAATGAAATATTAAACAAAGAAAACAACGTTTATAGTAAGTATCTGTTTAAATCACACATCAGATCTCAAATAGGATGGATGCACTGTCTGAGGATGTCTATAGTTGGCTTAAATATCTGTTTTTGGCAACCACTTCTGACGACCTATGTGGCGTAGTGTGTAGTTATGTGTGTTCTTGTCTTATGTGTGTCCATGGCACCCACGACAGGGAAGTCTAGTGTGGGGGCTATGAGTGTGAAGCTTCATTCATTATTTATAAATTCCATTTTTACTTGGGCTATGAGAGCAGCAGTCCTCCCAGGAGCGTACAACGACCCTAACGTATAAAAAATTTCATTACACTTTTAATATTTTCACTAACTATCCACCAACAAGAGAATTTATAACAATAAGGGAAAGGTCACATTAAATAAGGTATATATGTCAAAGTTCATGGCAAAATATAAAATAGGGCTTAGAAGGTTGATATTCCGTCATCCGTTGACCCTCGAAAGGTCCTTTCGAGATCTCTCAAGACATTTGCACATTAATATACCGTTATTACGCCGGAGAGAGTGAATACCGGCTTGAAGGACGAGAGATAAGTAATGGACCGTGATATGTGTGTCATAGCACATACATAATTTACTTACAGGCAAGTGGAAATTTTGTTGATATGCCTGGTGTTCGAAATTTGAGTTTCCAGTAGATTTAGAAGAGTATTGACTTAATCTTAAGTGACTCAGTGCAGGGTTGGGTCTCCGCTCGCAATGAGAAGGATGTAGGTCTTAGTCCACCATGTCAGCCACGTGCCCGTTGCGGGTGCGAGGTTTCGTATTATGTATGATCAATACCCCAGATTTATGAGAAGATTGGTGCGATTTGGTAGCTAGGACATAGACACCGAATTATTTTTTAGCTTTTAGTACATAACCTTCATCATTTTTTTATTGTAAATAAAACCATTTAACACAAAAATCTTTTTTTTATTTAATTTTATATATTACTAACAGATACTGCAATTTTATTTATTTGTATAAATGCTAAATGTCAAATGTCAAAGTACAATACAAAAATGGATAATTACACGATATCTTTTCGCTAATACCTTTATCGCAACATTTATCATCCACAACTCATCAATCCGCCGTTGGCCAAACACTCCAAATATCGGTTATTTTCGGTTATCGTATCGTATGTGAATATTTGTTTTGACATGTGCAGCGGTTAATTGAAATACCAAAAACACAAATGTGACATAGAGCAAAGAGAACTCGACTGAGCGGGGGAGCGAGCGCGCGCGCGCTTTTGTATGTGTGTTTATGTATGTGTCTCCCACCAGGATATGTCACTGCATGCGTACTGCGGACAAAATGCTAACATCGGACCAATTGTTTATTGATTAGATTCTATGAAACTTTGATAGCGCGTTTGAGGATACGTCTTCAGATCGGTCAATCTCGGTATGACGCGTGTGACGTATTTTAACGTTTACTATATTCGCTGTTTGCGTCGTCATGCGTGGTCAGCATTTCATATTATGAACAGAGCGCTCATATTACTGTAGGTATCGCGCATGACAGGTCGACTGCATGATAGTTTGAATTAACGATACAGAAAAAACAGCGGTGATAGCCCAGTGGCTTAGAATTCGACCTCGAATCGAGGGGTCCGGGTTCGAATCCCAGTGGCACGCACCAATGACTTTGTAATAAAAGTTATGTGCGATTTATGAAATTAAATATCACCTGCTGTTACGGTGAAGGAAAACATCGTGAGGAAACCTGCATGCCTGAGAGTTCACAAAGAAAAATGTTCTCAAAGGCATGCGAAGTCCACCAACCCACAGTAGTGGTGCGTGGTGGACTAAGGCCTACATCCCTCTCATTGTGAGAGGAGACCCGACCCTGTAGTGGGTCATTAATGGGTTACTGACAATACAGAAAAACATAAATGTTCGCCCAAAGTCATCTTTTGCAGGTTATATGTAAAAAACTACACACTTGTACATTCATACTTAGATTTCTATCGCGTAAAGTGCGATTTTATTGTGGTCTTATCTGAATAATTACTGTGATTACTTTTTAGTCATTAGCGTCGTTTATATTCATCTTGTGGCATTAAAAACAGTTTAAATATTATCATGACATTACAGAACGATGAGATAATGATATCTTTATGACGATCTTTATGTGGTTAAGCCATTGAAGTTCATCCCACGAACACATAATATTCCATTCTGTGCTATAACCTTTCTAGTTCGAGAGCCGGCAGACATTTTTTGAGTAACATTAGTATTTGAGGCGTCATAATTATAATCATGTTGAAATCTTCTTTTGTAATATCCGAATAATCCGATCAAAGATAGACTTGGCTGGCGGGTATGGAATTTAGCCAACCACAAACATTTTTTTGACGTGTTTTGAATTTTTTCTTTGAAATCCCGCCAAATGACCTGAAAAAAGTTGTTTTTATTAACGAATAATTCTTATATTGTAAAAATTTAATAATAAATGAATAATCAATTCAACATGTAAACTCAGACACGTTTCAAAAAATGTCTACCAGGTCACGAGCTAGCCGTAAACCCCACCGGTGGTCGTATTAATATGGGGTCTCAGAATTGTAGAACTTCGAGATCTCATGTAACCTTCCGTAGGTTGAATGGATGGGTCGAGCTCCCGCTCAAATCGCTACCAATTTTTATGCACCTCAATCAATATAATATCAATCAATTTGTACATTGGCGATGCGAAATATTTTTACTATTTGTACAATAAAGAGTATAATAAACAAATAAATAAATATTTTGTCGCAAAATCAATTTTTGTTCAAAATCAAGTTTTTAGTATTTAATTCCCAAACAAGAACAGGAATGTTTTCAAAAATTCCCAGCGCTGTGGGCAAGTGACCAGTGAGCCTGTATGTCAATTCCCGTGAAAGTCCGTGCGACCAGACACCATTTATAATTCAGGCGCACCTGTCATACCCGCACGTAGGCTTGACATACGTATTTAGGTTATCTCATAATATAACATTTCAAATATTCTGCATTTATATTTTAATGGTTCATTTTGGTAGATATCAATTATCGAATGGGAATGCAAATAAAAAAAATGTTATGTAAAAATGATTAACTTTTCAAGATATCGCCTTTTATAAATTTTTTTGTGATTATCTCATTTTGAATTTTGATTTACATTTTTAATATGGAACATAATATGAATATTTTATCAATGTGTTGCTTAGTTTTAGAAGATATTGAATCTAAAGATTACTTTTTTATTAATTTATTTAAATTCTTTATTAGGTATATTATAAAACACAAAAAAATAAAGATAATAAAGACATAAAAGGCGGACGTAATACTGAGAGCCTTAAAACTTAATAAGTAATTACTTTCACTATAGTATACTATAGTTTGCAAATTAAAGTGGCAATGGGCTGGCCACATCGTTCGCAGGACTGACAACCGATGGGGAAAAAAGGTCCTCGAATGGCGACCACGTTTAGGCAAAAGGAGCACAGGCCGCCATCCGACAAGGTGGACCGATGACCTGAAGAAGACAGCGGGAAACCGTTGGATTCAGAGGGCCCAGGACCGGGCGGAGTGGCGTCGATTAGGGGAGGCCCATGTCCAGCAGTGGACTACTAAGGGCTGAAAGGAAGGAAGGAAGGATACATGTTGATTTTGGCACGGAAAGTTCCTTCCTATTTCGGCTGTTAGTTTACAGACAAGATATAAAACACGACTTCCACAATGCAAATATCCTTGCAGTGTTCTTGAGGCCACATGGCTGCTCGCCAAAGGTTTTAGCAGTCGTTTAGCAGTTCCGAAACGAAACGCACACATACACAGCTTACCAGACGTAAATGCACAGTGTAATAACCAACAGAGGAAAAAGATTTAGAAGAGTTAAAAAATTAATAAAGCATTAGATAAATCATCACAAAAATTGCTTTATTTTTAATTAACACTCTTTCAATGTTTAATGATATTAATGAAACATAATATTTTACCGTGAATTGGCCGTAATGCACTGTGAAATTTCGAACTAATAATATCCCGTAGGTATTAAATATTGTTAGTATTATAATGTCTAACGATATGTATTCATATCTTTCACTCCATACAAAAAATTAATTTTACCTCTCTTTGTTATTTACACTGTGGACTCCTGTGTAGTAAGCTGTGTATGATTTTCATATTTATGGATGTGTGCGTTTCGTTTCGGTATCGCTAAAACTCAGACGGTACTGTATTTGCTTATTTCCAGTCGGTGTAGCTGCAAACCGTGCTAGCCGGTTGCATTCGCAAGTAATTCCGTTTGTTCGTTCGTTTTTTTTTTTATCAAACACTTTTATTATGTCTGGTTATGACGCTGAGCAGACACCTTTTAAAATGTAGATGTAAAAAATTATTTCTATGAAGTTAAAAATATAAAAAAAATTAACGCTCTTACATGGAAATACCTCGTGATTTTTAAAATTTTGATAAGTTTTATTGAATTTCCAAAGTCTAGATTTTCAAAATTTTTAAAAATTTAACTACTTTTTTAAGGAGTATAAAATTTTTTTTTTGAAAAAAACCGATGACATGCCCAATTTTTCAAAATATTAAATGGCAAAAGTACTGGTTTTGACTACAATCATACTTGTAAATTCTTATGATAAGTAACCAGTGAATCTTGAACTCGATTTTTTAGGTCGTATTTGTTTATTTCCAACAGGCGCAGTTGCAACCGGTCTATCCGGTTGCATTCACAAGTAATTCCGTTTGTTCGTTCGTATTTTGTTTATCCCTCTCCTCTAAGAATTTCTGGCAGACATTTTTATGTCTGGCTTACCGAGGGTGGTTTTTGTTCAGTGTTTTGCTAATTTAAATGCATTTTCTTGTGTAAGAGACGATAAAACTTTTGCTAAAAGGTTTTGCGACCAGACGTTGGAAATGTCTTGCGAACATTACTGCAAGTAATGATTTAGTTTATTATTCTTAAAATAAAAATAAATAAATTGAGTATATTTTCGCTTGTTTTTTGCTTATAACTTTGTTCAGCGTTGTATAGGTAGTAGGCGACACAAGTCTTGAGCACTCTTTAGCAATAGTGCTTTAGCAAGGTGATATTTAATTTTATAAAGTGCAAATAACTTTTAATTAATTTCATCGCTCGTTTTCAATTATTCTGTATGCTTCCTAGCATCAACACGTTTTGTCCTTCCCCTAAGAACCATTAAGCTAAGCATACCTTGATAAAAAAGATGCATTAAAATAATTTTAATAATCGTTGCTTGATATCTTGGTGTATTAGCATCAGAGGCTTGTATCTCAGAACACGTCACTATGCTGGCTAAGATGATTAAACACTAAGTAACATTTCACCGTCTACCGCCAACAGATCCTAATTCTAGCTCGGAAATAGCGCGCCCTTCCGACGCGCAGACTGATTTATGCACTCGTGTACCCATAATATCTTATATACAATTTATTATAGTTATAGAACATTTGAAATTCTGTCGTACCTACTACTATTGAAAATGTAAAATTGCGACGAAGAAGGATACATTTTATACTCGAAGGTGACCATAAAATTTCCTTATTACATTTGATGTGACCCCAATTGGAGGGGGAGTGACGAAGCGGCGCGGTACCTACGTACAGTAACGCGCGCCTCACATGAAATACTGACCACGTATGACCACGCAAGCAGCGAATGTAGTAAACAATAGAACACGTCACACGCGTCATACCGAACTGGCCAATCGGAAGACGTATCATAAACGCGCTATCGAAGTTCCATAGAATCTCTGTATACCTATTATAAAAGTGGTCCGAAGTTAATATTCGCGGTCTCCGGGCAGTGACATCGCCTGGCGGGAGATCTCCCCTTTTCCTCCAAACGTGTTAAAAAGCTATTTGAAATACATCAGTCTGTGCTCAGTTAGCGTAGCGTAGAATCCATAAGAAAATTTAATTATACCTCACCTGATATAACATTCGGGGGAAAGAGGTTGAAATGGACACCATCCATAATAAACTACCTCGTTTAGTCAGTGATCGTCGAGAAAGAGCGGTGACGAGGAGACGAGTAGGGATGCCCATTACGATACGATATCGATATACCACAATACGAAGTTTCGATATTTAATACGATATTTTCACCATACAATACGTTTCGTTTTTTATCAAACTACGACAATTTTTTATTTTTATAACCTGAAAATTCATATAACAGGCAGTCCTCGTACTTACGGCATGTTAGGTTCTCGAAATACGCGACGTAAATCAAAACGACGTAAGTCGAGGATCGATACCGAAGGGAAGCGATATTTTTTAGTATCGATACAGTTACGATGACATATATCGATATAACACATTTTTGGGTACCTATCCCTAGGGACGAGGGGACGAGGGTGCGTCGAGGGGCGAAGTGTCGAGGGTTTGAGGTGAAAAATTGAATTTGTCAGACATGAAAGGAAAGCTTGATGATACGTGTAACTTTATTAATTCCATTATTAGACTAGCAAACCAAATGAGCGTTGTGGGTTGAATTGCGTCTGAATACAGTTCTTTTGTGCCATCGTAACTGATATAATACTGAACCAAACTAAATTCTACTTATAAATGCGTATCTTTGTGTACTTGCGTGTGTTATGAATGTACAAATGAATCCTTGTAACTTGGAAACTTTTGTATGGATTTGTGGACCAAACTTTAAATTCTACGAGGACTACGTCCCGGGCAGGTCTAGTCTTTGTGATGACAGAAGAGTCCAAAACGAACATGTAACAAACAAGATGTTAGTCAATAAATAAAAAAAAACACTATTTCTCTGTACTCAATTCTCTATACTTTCATATTTCGTGTACCCTCTGTGTAAGTTTCTCTTTTCTTGCTTTAACTCTTTACCTAGTTCAGGTAGAGAACACTCGTAGCGATAAGACCGCTAATTGTGTTTTTTTTCTCTTTTAGTTTATGTTTTATTATAAACTGATTTGATATGTATGTGAAAATAAAGTGTATTGTATTGTAAATAAGTGACATTGAGATCACTGCATCCAATCAATCCATACGGCGTCGGATGGGTGAAATGGGTACTTCGGAAGGCGCGTTAAGCCTCTTGTTTTATGATACGCAATAGTAATAGCTTGTCAGAGGCACAGAGGGTGGTTAATTAATATTCGATATGGGTGGGCGAATTGCCAATGTCTCGGACAGTACATTGGAACAGCGTGGTGGAGAGTGACTATGAATGAAGATACGGTCCAGTTTTAACTTCGTGTTGTCAATTTTAGTATAAAAACTAGATCCAAATAGTGAAATTCCGACCATAATTTATCGAAATATGATTTTGACTGTGTGTGTATGTCCAAGTGCTCACACTTATGGCGGTGTGCGTGGTGCGCATTTTATTTAAAATATACGAATTCATGCATTCTTCTCCATATATAAACTTCAATTGTGCTAAATTTTAAGCGGCTCCGTTTGCGTAGTGAGCTACTTCACGTATTAATATATAAATCAATTTAACACGTAGTATATACGGCGATGTTATAATTTTTAAAAATAATCATTATATCCAATACATTTACCTTTCTATAGCGTGCAACATTACGCGTTCAGATATCTACAAGTCTGTAATGACACATTTAGTCATAAGATTGAAGTTTGATTTCCATTCAATACTAATACTGCTACTACTAAACTACTACGGATACTAATCCATACACAAAGCTAACTGTAAGACAGTAGTACCCCTTACGTGTCGAGCATCATTTTCTTTTTTTGAGGCGTTTTTGGTAACAGCGCTACCCCAAAACGTAATTTAATTGAAGCGCTCCAGTCTTGAAAGAACAACAGCATAACTTTGTATAAGGAGCTTTTGTGTTCCAGCGAAATGTAGCAACAGTATTGTGGGTTTGTTTCAGCTGAAAATAATTTGATTCCATACCAAAATTTCAGGTATAGGCATAGTAGGCAGGTATAGGCAACATTAAACATTGTTTTCTTTCGTTCATTTCGTTGAAAGCTTTACTTTGCGTTATCTTTACAAAATTACAAATTCTTTATAACTTTCGTAACTTTTTAAAGTATTTAAGTAGCAAATGGGCGTGCAGGTCATGGACATCCAACCTCAAATAGAGAAGAAATCCTATCTGAGATTACACGTGACAAATCTTTACTACTTTCGTAATAACATAATTAAATTCATAATATACAACATCACCAAAAACTTAATTCTTATAGAAGTCGAACTAGATTTGATAATCGTTTATTTTTATCATGAATATCGTGGTCTCCTTTATTATCTATCTTTAAGAAGAATTTCGGCCCTCTGCCAAAATTCATTGAAGCATCATGAGAGACCATTATTAAAGTCAAGTGAGCAATCTTTCTGCTAACTCGGCGGTCTCACGCAAACGCTCGCCAAAATTGTACTTTTACATAAATAAAACCCATCAATAAGCCTGTGATTCACTAGTTATACAGATAGGATTGATATTTTTAGCTTGCGAATAATTGAATGAATTATTGGTTATTATTCGGATTTACGTGCCTAAATAATATTTAAAGTAACTTACACACTGGATTTAAGGTACTGCCTTGAGGTACACTTACTCTGAAACGAATTAATTCTGTACTTCTACGCATAAATGTAATTAAAATTCCAATAAATATATTAAGATCACGCAAAAAACGAAAAACAGCACTTTTGTAGTCATAATATTTTTGTTTCAATATTATAGAGGTCCTCGATTTAAAGCGAATGCTTCACGAGATTCTAAAACAAGGAAAATAATGCAAAATTTCTAGGAAAGAAGAGAGTGTGTTATGACGCTTTATGAAGGATTGCATTCATTTATTACTTTCTCACGTACCATGAATATTTATTACAATTGAGATAGGCATTTTCATCATAGGTTCATACCCTGAACAACGTAATATATTATTATGGCACAATAAATTAAGGGCCATTCATTTTGCCACTGATACAGGAACAAAGTGATATGTATTGTGTAATAAATTAGCTGAAACACACACAATGCCAGGGCACGGCAGAGCAAAGCATTAGTAATAAACGTCATTACATACACATTGTAACACGACTCTGCACCGTGGGGTGTTTCACCCTACGTTGTAATTAGAACACGTTTAACCGTTGCTGAGTGTTCAACTGTAGCTCAATGAAAGGGTTGTTTATATAGAAATGTAACAATTTGATCAATTAACTGTGGGCCATGAAAGGGTTGCGGCCAGCCAGTAAGGCAGTTTAAAAAATCTGCTCTTTAAGAAATACAAAGAGGTAGGTAAAAGGAGAACAGAGGAATTTTTAATGACGCCCGTATTCTAAGAACTGGATTTCGATTCGTATTCGTTTAGTTCGCAGTATCGACGAAAAACATGTCACAAAATAAAGTATTAAATGAATTATTTTATGCTTTCGATAAACGATTAACTCTTTGCTTTTTTCCTTCCCGGTGTTTTGAAGGTATAGTCCATCGTCATAATTTCGTACAGAAGATTGTTTCATAGTTTGCTCTTACGTTACAGAAACAATCTAATATTCAATCTTCAATTTACGGTAACAGACAATAATAAAATTAAAGCTATAGAGATAATTATCTCAAACTGTTATTGAGAGACAAAGTTCTCATCGCAGTTTCCGAGAGATACAAGTTTGAGTCACCTTTCACAGCGGGTGACCGGCGCGTGAAAATCGGTCTTTAAAATAATGGGATTTGTTAGTGTGAAAATCGCGTCGTTGGCGAATTTGCATTCGTGACATTTTATAACTTTGCAATTCATTTCGTAACAAAGAAGTTTACTTTTGGAAATTATCATTATCAAGTGGTTCGTCTGCGTGTTTTGTATACTATAACTTATCGCACGGGATGTACGAAAAAAATAATGTGTTATGTCCGCAGCGTTTTAAAAATATCCGGGAGATTTTTCATTGGAATAGGCTCACCTTGTGTGTAAGAGACACGCCATCAGAATTGTCTTTAATCTCCTCTCACAAACGAGAAGGATGTAGGCCACAGTCCACCACGCTGGCCTGGTTAGGGTTGGTAGACTTCATAGACCTTGGTGAACGTTATGGAGAATTTCTCACGATGATTTGTTACAGCAAGTGATTTTAATTTTTATTTACTTATTTCTTTATTGGTTTTGTATACGATAAACTAGACAAGGACAATCATGAAACTTTATTCACAGGTACTTATTTCTACAGGAAATCTCTTCCAGCAGACCTAGGAAAGAAAAGATGAGATGAAAAAAAATACATTTTTTTTGTTAGAATCAAAATTTCCGTGGCATGGATATTATTCAAAATAAGCCATGTAATGTACCTAGTTTACGAGTATATGGCCCATTTGACTCATCTCCTGTATTATGAAGTCTATTTCTGCCAGAACTACCTTTAGATCTGACCTAATTAATAGGTGTAATATTTATAGCGAATATCCTTACTGATCACTATAGCTGCGTCAACATTCTATATATAAGTGACCTATTGGACCAAGTCAGGTGTACAAATAGGACGCAATACCAACCGTGCGTGCGAAGCACTTTATAAATAACGTGTTATCCTGGTACCTTACAGCATTATGATGGACTTGGTATGTGCTAAACTATGAACATCGATAAAAGATGATCGAGAAGGAAGGAATCATCTATATAGTAGGTAGTAAAAATAAATCGCTGTTTGTTAGTCTCGTTGAAACTCGAGAACGGATGGAATTTGGCTCATTTTAGTTTCGAAATGATCGTGTAAGTCTAATGAAGGTTTATATGGGGAGGAAATTTGAAAAAAAGCACGAGGAGAATGTTAAAAACCTCTATATTTGGCAGAACGAAGTGTGCCGGGTCAGATAGTTTGATAATAAAAAGAACATTTAATGATGAACATTTAATAAGAACATAAATTTTAACTTTTGATACCTCAATAAGCACCTAAAAATCGCAATTATTCCAATTTAGAACAGAAAAAACCCGCACGAAACAGCAAAAAAATGACAACCTTATGGGAATGGGAACCATGATAGTATACCATAACGTAGTAAGAACATATCCCTTTGGAAAAATAACACTTGGAAAATCAACACTTTAATGGTAACTTGGGAAAACATGTTGGTGGAAGTTATGTATCATTAAAAGTAATATAGCAACAGTTCCTGCGAAAAAATAAAAGAGATCTAATAATAAGTTCCTGAATTTAAGGGGTCCCAACATGACATATAAAAATCTTTGCTGGCCACAACAAACTGACCTAGATGCTTGGATTTCTGTATCCTATCAGTGATACTCGTATTACCCCTACTGCATTGTCGGGTCTCTTTAAATTAGAAGGATGTAGGCCTTAGCGGTGATAGCCCAGTGGCTTAGAATTCGACCTCGAATCGAGGGGTCCGGGTTCGAATCCCAGTGGCACACACTAATGACTTTGTAAAAAAGTTATGTGCGATTTTTAAAATTAAATATCACCTGCTGTTACGGTGAAGGAAAACATCGTGAGGAAACCTGCATGCCTGAGAGTTCAAAAAAAAAAGTTCTCAAAGGCATGTGAAGTCCACCAACCCGCAGTAGGCCAGGGTGGTGGACTAAGGCCTACATCCCTCTCATTGTGAGAGGAGACCCGACCCTGTAGTGGGACATTAATGGGTTACTGACAGACAGGCCTTAGTCCACCACGCTGGCCTAGTGCAGGTTGGTGACTTTACATGCCTTTGAGAATATTACAGAGAACTCTTAGGCATGCAGATTTTCCTATGATATTTTCCGTCACTGTTACAGAAAGTGATATTAGTTTAACTTTATAAACCTCTACATTATAAAATCGAACCCAAATTGTAAGTGAATGTCGGATAGCTATTACGTAGAATCTACGATCAATTTTGCAGTCCTCAAGAGCACTCCAGAGCCACTTATCTGGGAATCGATAACGTTTAGCATTGAACTGAAAGTCTGCGCCTGAAACTGTTTGTATTTGAGGTTTTGTAATTTATAATTTTTAGTTATAACGAGTATAGCCCCGCTGCTTGAGTAGATTGCAAGCGATCGGATTAAGCAAGTAGGGTCAATACCTGGATGGGTGACCACAAGGAGGGTCAATACCTGGATGGGTGACCGCTAGTAGGGTCAATACCTGGATGGGTGACCGCTAGTGGTGATTAATGCTCGCTTCCTGGCTACGGAGGGCACGTTAAGCCATCTATTAGATCCCGGTTGTTATCGATACCATAACAGTCGTTAAACCTTGTCGGAGGCCCCATGGGCGGCTTGAAAACATCCGACATGGGTTGGCCTCTAGCCCCTTTCTCCACCAATTTTGGAGCAGCGTGGTGCAGTATGCTCCAGGCCTCCCCCTGTTGTAGGGAGAGATCCGTGCCCAACAGTGGGCCATGAAAGCCAGCCATGTACGCTTCACCATGATTTAATCCCCAAATTCTGCTCGTCTGCTATTCTGATACCTAAATCTTTAGACGTCGTGTTACGATCACCGACTAAAGATCTAAAGTAGGCTTTCTGGACAAAGAATAAATTCTCAAATTGCATGTGTGCGATGGGTGCTTTGCTACTCATGAGGACTAAGGTGTTTGCTATAAATAAAGTATCCCCGACAACCATAACTCTCCAGCAACACAATACATAAAGAACCTGACGGTTTACGACGGGAGAGGCTGGCGGTAAGGTACGTCCCCGGACGACCTATGGCTGTACCGCCTAACAATATAATTTGTTCTAAAAGAGATTCTGTTACTGGATAATGTGGATGTAAAAAAGCTGATCGATAAATTTAATAACGGGAAAACGACGAGCTTTATCTTGTAATCACATGAACGTTATGGTTTAGATAAGATGATTTCCCTCGTAAAAAGCCAGAACAAAATTTGAGTTTCATATCAAAACTCCACTTAACGAGCTCCGTGAAATAATAACTGGAATTTTAATTTCGTTCCAAATGGAACATCATTTCTGACCTCAGCCTTGGAGCTTAAGGCGCGGTCACATTAGCCTAAAGTATTTTTGCGTGATGTGATGTTTATCATAAGAGGATACGTACGGGATGTATCATACCGCCACCCTTATAGTCCACGAATTTCATTATCTATTGCTTGTGATACCTCGCTGCTTTAGTACGATGCATGCGATCGAAAAATTCAAGCAAAGTTGAGCGCGGCCAGTACCTGGATGGGTGATCGTTAGTGGCGAATTACATGCGCGCTTCTGCGCTTCGGAGTAACATTCGGCACGTTGAGCCCGGTTGTTGTCGAAAAGATAGCAATCGTTAAACCTCGTCGGAGGCCCAATGAGCGGTTTTAAAGTGACACGGATTGGCCACTAGCCCGAGTCTCTACCAATCCGCATTAGTCGCGTGGTGGTGAGCGGATGGCAACTGGAACGATATTGACACACACGATAGCTCTCACGTGTGTTCCTTTATTGGATATTGCACGATAGAATAATTCTTATTTACGTTCAAAAGAGTGCTGGGAGTTTTTTTCCGCCCGCTTTTTTCTCCCAGCCTACGTTTTGCCTGAGGGGCGATCAAAGCGGATGAATGAATAATTTATATATGTATTTATGACGTTCATTAAGTGTGCACAAATTGTACCTAACAATGAAATAAATGCTTTAATTTGACTTTGACTTTGACTTTGGTCCAGGCCTATCCCTGTTGGGGGGAGAGATCAGTGCCCGACAGTCAGACGTAAATATGGTGACGTAATTTTAAGGTGAGGTAAGAATGTGTAGCTTTGCACCCACATACGACCTCAAAAACAAGTTTAAGCCTAAACACAAGATATGTGCAATGGTCTTCCAAATTCAATATGAAAAAAAAATTGCATTACAATTTGTGTCCTCTTCACTGAACAGGATCTGTTTTTATTTGCTATTTCTATTGAATAAAATGCAGGACGCAGGAAATAAGACGCAGGTGTGTCCTCGCCCTTATTCCCATAAAAATACAGTACCTCTTTAAAATATCTTTTATTATCAAAGGAGGGCCGCTTTGTGGAGATGCGACGTGAAATAAGGTTTAGATCCGTCGTTAAAAGATCATTTTTTTCGTCCATAACTTTTCTTTTACTTTCTATTTTCTATCTTCTGCCATTTTTTTCTATTATAGCATCGTAACGAGGTCATCCTACTATTATTTGATTGCGCTCAGTTTGGACGAATTCAACTCGTGCGTATACGTACGTCATTGGTGCGTGCCACTGGGATTCGAACCCGGACACCTCGATTCGAGATCGAATTCTAAGCCACTGGGCTATCACCGCTATACACTCTTTCACATAAAAACGGCTAATTCAAATTTGAAAATGTAGACATACTGATAAATGTTACGTGTAACTCGAAATCCGTCGCCTCATACAAAATAATTACTTAACTCTGCGTGTTTGTTTTCACAAGGGTTAAGAGGGGCTCCTTTTGTCGTTGTTAATGTAATTTTGCATTCTGTATAAAAGCCGGTTTACAAGTTTGTTTTGCATTTTGAATAGAAGTAGTTCTCTGATTCCAAGTTTTTCAACTTACAAAGTGAGTTAAAAACTTAAACTCACCCTTGATAAAGGCACTGGGATCCCTGACACCTATATTTTTAAAGGGTTGTCCTACGACGACAAAAACGGTCGTCGGTTTGTCGAACGACAATGTCACTGTGTACATTTATCGCATGTCAGTTGGTTTTGTTAGTTACTACATTTTCATTGAGAGACCTGTGTTTGAATTTTGTCGCGTTGGTGGTCGGTCGGTTGTGTCTTATTGCGACAGCCTTTAGAAATCCTTTTTGAAGTCCTTAGTGCTACCTGTCTATCCTCCCAACGGGGAAAGGCCCAAAGCATACTTCACCACGTTGTTTTAGAGCGAATTGGTCTACTATCAAATCAGCTGAATAGTAAATGTTATACGTAGAGCCATTGACGTAAGTCCGCGAAGGTACCTTACCGCCATCCTCGTAGGCCGTCGGAAAGAAGCATGCTCTTCATGTCTTGTGTTTTGGCTGAGGTGTGGTTGCTGGAGATGCTTTCATGAGGCGAACATCTTAGTCCTCAAGAGTCGCAACGTTTCCACATGTTGTTTTAACCCATTCATGACCCACTACAGGGTCGGGTCTCCTCTCACAATGAGAGGGATGTAGGCCTTACTCCACCACGCACCACTACTGCGGGTTGGTGGACTTCACATGCCTTTGAGAACATTTTTTTTTGTGAACTCTCAGGCATGCAGGTTTCCTCACGATGTTTTCCTTCACCGTAACAGGTGATATTTAATTTTATAAATCGCACATAACTTTTTTACAAAGTCGTTGGTGCGTGCCACCGGGATTCGAACCCGGACCCTCGATTCGAGGTCGAATTCTAAGCCACTGGGCTATCACCGCTGTTTCCACATACTACGGCAGAAAGTGTTGCAATCCTATTTGAGGTAATAGACGGGCCGTAGTGACCACTTCACATCGGCCTACCTGTTTGCGTACACAAAAAAAAAATATGATTGAAACCATATACAAAAAAATCATATATCATCAATCACATCAATCAAACAAAAAAAACATGATTGAAACCCATCATTTTAATATAGACGGTCCATTCCCCACCTTTACATGTGAAGTCGCATTATGCCAATGAGTCTCCGAGAGCCCTCACTGGGTCCATGGTTTGATGAGAGGCGTAATTTTTTTATGACAATGATTATACTGACGCTGGCATGTAACGGCGCCATAAACGTCGTTACAACTTGTATGGGTTTGGTTGGGTGATGTATTTTGTGCGGAATGGCCCGCATTTAACTTTGAGTGACGTAATGTTTTTGACAGTTGGACATTCGCGGGTTTAATCGGCTTTTGGTTGGGTGCTGGAAACAGTGTTGTCACATTCATGTGAGGAATATAATTATGTATTTTTAAAACCTTTGTTGTACAAAACCTCGACCAAATTTGGGTTTATTAAATAAATCTTTTTTGATCTTATTTCGAGAATATCTTATTTTAAACAGGGCTGAAATGGTGTTACAAATGAATCTGTTGTTACTAACAATACTTTTCTAACTAAAAAGTAAACAACTTACTAACATAATTATTATAACCGACATAATATAACAACCAACAAAACATTTTCCGGTGCGCCATAATACCTAAGTACTCGTACTTGTCTTTCTATGACTGGTTAAGTCTGGTTAGTCTAGCATTATTAAAAATAAATATTATTATGTTTTTTATTCAAACAAATATTTTCCGGATCGTATTGTAAGAATACATTCATAAATTAATCAATCAATAAAAGAATTAAAAAGTCGAGTCGGCTCAACAATGGCTGGTGAATTCGAAGCGAAACAAACGAACTGCGGAGTGATAGCAGTAATCCGTTTACAAAGCTTTATGCACAAATTATTTTTCCATCTCATATTGCAAGCGGAATTTTTTAATATCGACAAGATACGGCATCATTCCATATGGGATTGGAATGATATTAAGCTGTAAAAAGGCTAACAAATACACTTTTTGGAACGAAGTTTCTTTATATGGGTACTGGTAGAGTGAACTGGTAGAGTGAGTGGCAGAAATCGTAACGTAAGGAAAACGCGTTACATCCACTTTAGACGACCTCTTTTTGCATGTAAAATACACTATTACACAGCTTTTATAGTTTACAAGCTATCGAAAAAGTTAAGCAAATCAGCTACATAATATTATGCTCACAAACATAGTTTACAAGCGATCGAAAAGGTGATTGCTACTGGCAAATATTGCAGTTTGCTTACCTCTTGAAGTTTTAACTCAAAGAAGATACAGATTTGGAAATACTTTTTAATTATCAACATAAAAAAGAAATTAACAATAAGACACATTTATTATCACGTTATTGTTTGAAGGTGACCGCACGCGCAGTAGAATTCATTTGGGATTAACTTTTGTCATTGATAATGCGTCATGTCCAATCAATCACCAGTATCACGGCGCTATCAAACACTTCAATATTGGATGTTAAACTCGTTAAAACTGCAACGATGTAAACACGTTTATAAAAAGACCAGGCAAACAGGCATTTGAGCGACCTGATGGTATCTAAGTGGTTACCGTTTTACTAGTAATTTGTAGATACCTCAAAAAGGAAAGGTGCATGATAGCGTCTCTCATGAAGTCGTCGCTATCACCAGACACACAGGCTCTTGCACTTACTACTCGGATGTCAGTGAGGACGCCATCGCAAACTTCATAAAACAGGCCATAGAGGCAAACACAGCCGCCATCGAGGACTACAACCTGGCTACTGCAATCAGCCACAGAGATGCGACAGTCATTGCAGAAACCCTAAAGGAACGCCCGTGACGATCCAAGGAGACACCGGACCAAAATTGACAAAGAACGTTTTCTGGAACATATAATATATAAGAATTAAATAGCAGACAAGTAACGTGATGCAAAAAAAGGCACGGACCTAGAGTCTGTGGACAGCAAATCAAGATAGAGAAAAAAAAAGTGGTAACCGTAACGAACACCAGAGGAGTCGCCAGTGCGTTGCCATCTTTGAAGGAGAACTCTTGTGAAATGTGGTACAAAATTAACGAAAGTAATTTAAGTTAGTAGAACTAACTTGACAACTTGTTGACAAGGCAGTAACTAAATAACTTAAAGCTTTGAGCTTTGGCGTTGTAAGCAGAGATTATGTTATGAAGTTAAACGAATTTTAACTTGAGCTGCATAAATAAACTGCTTTTTATGGGAAATTTGGAAATGTTTTGTATGAACTAGGTATAAGAACAAACAACAGGGGGAACAACAAAATATTAGAGGTGTTGTTCAATAAATATTCGGCTGGGGAGGTATGGTTGCCGGGGATACTTTATTTGAGGCGAACATCTTAGTCCTCATGAGTGGTAAAGCACCCGCATACAACCTCAAATAGAATTTTTTTCTCCATGGTTGGATGCGGTTACCCTTGGGCTACAGCGACCACTTAATATCAGGTGGCCTGAATGCGCTTTTCAATTACTATAATGAGACCTTAATTTATTTTCAGTTCAATAATATTTCAGTTCTAAATTGTGAAAGTTTACGCCATTTAAATAAAACCACGAGTAAAGCTAGAAGGTAATGAAATTAAAGTTATTGCATTTCATTTTAAAATGCCGTTTAAGTCGCGTTCTTGAGCGTTTTATGTCGGTTAAAGCTCCAATATTCCTATCGTATCCAACGTGTATGGGAATAAATTCCAATATAAATTCCCACTGGATTGAATTTGCATTGGGATCGGTTATAGAAGTTTTGTGTAAATGCATGAAGATGACGATAGCGGGGAAAATTGAAATTACACCTGAATGCATAATGCAGGTTCAAAGTCGGTACGATTCAGGGGTATCTTTTTCTAATTTTGTATTTTATCAAAAATGACGGTCTAATCTCCAAAAGCTAGTCCACCTCAAGTCCACCGTGCTGGCCTAGCGCGGGTTGGTTGTCTTCAATCTCCTGTTTACCGAACCCAAAATTATATGTTATCAAATGTTATATGTTTGCTAACATATATCAACAACATTGCTGTTAAAAATAAGGTTCTGGCGCTTAATATTAAAATAACAAAAAATATATTATTTATGGTACGTTAATATCAAAATATTAAGAACCTAACAGGCATGTGAAATCGACTAATCCGCATTAAGCCAGCGTGGTGGACCAAAACCAATAATGCTTCTCATTTTTGCAGTCAGTCACTAATAGGTAAAGGACTCTTTCAAAAATCTTAATGCAACTATGAAGTAAAATAATAACGAGGTACTAGGGCGGCAATAAACTCCAGCGACCTGGAGTAGGTGGTAAGGAGTTTACGATCCATATAGAGACTCGTAAAACCAATATTAGACCTCGTCTGAGACAATAATCCTTGGTAATGAAAAGCTTTTAAAGTAGGTATTTTGAAAATTGCGCTGGTTATAACGAGATAGCGATAAAAGTTTATTGAAAATTTCGTTCCACGAATCGAACTCCCGAAGAATAAAATGCTTGCAGCTCATTGGTCAATACCCGCGTCTAGATATTAGTTACGCAATAAACGAGTAGTTCTTTTTTAATTGCGTGAGGGGCATTAATCAATCAATGGGAACACACATGTTATTTAGGCTACTATTAAAATTGAGCCTTAATCGAATCATAATGGTTCCATTATGATTACATAATGGTCATATTTGAGAGTTATGAATAAACATAGAACATTTTATAACAGGACAGAAATGTAAACGTTTATTTATTAGACTGTGATCATTTATCACGGAATGTAATGATTAATTAAAAATCTTATATAAAAAATATTAAAAGAAAATTCACTTATTTTAATGATATAAACAGTTTTATTCAACCTTATTTATGACTGTGAATGTCAATCAGAACCAATATCAATCAGTAAAGTAGGTCCGAACCTCGTAAACTGAAGACTAGAGCGCTTTACGACCACAGAGAATTTATGGCCCGCCATCTTGCTGAAAACGCGGGAAAACATTGATGCTTATAGACTTTTTCATGGAGTTCCTTTAATTTCTCCATGGAATTGGTTGAGTGAAGACACCGTGGTTATTTGCTTTATTATTTAGTGCAGGACACATTTACAGAAAAAAAATTAAAATGTATATAGAGTATTTCTGCTGTATTATTGGTCATACTTTATACGTACTATGATTTTTAAGGACAAATCTTAGATAAGTCTTGTTTGAGTTCTTTTTTTTTCCGCGATTTATGAATGAAAATCAAAAGCACATACCTACCAACTTACAAAAGCAAATCAAAAAATGCTTTCAGTTTAATTGAATATGTAATTTCATAAAAAACATACAATTTTCTGTAAGAATTGAGAACAACGTCCGACCTTAAAGAGTCTTAGATTCCAACTTGTACAATATTAAATCTTGTGGACTCTCCTTCTTGCGAACAAGTGCCGCTCGGCTTTCAGATCGAAGCCAATAAGGGGATTCCTTTAGAAAGTATTTCTCGATTGTACGGTTCTCTTGGTTTTCTTTTTCTAGTTTTTACTTATTTATAGCTTGACCAAGAATTTTGTACTCTTTCAAAGAACGCGCCACCTTTGATATGGCCATACCAATATTAGACATTTTTGCAAGTATATTTGGCTCAAAAAGAAATTAGTTCAAAATTATTCCACAACATGGGGGAGGTGTAAAAATTCTGGTCTGAGTTTACGAAGAAACAAACAGGCGTGAAGGCAAAATGTTGTTAAGTGATTAATGGATACTATACAGGGTGAATTGAGTATGCGTGGATGAGGAAATCCGATATCATGAGGAATAGCGACAAATGCTGAAAGGAGTCTGGGGACAGATTTTGATGACACCTAAAACTGATTTGTATGGGAAAAATCATATTTTGTTAAAAATGAGCTCTATCCTTAAGTTTGCCGAATGTCATTACTTTCCAGAATTCGTTCCTTATTAGTGACACTATCAAAAGGTGTAATAATACAGAGTGTGACTTTTTTCAAAATTAATGAGGTCGATTCCTGGCTAGGCATATTAATTTTTCAAAAATTCAACATAACAACATAAGTCACACACAACACAGTCTATATGAGCGGATTGTTGCAAAGAACTATAAATACAAATAACTAGTAATGGATTTCCGCAAAGTAACGCCTGATACTGTAAATTATAGAAAATGCTCTTTCAATAATGGGTTACGAGGATGGCGGAAGTTTTTCTATTTTTAAGGAACTTATTGTAATTTTAATGCAATTTTCATGAAAGTTTTGATTTTTCGTTTCGAATAAAACCGCTTTTGACTTTAAATGGTGGTCTATTAACCCCACGGCAGCTTTGTGCCTGAATGTAAAAACAATTTTGCGACGCCATAAAATTGTGAAGCAGGGATACAATGGAATTGATTGAGGAATTTAATTAAAATTTTAGGCGTTATGCCCGGACACAGGTTTATATTACGAAATACTGTTAAATAATGTAGGACAAATTGTAAGTTTAGTATCGATTTTCTGAAGGGGCTTTACTTTTATAAAAAATAGCTTCCGCTCATGACTTCTTCCACGTAAATCTAAGAATTTGATACTTACAGGAATAAAATGCAATATTCTATACGTAAATTCAGGTTATAATCTATATGGGCAATGGGCTGGCCACATCGTTCACAGGACTGACAACCGATGGGGAAGAAAGGTCCTCGAATGGCGACCACGTTTAGGTAAAAGCAGCACAGGCCGCCTTCCCACCAGGTGGACTGACGACCTAAAGAAGACAGCGGGAAACCGTTGGATTCAGAGGGCCCAGGACCGGGCGGAGTGGCGTCGATCCTAGGAGGGCCATGTCCAGTAATGGACTACCAGGGACTGAAAGAAAAGAATGAGTTGCAAAATCATTTCATGTCTATTAGATTATTCGCTCTGTAGCCAACGTTTGCATTGGGTTACACCCACGCCACGCTTCGAATTTCAGGTAAAGTTGACGTTAGCTTTTCATTTGAGAAGGGAATTTAAATATTCATCAGCTAATTTATAATGGATTTAATCAATGGAATGGAATATTAACTTTAATTGGTGTGTTATCCAGTGATCCTTTGCTGATACAGGCCTCCGCTTACAATAAGAAGGATGTTGTGGTTAATCCACCATGCTGGCCTAATGCGAGTTGGTGGACTTTACGTGCCTTTGAGAACACCATGGAAAACAGGCATGCAGGTTTCCTTATGATACGTTCCTTCACCGTTACAGCAAGTGATATTTAATTTTGTGAAGCGCAGATAGCTTTTAAGAAATTGTATTTCATTTAATTGGAGGGTACGTAAAATAACTTAGATTTTAAAACGTTTTTTTGTTTTGTTTGCATTATTCATTAGTAAAATGGAATTTAGTTGATATAGTCTTAGTCTTAGATCTTGTTTATTAAACATTTTATTTCAAATCTTTATCTTAAGTCGGAAAAATTTTAATAACACGTCAAAAATCTATAGTTGTGAGAAAATTGTATTGAAAAATTTCTAAAAGAAAATTTCTCAAAAAATTATAGAAATTCGTTTACGTTTATTAATTAAAATTATTTATATATAAACTCTTTATTATAAAGTCAAAAAATATAATAATAACCCATCAGATATTAAAAAAAATACCAATAGAAAAAATAAAACACAGTGAAATACCTCTAAATGAAAATTCTCATCAAAATTCAGAGAAACACATGCAAAACTAAAATTGGAGAGCAAGAAAAATAAAAAATATACAATAAATAGTAAAGTTTCTCCGGCAAATGTAGGTCAATTCATCAGTGTGACCCGCCAGTCGGACCTTACGATTTTCCGGGTTAACATATTTCTCAGACATTCTCAGAAGTGCTTACAAAAATTCTTCAACTGGAAATTTTGTTTAACACACGTGCTAACAGCGTCTTACAAATTTCTTTTTATATTTTACTGACCTCAAAAGAGGAAGTTATGATTTCGTCACGTATTGAGTTATTGGAACTGCAAAATATTCAAAAAGATATCTTATATATAAAATTCACATGTCACAGTTTTAGTTACCATATTCCTCCAAAACGGCTTGACCTATTTTTATGAAATTTTATGTACATATTCAGGAGGTCTGAGAATCGGCTACTCTCTATTTTTCATACCCCTAAGTGAAAAGGGTTGTCCACACCAAACATTTTTATTTTGTTTTTTTGGACAATTATTTTTATTTTTCAATAATGTGGCATCAAAAAATACATACAACCCTAAATTTTCACCCTGCTATCACCAATCTCTATTTTTTAGTAGTCGATTTTTAACGCTCGATAACTTATATCGCAAAGTGATAAGTCAGCTAGTGATATATAATAATATTGGGACTTCCAAACAAATATACAACATTTTATTGATGGATCATACTTGATAGCCCAATGAATTTATTAAAATGTGGGTTTTATAAAACTAAATATTTCACTGATTAAAAACTATAATTATTCCAAATGGCATACATTAATACATACTCGTAATTCTACAATGAACATAATAAAAATAATTTTATTCAAGTTATATGAAGTGTGCATTTGTGATTTTTGTGAAACTTGCATAAAATTATTATTAAAACCGTGATGAACTAAGGCCTACATCCTTCTCAGTATTATTAGACCCTGCGATGGATCATTAATGGGTTACAGATAGATAAAGAATGTGAAATTCAGGCGAGAAACGAAGTTATCACCATCATTATATACTTACATGCCTTTAAGTGTATGTGTGATGTAGTTATATAATAATAGCTTGTATTTTCCTAAACCACTACGCTCTCATTTGTAGCTACGAACCTTTCAGCGTTTTGATTAAAAAACCTAGCAAAATTTCTTGTCCTCATTAGTATGGAACTATGCGTTGTTAACTAAGGCTTAACAAGCGCTTTTTATTTGAAGTTCGAATGCTCACATTTTTACACAAAGACTTTGTTTTACAGCCAGTCCTTTTTTAGCTTTACTCCTAGTTTAACCATTTGAATTTCAATTGATTTAATTTTCAAGCAATGTTTAATTGATTTTTGTCAAAAGCTTACACTGTGAGGTTATTTGATTTTCAATTGATTTAATGCGTAACTGATTTTTTGTTTAGTTGGAAAGACTATTAATAGGCTGGCGATATCGCTCAAAGGAACAAGCAAAGTCCTCGAATGGCGACTACGAACCTTGGATTTGGAAAGTAGTGGGCTGATTTATTGATTGATTTTTTTTCTGATGTAGATGCAACAATAAAGATTTTACCGGCCCCTTGATGTTAAGGGTGTGGTAGTTAGTTAGACATAAAATCTCAAACTGTAGCAAAGCAATGGCTTCGTTACATACTACATATTTCCATTCGCGCTTAACAGAAGCCACCGAGGGTGTATTAGTTGCCCACATTATAACCAAATATCGCCCCACGACTGCAGATTTCAATCTGTCAACAAAAAATACCTCCTTGGATGTATATCAACACAATATCACTCTGGAATTACACTCTGGAATTTCAATCTTGATCACCAAATTCCGAAGGGTGAAAAACTCTTCAAGTACGATCTTAAAGCTATCGTATGCGATGGTTCTATATAATGTTTGTACCGCAAATAAAACCTGCGGAGAGCTTTGCACCTTTTATTGAAGGAAACCAAGGGCGCGTCTACATTGTATGAAACACAAACGAATAATGTGAAGTATTACATAATGAGTAGAATTAACGCAATTCGTATAAAAATCGTATATTTATCACATTTGCCATATTTTGGCGTACACATTTTAAGATTTAAATCAATTATTCTCTGCTATGGTTGCATTTCTTAATATATTCTCATATATTTTTTTTAGCTAAAAGTTAGTGTGACCGCATCCTTATGAAGTTATTTTCTTCGAACACCTCTCACTGTAAGGAGCGCTCGTAGTTAAACGTAATGAGTTGAGGTTCCAGCCGTATTGAGTCCTTTGTGCACTCTTCTTGGTACTAATGCCATTAAACCACTTTAAATTTTCTGTGTAAGTGAATTTCTAGAAGTAAAGTTACATTGAACTCTAGAGCTTTATCTCACTTCGTATCTTTATTAATTCGAAATAATTTGAGATCGCCAAATAGCCGAAATTTTACTATAATTTATTGAAATTTGACACGTGACGGAATGTATGTACACGTCATGTTTGTCTATGTGTGCATATCAAATTATTATCTACTCAAATGGTAGCGTGCGTGGGTTTTTTTTTATGAATAACAATGGATTAATATCAGTTTTTCGACAATATGTCATTTCCTTCTCATTTTATGATTAAAACATTTATGCGCCATTTAAACATAAGAAAACTAGAAATAGTTTAGCGTTTGTCAATTTCTGACCAAATGACAGGGCTTACATTGGGCTTACATAGTTTTACATAAAGATTGTTTAAATTGTACTCACACACAAATCCATAACACAGGCCTGCGTGCAGTACGCCCAGATCAATTTCAGAATCCATAAGAATCGAACCCAGATACACAACGTATTGGCTCCGTCAAGCGTAACGCACGAGCATAGCGTGTTCGTAATTCTAACGTGCAACATTTTAAACTTTATTATTTTTATTTCAATATTCGAATTAGTAAACTCCATAAATTTTAAATCGCAGATCAAAAAATAAACTCAAAGTTCATTTTATTACCGACACCGCAAATTAAAAACGTTTTTCGATTTTGAATTTTTCCATTCTATTCTGCAATAAAATTTAAAAGGTTCTCCTTGGCTGTACACTTTCGCGTTTTCAATTTATAACAACTTATTGCTCGTTTCGACATCGGCCGTTTACAATTTATCAGAAAACAAAATGGCGGGCGTGTTGGCTGAGACGCTTCTTTAATTTAAGGTCCTTTTTCAATTGTACTCTTTATTACTTTCAATATAGTAGTTTTTATCCATAATTTTTAATTTTAGTGACAATAACGTCGTCTTTACGATGCCACTGTTCAAGGAGGTCGCAAGCTTACATATCTTCCATGACATAGTCCTACGATTAACAATAAAAGTGTTGCAATATTGAGTTTGTAAAATTTATCCCAGTTTTCTTAGTTCTATTTTTCTGAGGGTGAAAAATATTTGACAGTAATTTAAGAATGCACCAATATACTTAGTTACTTTATTCGTCACTTTTTAAAGAGTTTTTTCAGCTCTGAGGTTTTAAATTTATAATTTCGTAGCGCCTAATACATGACATCCAAATGAAAGAGAGATAAAAAGGCGAACAGAAATTGTCTCCGAATATGTAAGAAGAAAGAAAACAGTGATAAGCTCTAGTATATAATATGCATTCAAGTGAGTGTTATCAAATAATAGTACATTAACTATTATGTAGTACTACAATAACTATGTTACCTACAATAATTCACCTATAATTATTGTACTTATATGATAACATCTACAGAACTCACAAAATGACCTTGTGCTGTAACCCATTAATGACCCACTACAGGGTCGGGTCTCCTTCTCGTGATGAGAGTGATGTAGGCCTTAGTCCACCACGCTGGCCTACTGCGGGTTGGTGGACTTCACATACCTTTGAGAACATTTTTTTTTGTGAACTCTCAGGCATGCAGGTTTCCTCACGATGTTTTCCTTCACCGTAACAGCAGGTGATATTTAATTTTATAAAGCGCACATAACTTTTTTACAAAGTCATTGGTGCGTGCCACTTGGATTCGAACCCGGACCCCTCGATTCGAGGTCGAATTCTAAGCCACTGGGCTATCACCGACCTGACCTTGACCTGAAATGACCTTGACTTACACATATTTACTACCTACCTACAGACTTACTTCTCAGAAACTTGCTAGTACCCATAGATGTTTATTCCGATCAGCCGAGCGTGAATAACACGTTCGTCGATCGTTCGTAAGCAAACTTCGGGCGCCATATTTCATGGGGAGAGCGCCATAACTCATGGAACAATAACACGTCTTTACGATGCCACCGTTCATCTACCACCAACTATGGAGGCCACTAGGTGTTGTTTGATAGTTATCTACCGTTTTACATACCGATTAAATAAGGTAGGAAAATTATTTATAAAGTAAGACTTGTCTGTAAACCATAAATGACCCACTACAGGGTCACTACAGGGTCGGGTCTCCTCTCACAATGAGAGGAATGTAGGCCTTAGTCCTTTGAGAACATTTTTATTGTAAACTCTCAGGCATGCAGGTTTCCTTACGATGTTTTTCTTCACCGTAACAGCAGGTGATACTTATTTAATTTTATAAAGCGCACATAACTTTTTTACAAAGTCATTGGTCCGTGCTACCGGGATTCGAACCCGGACCCCTCGATTAAGAGGTCAAATTTATTGTAAATCAAAAGTAATTCCAGTATTTTACCTATTTATTTAGCTTGGAAATTAATAATAATTTCTTCTTTGAAATATTTCAACATGTCGAATTATTCGCAGACAAAACAGGACAAATTAAAACACGGGTGTGAGAAAGCTATACAAATGAAATATTTTGAATAAAGGCGACGTGCAAACAAAAACACACGTAACATAGTAAGGACCTTGTGTAAGAAAACTATGCTAACGTTAAAAAGTACGTAGGTAACAGTATGTAACATCTTTTACCTATTTACCTTCCTCTATTTATCGCGACAGGGCGTCAAAACCCTTCTCAATTCCCTGACCCTAGGGTATTCCAACCCTTATCTAGACTAACTTCCATTTACAAGTTCCGTAACAAACAAACTCATACTCAATGGTCCTGGAATCAATTCCATTGCGTCTACAAAGTTGGACAGTAATACAGATTGTTGAATCGACAGTCGCACGCAATATTGACCTTTCGTGACCCTGGACAAACATGGAACTAGGGATGGATGCGATACGATGTATGAAGATATCGATACAGTGCAATATGATATGATATCGATATTAATTTCTATTACATTATAGCGAAATAATGATAAATAGTGCCATTGGACATTTTGTTATTGTTAATGAGAAGAGGTTTTCTTGTACGGAACCATGGATAAATTTGTTTATAGAACGCCAGCTTTTGTACAATTTTGTAGATAGGTACGCATTATTTTATCTTCGGAGTTTATCATAGAAAAAGAGATAACTCCTATATCGAACTGGACAGCAAGATATAAGTTACAACAAAAAAATTCTAGCCTTAAAGTTACACTAATTAAATCGCAAAATTCGCAAATCAATAAATAAGCATGCGATACGGTCACTATTCGAGATATCGATACAATGAGAAACGATATAATCGTGTATCGTTACAAAGGAATACGTTACAGATACGGTGCGAAATATCGATACAACACGTCTTGGGCATCCCTACATGGAACGATACCCACTGAAAGTTTTGCACATAAGAAACCTTTTTCCTTGAACTGTGCTGATTTTATGAGGATCTTTCCCGGTTGATTTAATATTTGACAAACAGGATGTTAGTGACGTAGTTTGGGCGCCAAAAACAGGGATTTTCTGCTTCCATGTTTATCCTTTAGTCAATAGTAAGCAATTTGATATTGACTTTGACGTTTCAGAACAAATACCTACGATGTTTGGAAAGTGTAGCGATAAATTCTAAACATTATCTTACAATACATTACTTCTGAAATACATAAATGGTTTCTGTTTTATTCCCTGTCGTGTACCTAGATGTATTTAGTGCCCAAGCGAATGGACCGACTTTGATGAGATTTTTTAATCTGGGTCTAACCGAGTCTTCAAACTAATTCATGGCAAATGAAGAATCATTGACTTTTATTAATTTTCAATTTTCAAGAGGTTTCTCAAGGGTTTTAAAATTTGTAATTTCGGTAGCCTTCGGTCCATATGGGTTTTAGAATTTCATTTCGAGAGGAATAAAAAGAATAGCAGTGCATGAGAGAGTAACAAGCATCCGTCCATCTTTACGAACTTTTAAGTTTGTTAGTAGTAGGATAGGATTATAAACTCTTTATTCCGTAGGTAACAACCCGGAGGCCGTAAGCAAAAACCATTCCTGTCCCTTAATTAGAAATCAAAAAGAATTAATAATTAAATAAAAATATTTAAAAATTAAACATGAGAACATCTACCTTAATATCAGACGTAACTGAAAATCACCTCCTTTCATGGCTAATTAAATTTCATTCGCGTAATAGCATTAATTAGCAGAGATTCGGCCTTTGTTGCGGAGGACTTAGTTCCTTCGCAATAGGTACCTACGGGTAATTAAGAGCGCTCTCAGGCAGCTTTCAAGCAACTGACGTTTACTTATCAAAGTGAGCAGATTAAGAGACGATTGGCACATTGCAGTACGTTTGATTTGGTGTTTTGATAGACTTTTATTGTAAAAGTCCCTGTTAGGGGGGAGGTAGGGAGTTATATTATAAAAATGCATATCAGAATTCTAGATCTCACGGTAGAGCTTTCCGACTTACCAATCTTATGAATGACTAGACTTTGGAAACGGCTTCGGCCGCGTGGATTTTAGAACTCGGTCCAAAGAGGGATAGATACTATCCTATTGTTAATCCAGGTTGTACCAAACTTAATCCAAAATTAGTCCAAATTTCCTGCATACCAAATTTAATCCAAATATGTTCAGCTATTTTTGCACGAAAGAGTATCCATCCTCCCTCACAAACTTTCACATTATTAATAACGTAGTAGTAGGACTCCTACAAGACCTTTAAAGAGTACCGTTACAAATCGAAGCAACAGTAACAAGATTCTCCGGTTCTCCGTTGTGAGGAATCGCGAGGAAATGTCGTTAGCCGCAGCAGCCCGATATAAACGCGATATCCGCTCCTTTGGCGATCAAATTGCTACGATTTGCGAGAAAATAATCTTAACTTGAGAAGTTGAACACGAGAAGTAAATTTCCAAATAAAACCGACAAGCATCCATCCACCCACAAACTTTCACGTTTATGTGTAGTAGGATTAACCACACCAATTTCATCAGTCAAGTGAACAAGCCTACTGCAGATTCCGTGACAGGGGTGTTATTCGTGAATTTCCGATATTCCGCTCCAGATTACATTTTCAATTAAGAGCGACAAGCAACTGACAACCCTAGGATAGCTCTGGATGACCAATATTGCTCAGAGACAGCTCAGCAATTTCGAAATAACATTTTGGCTGGAATGCTAGGAAATAGTGGTTCGGATTTGCGTAGGATTACCTTCAATTTGAGGAAGGTATTGATGTAGTAACCCATTAATGACCCACTACAGGAGTGGGTCTCCTTCTTGAATTGAGAGGGATGTAGGCCTTAGTCCACCACGCTGGCCTAATAGTGCGGGTTAGTGGACTTCACTTACCTTTGAGAACATTTTTTTTGTAAACCCTCAGGCATGCAGGTTTCCTCACGATGTTTTCCTTCACCGTAACAGCAGGTCATATTTAATTTTATAAAGCGCACATAACTTTTTTTAAAAAGTCATTGGTGCGCGCCACTGTGATTCGAACCCGGACCCGTCGATTCGAGGTCGAATTCTAAGCCACTGGGCTATCACCGCTGATGTAGGTATAGCAGTGGCTGAGAATTCGGTCTCTTACGTGAGAGATCCTGGTTTGAATCTCAGTGCCAAAGACTTTCTGTTACGTGGGCTTTATAAAATTAATTGTCTCCAACTGAAATTGTAAAAGAAAAAATCGCATCGCAATCACACCGTGAGTTGTGAGTGATTCACATTTAGTGAGTTCTAAGGGCATGTGAAGTCCAACAATCCCCGCAATAGGTCAGTGTGGTGGACTTAGACCTTCATCCTTCTCATTGTGAGGATCTCTCATTGTAGACCTGACTGCAGTGGGTACTATTGTATCAGGTATTGTGGTATTGCATGCGTTAAGGCTTTGACAGAAAATTCTTTTTGATATGTAGCTAAGAGTGTTAGAGATTTAAGGACCCTCGAAATAAACACAAACACTCAGACCAGAAACAGAAATTTAAACTCATCATTTAAATTTCAGTTCAGCAACACTACTAGCATAAATGATTCAAAGATAAAATTCACTTTTGAACTGCGATTTCAAAGATTTCGACGCATCGGGAAAAGAATGGATCTCCATGACTTGAACTTTGGGAGTTCCTTTTAGCATTAGCAAGTCTGAATAGAGAATCCAAACTTTTTCGCTGAGTGCTAGAAAGTTTAGCATACAAGATATCTAAGAAAAGGTTTAGAATCTATGCAACGAGAATAGAAGTTCTCGAATATTTCGGTGATAAGGTTCCTTCTAGAAGGTTTGGTGTCCTCAACCCGCTGAATCTAACAGATTATTTTATTAGGAAGGTTTGATTGTCGAAGTAAATAATTACAGAGAGTTCTCACAAGTGACTTACAACCATAAGTCAAGTTTGGAGCTAGATGTGGTGGTTATTCATGAGCAACTGAAATGTCATCAAGTGGCCTTAATCATAGTACATCATTGTCAACCTCAATTTCAACTTTTAAATAACGATTTCATAAAATGCAAAGCAATGAATCACACAGAAAATTGCCCAATAATCCTGTACCTATCCCATATCCAACTTTACCTGAAAATGTGTTACCTACACATTCTTCTTACCTGTTATCTTAATCGAAATCACAACTGATTTATTGCTGAACCTTAAGCTCGTACACATCTTGAATGTAAGTAAACGATCGTGTTTCTTGTTTGCACTTATTGCACGTAGTTCTGTTTTTATGAGTATCGTTTACTTAAATACCTGACGACCTGAGTGGCGTAGTGGTTAACACCGGTACGCTGCGTCGAGGGTCCTGGGTTCGATTCCCAGCAGAGCAGAGATTTGAATGATGAATTTGAATTTCTGTTTCTGGTCTGGGTGTGTTGTGTTGTTGTCTCGTGTGTGTCCATGGCACCCACGACACAGGGAATCCTAGTGTGGGGCTATGTGTGTAAAGCGTTATTTGGTTATTTAAAAAAATCGTTTAGGTGGTAGAGCCAAAGTAGCTCGTCCGAGGAGGTACCTTACCGACAGCCTCTTAACCCGTCGTAAAAAAGGTTATTCTTCATGTCTTGTATCTCGGCTGGAGGCATGGTTTTCAAAGAAACTTTATTTGAGACTTTGAGCCGAACATCTAGTCCTCATGAGTAGTAAAGCACCCACATACAACACGTGAGTCCTCATGTGAGGCTGCAATCAATTGTAGTTAGTGAGTTAGTAGTAGTATTAGTAGTATTAGTTAATATATTAGTATTAGTTAGTATTAGTAGTTAGTTAGTTAGTTAGGGTTAGTGACCGTTACAATCGTTGTTATTAAACCGTTCGTTAAACCTTTTCGGAAACCCTCTTCGGTTGGTTTTAAAACATCAAACACGGGATCAAAACCCACTCCAGATTTAAATAATCATTCGTGAGCACACAATTGTGACGGATGTGTGTCTGCGTGACAATACGACACGCGGCCTAAACAAACATGTCAAATAAACATTTCAAACAAACATGGTCAAACAAACAGACGCCGCTCGGAATAAATCTCCATACTAACTCTGGATCTTAATCTTTACTTTGCCGCTAATATATTTTGCATACAGAATAATTTTGCAAAGTTTTAATTTGATTTCTTGGATGTAAAACAGTTGTGTTTTATGCTTTATCATTTTACAATACAGTTTCCCGGCTTTGAAAATTATTATTGGGACAAAATTTCAGGTTTAAGAGTACCTTTATAGTAAAACGTTAGATTCATATTTTGGCGTTTCGGATGGTCCATTAAGACGTAAGCCTACATTATCCTTACCTTTCAACCTTAGGGCCTTTTTCAAAATAGGCCCTAAGATATTTCGAAATAGGCCCCAAAGTATAGCAGCTGCGATTCTTTTGCAACTAGCTCAATTTCTGTACAAAATGAGACATTATAGGCTAGGGTTAGCAGAAGACCTAAAAAGTAAGGTAAAAAGCATTACTTAAGAAATATTTTAACTGATGTTTCTATAAAAGAGCAAATAGATACTAGCTTACATATTCAACTGACAAGCCTATTATATCTGAAGGTCCCACATCCCACGTTATCGCGTGTTGGTGACGGCTCGACAAAGTTTGATTGTAATTAAATTCGCAAGCATGTGTGAGCCGAGGGTCGGAGGGTCGAGGGCTGATGTAATGAAGACAATGCGATGAAAAGAATTAGGTTAAAAGTAGGGACACCAATTATCCCTAGAGGACACGTTTTACGTAGGTCTTGGGTGATGCGAATTTGTAAGGAATTTATTTATCTGTATTTTTTGCTTTTTTCATTCGGTCGGAAGGCGTGATGGTTGCTTTTTATACAAAGAAAAACCCGATCAAACAAACAGTGTGATACCGTACAGTCAGCATTCAACCCGTCGTAAAGCAGCGTGTTCTTAATGTTTGGTGTTTCGGCTGGGGTATATTAGTTGCCGGGGGTACTTTATTTGGCGAATATCTTAGTCCTCGTGAATAGCAAAGCAGCCGCATACAGCTGCAGATAGGATTTTTTTCTTGATTTGCGGTTGGATTTGTGCTGCAGTGACTACTTAATATTAGGTGGTCCGCATGCCCTTTTGCTACTCAATGACTATTACTATACTACTACTACTATGACTATTATACTACTATGACTATTACTATACTAATACTAGATTGAGACTATTGTGGCGTTTTCAAGAGTAACGCCACAATAGTCTCAATCTCAATTTCAATTCCGATTCCGATCCAATCTGAACTGTCACATGATTTGGTACTCTTGAACGCGATTGGCATTAAGAAGATTGCAACGAAATGACACAATAGGCATGATGACAGTAATCAAGTATCGCCAAAATATTTATCTGATCTAATGAAATTGGATTCAAAGATTTTGAAACATGTATTTATTCTCTTATTAATGTCGAGATTAATAATTTATTTTTTAAAATAAATCTACAAAATACAACAATCCGCCATGATAGCTAAAACACCCATCAGATCGAATTACGTCAAATTACGTCACGTCTTAGTTAACGTCATTTTTTTCGTAAGCATATTATACGCGATCTGGCAATTTTTACTGAGCCGTGGCGCATTGACAGACGCCATGACACGGGCGAGCGTTTTGGAATGAATTTGAAACTTAAAATTTAAATGTACTTTTATTACACAAAAACCTTAATTTTCTACAAAAATATGATATATTTTAGACATAATAGAAACTTCTGAATATCATAGAAGAGTTTTTGAAAATTAGTCATCATGCCTATTTCATTTAGTTCTGCAATATCCGTTCAATATTGGAAAAATAAAGCGCTAGTGTGCAACAATTCCAATGACGATCGATCGGAATTAATTTCAAGAGTTTCCCCACTGGTATAAGAAAAAACAATTACGATTCGTGTTCCGTTTTACTCTACAGCGTTTTAAACAGACATATTAAAGAAACACCAATCTTTCCATTTGAGAGCTTTCCGCCCCAACTCAGCACAAAATCCACTTTCTCGCCAAAGCAGTCGTGTAAAGACGGAACTGAAATTATAATATCTCAACTCTCGAATGGAAAGCGACTTCAAGTGTTCCATTAAGGAAAAATATTCCATTTCTTAGTTAAGATTAGCCTTTTGTGAGCTTTAACGGGATAACCTTTTATTTTAATCCAGCCTTGTTGTACAAAGGGAAGGTAGGGACGATAATACCCGTATCTTTATGGACCGCACGCCGACGTGACACCGCCATGAACTATAAACTCTCTTTTGTATTAACAGGCCCTAGAATACAGGAGAATCAATACCTATACCATTTTTGAATTGCAGTAATTTTACACATGCCAGTAACCCATTAATGACTCACTACAGGGTCGGGTCTCCACTCACATAGAGAGGGATGTAGGCCTTAGTCCACAAAGCTGGCCTACTGCGGGTTGGTGGACTTCACATACCTTTGAGAGCATTTTTTTGGGCATGCAAGTTTCCTCACGATTTTTTCCTTCGCCGTTTTCCTTCGCTTATATTGTTGTGATGTTGATGAATGATGAATTGTTGTGATCAAATGCAATATTGTTTCTGTAAAAATCTTCTTGTAGCGTATTTATAATGTTCTTCTCTTATTCAATATCATAAAAAAAACGGTACAGATTCATTTATCAAACTTTAACAAGTATTTACATTACGGCCAATTCACGGTTAGATATTACGTTTCATGAATACTAATAAACATTGAAAGAGTGTTAATTAAAAATAAAGCAATTTTTGTGATGATTTATCTAATGAGTTTTAACTCTTCTAAAAATCTTTTACCTCTGTTGGTTATTACACTGTGCATTTACGTCTGGTAAGCTGTGTACCTATGTGTGCGTCTCATTACGGTATTACTAAAACTCAGACTAAGGGTACAGAACACGCATCTGCATGTACGCGCGTGGATGCGTGTTCTATACAAGTTTACGCGCACCGCCGCACTACGCTCCGTGTGTTAATCGCCTTAATTCGAACAAATGGTAGACAAGGAAGTTCTTTGTGCTTTGTATTCGATAAAGCGTACGTGAAAGCCTCAAAGCCCGGAACTCAGTCCCCAGTTTAAGCTGGGTAGTATAGTATACTCACTAGACAAAGGAATAAACATTTGTATGAGCATATTAAGCATAAGCAACGGACAATGGCCGAGGGAAGTTGTCAAACAGATTTTGAACTTTGGGATGCGGAATTCTGTTGATTGTTTTTCCTTTTAGTTTAAAAAGCAGTTGAATTTTTCAAAGGTTTTCATTTTGAAGTCGAATCCTAGGTATGTGCGTGTGTTCACGTGCATAGTTTTCTGAGAGATATGACTGCGAATACCTGAACCACTGTAGCCGGATTCACATAATTTACGGTCATTAATTACATTTGCCTCGCGATAAATTAGTTCGTGACATTATTATATTTGGATTGTGTTATTTAATTTTGACCTGACTTTATTAATTTTATGTTATGATTTTAATTATGTTATTATTATATTTCAATGACTTTAAATTTGTATGATTATTTAATATGATTTTTAATGATTTTTTTTTAATGAGTTTATGTGCAGTTTTTAATAATGTTTTTAAATTTTTCAATGTTATATGATCCGCTGTGGTTGAAATAAAGAATTATTATTATTATTATATTTTAAAAGGTTTTTGTCTTGAAGTTCAAGACTTTAATATGACCACACCGAGTGATACTATAGATTGTATAGATACTAGAGAAACTGGGCTCAGATATTTTAACATTTTAAAAATAATAAATAGGCCCAGCTTTTTAGGGACGATAGTAAAAACATTTTGTTGGAGTAATATGTGGGTAGAAGTTTTGTATTACTGAAAGAGACATAACAGCAGTTCTCGTTGAAATAAAAGCGCCCTAAAATGGGCGTCAACCCACTAAAACCCCCTCGGTGGCCTTCCTCTGCGCATGTGGGGGGCTCCGGGATCTCCGGTGGAACGCACCGGTGCCTCCTTGACGCGCTCATCCCTGGAGAGACTTCGTACCGTCTCCCCTACATCTTCCGATGTGTACGACGATCAGCCACACACACACACACACACGCCGTCTTTCCCGGGGTACCTACCTATAGCCTGCCCTAAGGCAGTAAATTTATATATAACGATAGAATAGGAAGTCAGTCATTACTAGTATTAGTCATGACATACTGACGTTTACCGTACGAATACTTTGACGATACTGTTTGTGTTTATCCTCGATCAGTATAGAGATACGAGTATAACCAATTCGCATTTTCAGAAACTCATTTCCATGCAAAACATGAACGCTCTGGTTGTTCACACGACGGACGTACTGACGTCTGCATGTATTGTTATTGCAGTTTTCTATGCATGAGTTTCATATGAGACTGTTCCTATTGTATTTTTGGGAATAATTTAGTTTATAACAATATGTGTTATAGGTAGCCAAAGTTATGGCACTTGATTTTGCACTTGAAACCCATTAATGACCCACTGCTGGGTCGGGTCTCTTCTCACAATGAGTGGAATGTAGGCCTTAGTCCACCACGCAGGCCTAAGCAGGTTGGTAGACTATCACATGCCTTTGAGAACATTTTTTATGTGAACTCTAAGGCACGCAGGTTTCCTCACGATGTTTCCTTCACCGTAACAGCGGGTGATATTCAATTTTATAAAGCGCACATAACTTTTTGTACAAAGTCATGGTGCGTGCCACTGGGATTCGATCCCGGGCCCCTCGAGTCGAGGTCGAATTCCAAGCCACTGGGCTATCACCGCTAGTCAGCCACTCGGCTACAATCTATGTATAGTTCTAGTAAAACTTTCTTGGAGAAAAGTAGGACTGATAAACAGAAATAAAGGCAGCTCAAAGGAACGGTAATTACTCGAGTTTTCTTTTTACTTCCGACTGATTAGATCGTTTGGAGCAAAAAGGGGCCCTCAATTACGCTTGTAATACGAGCCCCGAGCTCTCGTAGACTGGTGTCTTGTTAGCGGGGTTAAAGGTTGGAACACTCCTTATTATAAGGCCACTAGACTATACCCGCGGCTTCGTCCGCGTGGTTTAGAACTTGGTCCAGAGAGGAGTAAAAAGTATCCTTTGTGTTAATCTGGACAATAGTAGAATAGGATATTATCCTAATCTTATTATGAGAATAATAGAATATTAAAATATAGTTCGTCCCTTCGCATAGTTCCCCTTAATATAGGACCTGGAACAGGTTCGAATCCCAGTGGTCCGCACAAATGACTATAGCACCTGTAACGATGAAGGAAAAAACTTACTATATGAGATCTGTCACATCAGTGAAAATAAAGAATAGAAAATATTCAACTTCGTCTATTTTTGGATCTAACCGAAGTCTCCAGTATAACCTTTCATCTCAAGTAGATTGTGGCGGAGGCTAAAATAAAATGATATTGAAACCAAAAAATCGAACAACCAACAAAATCATAAACGTGTAACGTACCACTATTGTCGATATTCAAGAACTCAAAGAGAATTTACATTCGCTAACGTGAACGCTCTAAAAAACACGCTAATATTAAAGAGGGATCATAAGAGCTCCACAAGAACGACCTACTCCATGGAAATTTGCACTCTCCATTACAAGCATAAGGTTCAAATTCCAATAACGAAAAGTACCTACAATCCCTTTCGCGTAGGAAGTATTGAATACATACAGATTAAAACGGCCCGTTTCTGTATGTTTTATGTACGGTCGAGGGAATTTATTCCTACTTTCCCGATGATTTGAATTTTATATTCGGGCCCAATATGGCGGAGACTACGGTTCGATGGTGCTTATTACATCACTGTTACTGTTGCTTCGAGCTTGGAATGGTTTGAATGCTGGTTTACTCTTAGGCATGTGAAGTCCACCAACCCGCACTAGGCAAGCGTGGTGGACTAAGGCCTACATCCTCATTGTGAGAGGAGACCCGACCCTGTAGTGAATCATTAATGGGTTACTGACAAATAATAAATCGTGGGACAACTCACACATGGCTTTCTGATCCCAAAGTAAGCTGTGAACTTGTGTTATGGTAACCAGATAGCTGATAAATCTACATATATATTTTTAAATACATACTTATACAGATAATTTACACCCAGCCACAGAACAAACACTTGTGCTTATCACACAAATACTTGTCCTGGGTGGGAATCGAACCCACGACCTCCGGCGTAGTAGTTAGGGTCGCTAATCACGAGACCAAGGCCAGTCAATCATTGTCGGAGCATATTCTTACCCCTTTCACACTCCAGTAAATAGACACAATAGTTAAACAATGGATATGAGTCACATGTGGCTCATGGGACTGTGAATGGGTTAAATTTAATTCTAAAATCACAACAGGCCGCTGAGTACGATCCAGTGCATTATATAATATGCATGTTGGAATGCATCCAACGTTTCCATAAACCAGTAACAAGAGTTATTAATTATGCCCTAGATTTCAGCACATGTAGTTGTATGTGCGTTGTAATTAATCTGCTTTACTTCTTTTTGCCTCATTGTCCCACGTAATATCATGTGAAACTGGCCTTAGGATCAGTATTTCACAAAAACGCTGAAATACATACCTAGTTCATTTTTATTCATAGTTTACAGACATTTTAATTTATAAATTAACATGTGATTTGTAGGTACGTACGTACGGTATGTCAGTGAATTTAATAGAATAAATAAACAAAGTTTTTAAAATTATCCTTTAGTAGTTTAGTAGTTACTAAAGTCACGTGTACCCCCTCACAAACGAGGGGCAGATGGGTTTAATGAGTATATTTACACCATTCACAATTAATGTCAAATTGTAATTCTGCTAAAAAGCTGCGTTCACTACTATCCAAATCTGGCCCACCTTCCAATATGACAAAAACAACGCGAAAACAAAAAAAAAATAGTCAGTTGGCTCGAAAAAACTATGACGTCACCCCGTGCGTTCGTCATACAAAATGTATGATGTTCATTAAAAGTATCTCAATTGACTCGTAGGACACAACCCTATTCAACGGACTGCTCGTAGCACGTAGCGTGACTTATGAGTCTACGGCGTAGCGCTACGTCATTGGTCTCGCTACGTTATTTCGTAGCTAAATTCCGGAAGCGTAGATGGTAGTTTCGTACTAACTTTTGTAGTTTGCGAAGTAATAGCATAATTTATTTTAAAACATTTTGCTAGCAAGATTGTTGCTATATGCATATTGAACTTTACTAAATCTTGTGCTTCACTTCACGCTTTTATACGGGCTGAACATTATGTATACTTCCACTTTTTAAGGATTTCATAATTCGTTGTAAAACGATCATTTTAAAATTATTCGTTCTCAGTGGGTAAAAAGATAATGGAACAAGATGCTTTAAGGTGCATTTAGACATCATAAGACGTTCCTAAACTCATTTAAAAATATTTAGTTTTTTAAAAGTTTTTATATTTGTAACTTTTATAAAGATGACTATCTCTATCATACCTCTATAGGTACGGTATACCTGTATAGCATAGCCTATCAATATTTTCCTTTCAACGTTTCCATTCCATTCCAAATCATGATATACGAGTACAATGAGACGCAAATTGCCTTCGTTACTTCTTAAGAAAATGATATTATCATCAATAAAATGTTCCTGATTTTAATTTTTAATTTTCAACCCCTCAGTAATTCCTAAGGGCAAACCCATTGAGCGGACTTTACAAATTGACGACATCCATTGACGTCAACACACCTTCCGTGGCTATGCTATATTTATAGGGCTGTGCACAAGAAGCAACGGAGCGTTGGAAAGCGAAGGCCCTGGAGCAACGGCGCTTTGATCACCAGACCGGCGTTGTTTTTTCAGTCATTATAGGATTCTGGCTGTTTGTTTTATTTTTATAACTAACTGGGCCTAGGCCTGGAATTTGTTAAAGTGAAATTCGAATATTTATTTATTTCATAAAATCCACAGCTTATTCTATTATCATTTATCTTAATATCTAAATAATTAAATATTCACCATTCCTTATTTATTTTTCATAATAGATCAGGATAACAGTAACAAACTAAATTAAACCTCAAAAAAGGTTAAAAAATAAGTAAATTTAGCGTAGAAGATTTTGTTTTGAATTTTACTAGTAATTTGGACAATATAAAATTATCTTAAGAATATGATAGTACAATAAACATAAAGTTAATTTATGATTGCTACTGTAAAAGTTTTAAAAAAATTACGAATTATGTACCTATATTGTTTTACTTTTTAAACGGTTTTGTTTGATAATTATATTTGTCGCACCAGACATTAATAAATTAATAATAAAAAATTGATTTATGTAGAGACATAGCTATTTAACGCTATGACATAACAGCTTAGGGTCTATTTCTGGCATTAAATGAATACCTGCGACCAATACGGAATCTCTCATAATATCGGATTCCATTACCGGCACGAGCTGGTTCTCACCGGAATTATTTGGAACATTCCAGATGACTAACTTAGGCCAGACAGAGAATTTATCTGTATTATGTGAAGCAGTAGTAGTAACAGAAGATGCGTAAAAGATGTTTTACGCCGGGTTAAGAGACTGGCGATCAGGTGTTACTTTTAGTAGGTACCTAAAGTATTGTCGATTCTCGTAATAGAACTATAAATATATAGTTCTGGGACAAAATGTTACCTACGTGTTGCTGTACAAATTCCTCTTATCTAGTATAATCCCAATAAAAACAGTCCAGCTGTTCCAAAAAGTATCCCCCGCATAATGTTTCGATAGATATACACTCAAAAAATAAAAAAAATAATGATTGATGTCTCTGATTTGTCTTGTCCGACACTGGCCAGCCTTCGCACGAGAATTTCCGATTCAAAATTCAATTTAAAAAATATGTTATTAGGTATTACGTATACTAATGATTATAATTTTTATACTATGATAGTAGCATCTATATTTATGCTTAGGTTGTAATCACCACGCTGCAAAACCGCACTAAACAATGGCTAATGCCAAGCTCGCGTATCAAGCTGACAGCCGCTTTCCGGATAATACTGGTTTGTGCCGGCACGAGCGAGTTGGTAATACATACGATTCATAGATGTACCCATACAATAGCATAGTAGAACAACTATGATCTATCTATAGTATCGACAAGTATAGAGTAAATCTATCGTACCTTCTAAACAATCCTTTACCTATCTTAACAATAGATGTTTCTTTCTCGGAATTATTTAGTCCTTTCTTGAAAGAAAGGAAGTTTATCTTACAATCACAAGTCTTACAGAGTTAGAAGACCGGAAACTGACCGCGAGTTGGCGGAAAGTTTTATAAAGGATTCTCTGAAACTTCACCCAGAAGTCGGATAGAGTTTGATAAAGAAACAATTGGAGAGTTATTTAAGAATGTAATAGCTATAAGACCGCAGATTGTGTTATCTTTTTCTTTATGTTTTTTCGCTCTTTTATTGTGCGCAAGGAGTGTTATCATTTGGGAAGTATTGCGGAGAACTCCGAAATAAAATTATTGTTTATCCTTTACCTTGAAGTCAGTTGATATTTTTGTAAAAGATACTTGTATATTACACTAAATATTACAAGAGCTGATACATTAATCCTTCCTTCCTTCCTTTCAGCCCTTAGTAGTCCACTGCTGGACATGGGTCTCCCCTAATCGATGCCACACCGCCCGATCCTGGGCCCTTTGAATCCAACGGTTTTCCACTGTCCTCTTCAGGTCGTCGCTCCCCCTGTACTCTTATTCTGAGTTCCCCTTATTCTTATTCTGATAGCAATGGCGCACACCGATGTAGTGAAGAAATGCAAAAAAAGCAAGTTGAACCAAACCACTGACGTGAATCGTATAGTAAAGTGACGTAGTGCGTTTAACCCACAAACATAAAATTTGTTCTTTGTTTAACGAAGTGTGTCGGGTCAACTAGTAAGTACTAAATATTTCGTTGAATCATATTGGAGGGGCGTTAGTTCTAGAACTACACGGTCTATACACACCGAATGTAGCTGATGTACCTACAAGACCCTGACTACTACGCCCGAGGTCGTGGGTTCGATTCCCACCCAGGACAAATATTTGTGTGATGAGCACAAGTGTTTGTTCTGTGTTTGGGTGTAAATTATCTAGGTATAAGTATGTATTTAAAAATATATATGTATGTTTATCAGCTATCTGGTTACCATAACACAGGCTCACAGCTTACTTTGGGATCAGAAAGCCGTGTGTGAGTTGTCCAAAAAAATAAATAAAATAAATAAATAAATACCTACATGTACGGGATGTGGTCTGAGTCGTACTAATGGACCTAAGTCGACACTGCACTGACAATGTTGGTTCATTAAAGTAAATAAAGTTTGCTCGTACAGTGTAAATGTACTCACTCGACGACAGCACCGGATGGGGCGATTCAATTGGATATTGGAAACGGTTTAGGTAGACTCGTAATAGAAAGCTCAAGTAACGTTTCAATTAATTTTAGGTATAATATTAGGTAAATAAATAAGAAATACCTGCAATAGGCATTGAAAAAAGAGATCTAAATTTTAGTCCAAAAAGAGATCTAAATTTGAATCTAAACCATGTTTGCTGTGGATCACGCTACCGGGGTACCGTAGTAGCGCGCCAGGGTACCTTACCACCGGCCTCTTAAACCGTCGTAAAGCAACATATTTTTCATATCTTATTTATGGTTTATAAAGATGCTTTATTAAAACGTTTTTTTATAACACTTCACACTCACAACCCCATACTAGGATTCCTTGTGTCGCGGGTACCATGGACACACACAAGACAAGAACACAACACACCCAGAGCAGAAACATAAATTCAAATTCATCATTCAAATCTCTTCACCTCTGGGAATCGAACCCAGGACCCTTCATGCAGCGCACCTTTGTCTAACCGCTGCGCCACTCAGGTCGTCATGTATCAAGTTTTGAAGTGAACATCTTAGTTCTTATGCAAAGTGCCTTCATACAAGTTCAGATAGGATTTCTTTTCCATTTGAGGTAGGATGTGGGTATAGTGTCCACATTACATCAGTGGAATGCATGCCAGTAACCCATTAATGACCCACTACAGGGTCGGGTCTCCACTCACAATGAGAGGGATGTAGGCAGTGGAATGCATGCCCTTTTGCTACCCCATTAATACCTATAAAAAGGCAAATTGGTATAATAATAAATACAATCAAGGGATGTTGCACTTTGCGACTTAACCTTTCTCTTGACTAAACGCAAAAGTCTACGCTTAAAAAAGAAAAAGCAACGAAGAATTTTAAAATATAAATAAGATAAAAAACCTTCCTGCCAAGTTCATAAAAGTAAAAGTACGCCATCTTGCTTTCAACTACACGCTGGAGCCCGCGTCAAGATTTAATATTCCACTATGATTAATATATTCACGATGTTGCTTGATTAAAGAAACGTAATTACAACCAAGAAATTTTTTCCTAGAATTTTTTCCAAGCTTCAGACAAGCTTGCTAATTAAATTACCAGCGCGCACAGTTGATCAGATTAGTACATCTCTTTTATATGGTAATAATACGAGTAAGTTCCCTTAGTCTGAGTTTTAGCAATGCCGTTTCTACACATCGATACGTAAATCAATCGTTTTTTTCTATACCCCCATTTTTTAATATACCGCAACATTAACCCACATTGTAAAAATTGTAGAGGTCTGTCAAACATAAAATTTGTTCTTTGTTTATAATCCACTTTTTGTATGGAGTGAAAGAATACATACCGTTAGACACTATGATACTAGCATATATTTAATACCTGCGGGATAATACGAGTACGAAATTTTACAGTGCATTACGGCCAATTCACGGTTAATATGTTTCATTTTTTAATTGTGATTTTAATTTCAATTTTAATTTTAATTCTGATTTTGATTTTAATTGTATTATATTAATTTTGATGTAATTTTAATTTTAATTGTATTATATTAATGTAATTTTAATTTTAATTTATTGATGTATTGTTCTTTGTAATTGATATTTATGGACATTGTCTGAATTAAATAAATAAATAAAATAAATAAAAAAATGAATAACCGTGCTAGATCGACTGCTTGGTCGTGTTAGTAAACAATAAAAAATAGTATTGTAGTTTTCCAGAGAATATTTCACTCAAGGGTAGAAGTCACAGAACTGAAGTGTATTGCTTCTACAAATTAATGTTCGCTCATGCAATATCTATACAATAACCTCGTCGGTGGTGTCACAGGATACTAAATGAACGTAGTTTGTCTTGTGCTGTCACGAATTTCCCCCATAAATCCAGTTAACTAGGAATTTCTTTAAAGTTATTGTAACTTGAACATTTATTGGGAAACTTGGCTATTTCAATAAAAGCGTTCGAGTTTGTTCAGATTTGTCTGTCGTTAACATTTTCTGCTGAGCTCTTTTAATAGCGGAACTAATGTGATAATTTGTTAAATTTCATTTTTGACTTTACAAAAATATGTTTTATTCTTTAGTAAAATTATATTTATATTTTCAGCATTTCAGTTGTAGCTTTTGTAAAAATGATTGACATTCTATTCCTCACTAATAACGAAAATTTAAACACTAGTATTACCGCCCAGTTTTGCTTTGTATTTATATTTTTATATGTAATATACGAAGGTTTTAATGTATACTTATATGAAGGTTGATACTTACTTTTAAAAGAGTGCTGTGATTTTTTTCCGCCCGCTTTTTTCTCCCAGTCTAGGTTTTCCCTGAGGGGCGATCAAAGCGGACGCTTGTATAATTATAAATGTATGACGTTCATTAAGTTTAGTGTGCACAAATTGTACCTAATAACGAATAAAAGCTTTTGACTTTTGACTTTTTTGACTATATAACATGCATATAAAGTTTGGATATCAAAATAATTGGCAGAGCGAAGTGCCGGGTCAGATATTTTGAATTAAAAAAACGTGTTCGTCCGCAGGCGGGTCCGGACTCGGTCGGCGCTCGCGCCGCAGCGGAGCGGGGGCCGCCGGCTCGCCGAGTTGACGTCATGCTCATCGCCTCCAACTACACAGGCAACTTCTCAGTCGGCGTAGACCTCCCCGAGAGCCCCTTCAGCCTCGTCCAGAAGATCGTGATCGCCATCGTCGCGTGCGTGCTCTCCGTGCTGACGGTGGTCGGCAACTGCATGGTGATGATCAGCTTCAAGATCGACAAGCAACTCCGAACGATCAGCAACTACTTCCTCATATCGCTCGCGGTCGCCGACTTCGCGATCGGGCTGATATCGATGCCGCTGTTCGCGGTGTTCACGATATACGGCTACTGGCCGCTGGGCCCGCACGTGTGCGACACCTGGCTCGCGCTGGACTACCTGGCGTCCAACGCCTCAGTGTTGAACCTCTTGATAATCAGTTTCGATCGGTACTTCAGTGTGACGCGGCCGCTGACCTACCGCGCCAAGAGAACTACGCGACGCGCGACCATCATGATCGCGGGCGCGTGGGTGTTCAGTTTGATCCTGTGGCCGCCGTGGATCTACGCCTGGCCGTACATAGACGGCGAGAGGAAGGTGCCCCCCAACAAGTGTTACATTCAGTTCATAGAGACGAACCAGTACATTACGTTCGGGACCGCGATCGCCGCGTTCTATGTGCCCGTGACAGTGATGTGCGTATTGTACCACAAGATTTGGATGGAGACGAAGAAGCGGCAGAAGGATCTGCCGAACCTTCAGGGCGGGAAGAAGTACGACTCTTCGAAGCGGTCCAACTCCAGGTGAGTATATTTCCTTTTGTGCCAGTCTCAAACATTAACGCCAATTCTGCCACTGTCATAACACAGTGGGCTTCATGTTTAATTAAAAAATATAAGTATCTACTGGTAGGTTTTCTCTCGGATTATATCTCTATTTAACACACAAACAAGTATAGTATCTGAAGGCGTTTTAACCCATCTTGACGCGCAGTGCAGTGTGATATAGGTATGTGTAAGTAAGAATGTGGTTTCCCCCTTTTTGTGTATCACTGTTGGACACGAGTTTCTTCCCACAACAGGGGGAGAACTGGAGCGTACTCCACAACGCTGATCTAATACGGATTAGTCGAGGCTAGGGACCTAAACCATGTCGGATGTTTTCAATCGCCCATAGGGTCTCCAACAAGTTTTAACGACTGTCATCTTTCGAGACCACGGCTTAATGTGTCCTCCGAAGCACGGAAGCGCTTGTAATTCGCCACTAGCGCTCACCCATCCAAGTACTGACGCACGACGTTGCTTAACTTTTTCGATCTCCGCGACCCAGTACAGGGTCGGGTCTCCTCTCACAATGAGAGGGATGTAGGCCTTAGTCCACCACGCTGGCCTACTGCGGGTTGGTGGACGAACATGCCGCGTGAGAACATTTTTTTGTGAACTCTCAGGCATGCAGGTTTCCTCACGATGTTTTCCTTCACCGTAACAGCAGCAGGTGATATTTAATTTTATAAATCGCACATAACTTTTCTACAAAGTCATTGGTGCGTGCCACTGGAATTCGAACCCGGACCCCTCGAGTCGAGGTCGAATTCTAAGCCACTGGGCTATCACCGCTGTACCCTGGCGGAGGCTATGCAAACAAACAATTAATACCATCTCTCTGAATTTCAATTCAACAGTTAGCTAACATAAATAATAATGGCTGAAGTTGAAACGAGGAGTTTAATAAAACAGCAATGTACCAGCGGCTGTTCCCTCGTTCCTCTCCGTCCCATGGATCATTATTCACAGAACTACAATTACTCCCAACTTCTTTTGCTGGAATGTTCTACATTTGCCACCATTCAAATCCGAACCGTATTTCGATGAGTTAAGTCGCATTATCGATTACATCGGTTCGGTGTTTAGGACGTTATTCCGATATCGCTCGCGGGTTCCCGGGCACGTTAGGGCGGTGACACACATTCTATTTTTTGCACTTCCAGATTCGAGGCGGATTAAATTCGGTAAATGGTGGCGAAAAACTAACAATTGTGTTGAATACCTTAAAATACGAAGGCAAAAAGCTTTGTAGGAAGACTGGGAAGGATTTTTCGAATACTGTATGAAGTCGGTAAAAATAAGGACCTTAAATAAAACTGACTACATTTTCTTGCTTACTTAATTTATGATCGCAAAGGGTGAATCTATAATGGAAAACGCACTACGTTAGCAATGTAGTGATAAATTATTGCGGATCGCCATCTATATGGATGACCTGTCAAGAGGTAAAAAATGTCTTTTTAGCAAGTTATAGTTGGTATATGCAAAGAGGAGTTATAGAGACGTGAAGCAGAATAATTCTCTATGATCTTACTTCGTTTTACAAGTGACGTTCTTTTGTTTGGTTTAAGGGATACTTTTACAGCATTTATAGTGCATGAAGTCCACCAACCCGCAGTAGGCCAGCGTGGTGGACGGCGGCCTACATCCCTGTCATTGTGAGAGTAGACCCGACCCTGTAGTGGGTCATTAATGGGTGACTAATCTGGTGGTAAGGTTCCACGGGTGAATTACTATTACGGCTCTACCATCTAAAAGTTGATCCCGTTTACCGTCAATTGTTACCACGTTTATTCACAAACTAGCTGTGCCCGCCACTTCGTCCGCGTGGAATTCTAAAATAAAAGTAGATACTTAGCTTAGATTTTTTGACAAAATATTTTTTTTATATTTCGTAAAAAATATTTTTTATAAATAAAAAGTATCCTATGTTACTTATAATACCTCCAAGAATATGTGTACAAAGTTTCATGACGATCGGTTGAGTAGTTTTTGCGTGAAAGCGTAACAAACAAACTTACATTCACATTTATAATATTATTAGTAGGGATAACTCAGCTGTGGCTTATTAACCGAACAAAGCCAATGTCGATAAATAGTGCTAATTAAAATGATATTAATGTAACTCGTTTGTGTTGTATCGGAGTCAAATGAATGTGGCATCGATCGGTGGTTGATTGGAAAATGGAAATTGCTCCGCGTCCATTATCATGTCAAATTGAGTGTTGTTATTGTAATATCGTATGGATTCCGTTTTATGGGAACAACAGCAACAGGGTATTACCGCCTATTTCAAAAAGCTTTTTATATGAATTCGTAAGTCATAAAAACCCATAAAAAATTAGAAAAAAAAAAATTGCAAACAAATATTATGTAAAAAAAGACTTTTCAATTTAAATTTCAAAAATCCCCGCGAAAACACGGTCTCGGCCGTCTCCGCGCTGTCGCCATGCTTGTGACGTCACTCGCAGTGTAAACAATACATGTCAGTAAAGGAAGAAAGTTATACTTCATTGTTTATTTACACTGCTAATGACGTCACGCCGATAGCTTGCATGGCGTATAGCGTTTTTGACATTTGAAAAACAGATTAAAAAACCTGAATTTTAAAATTGAAATACTAAATGTATACTACATTTTTTAGAACAGAAATCACCATTTTTCACTTGCTTTTAACAAAATCTATCAATATTACATAATTTAGGATTTTTCCTTGCATGGTGCGAAATACCCTATTATATTGGTATAAAACGTGTTTTGTACTAATAAAACTTGCCAAGACAACAACGTTTTTTGTTTATCTATATTCTTAATCATTGTGAAAAGAAATTCGACCAAATGGAATAGAATAGATCACAAATAGCAGACAGCTTACACGGTCATTGATCTTAAAATTAGTGAAGACAAACACCTCGGTATAAATGGTGATCCACCATTTGTCCATCATTTTATCTTTAAAAAAAGAGGAGTATTGCGACGACAAAATACCCCGGTATAAATACTTGTGGTTATCCATTTATCCGTCCTTCCAAAGCTCACTTCATGATCACCAGACCTCAATAAGTCTTCATACATAAACATTCACACGTGACCTCACTTGCCATGCACCACGCTGCTCTTGTAAACGACAAATTACCGATCCCTTACTCTACGCGGCCGCGGGTCTAATAAAATACCTATCGTTTGAGCTCTTAAAAATTTCACCGGCCCACCTTGCCCCCACTTTGCCCCACACCCGGGTTCCATTCTGCCCCACCCCGATCCACCCGGCCCCTTCCTGCCCCATTCAAGCCCTGCTTTCACGGAGGAAAGACATTACTCCGAGATACGGGCCCGAAGATTTACGCCCTGACGAACTTAAGCTGATGCAACAATTTATTCGACGTACGTCGGGTGTGTATCTTGTGCGGTTGGAGTTATTCGTGCTCCCGTTAGATATGGAGTTTGCAATTTGATAAATGTTGTTAAAAATGAAAAATTACCTCATTTCCTTAAATCTTTACTATTTAAAGGTGGCGTGATTTGCATCACCATGACCATTCGTCAAAGTATTCGTAGTTAACGTCTGTCATTAGTATGGAAAATAGACAGCAATGATAATTATATCAATGAGCTGACAGTATACTTTGACAAATCAAACAAATACAAATACTTTTGTTTGTGCTCGGGGCATAGGTCGTATCTTAGGGGAAGATAACAATTTCTATCTGAAAAGTATTTTACGTTCATAAAAATGTCGACCTAAATCAGAGCGTAAGATATCGTGCCTGTTTTATTTACTACCTTACTACCTTAATTATTTACTACCTTTGATGTGTAGTTGATTGTTTGAAACTAGCCGCAGGGCTACACGTGTTCAAACCTATCTCTATACAATATCAAGCAATATGCTTCATCAAGCCTTCCTGTATTCCTCATAGTACATGAACCCAAGATAATATATTCATGTATTGAACGAGGCGTCCTTTGCTGCTATAATTAACGTATACGTGAATATCTAATCACGTGTCATACATAAAACCAAAAGGAAATGAGGCTAGCTAAAAAGCGTAATAACGTACTGGTTAACAATAATTTCATGTATAATGATATTAATGATTTTTGCAGTATAGACCAAGAACTAGTAAGAAAACAGTATGTCTGCCTGTAACCAATTAATTGACCCACTGTAGGGGACATCTCCTCTTACAATGAGAAGGATAAAGGCACTAATCCACGCTGGCTTAGTGCTTGTTGGTAGTAAGGAAAAGTAATAAGCGACAAATAGGGCATCATTTATAAAGATGGATTTTGGTATAAAATGTGCGAAATGAAAAATTTAATTTTCTTCGGTAATAAAAAGCGATTTCTGACACTTTAATACCCGCACATACATACATAGCTTTAGAAGGGGGTTTGTTCTTAAAGAATATACACACTATCAATTTACAGTTTTAGTTTCCGTTTAGTTTCAGTGTACTTATTTAATCGTTTTCACCAAAATGTATCCGAAAACCACAAACCTTAAAACCGTTTGCATGTAGTTTCACTTAAAGTGACTACCGCTATACTCTCGTCTAAACAATCCATTCAATACGGCTACCTTCCCCTGCTCCCACGTGGAGCCACGCGTGCTGCTCATGTATTATTGAGCGAGCCGCCCTACCCTATGCTCTCAGCGTACACGTGTACATGTATTAACATGTCATAAATGTTCACTTGAAAAAAAGAACCCAAAAAAATCTTTAAAAGAACCCACATTCAGATATAAGTATCGTATACTTTGGTCCATTTCTTAAACTTGTCGTATTTGGTAAGTAAACAATCTTAGTGTGTCTTTTAATTTGCGATTTAAAAACAACGCAGATACTTAAATATAAATATTTAAAAACAAATTTCATTTAATGATGATGATGACACATTTCTTGTAAATTTTAATCTTTTTTTTTCAATAAATGTTGCGCCAAGTTTGTTTATCAAATTACACATGAATGAGCAAAAAAACGACTTTATATTTTCGTATGATTGAGATAAACCCACCAAATTGATTGTGTAAAAAACACGGAAAACCGTTGCGTAAGTGGCGATTTATGGTAGACATCCTTCCTTCCTTCCTTTCAGCCCTTAGTAGTCCACTGCTGGACAGGGGCCTCCCCTAATCGACGCCAGTCCGCCCGCTCCTGGGCCCTCTGAATCCAACGGTTTCCCGATGTCTTCTTCAGGTCATCAGTCCACCTGGTCGGAGGGCGGCCTGTGCTCCTTTTGCCTAAACGTGGTCGCCATTCGAGGACCTTTTTTCCCCATCGGTTGTCAGTCCTGCGAACGATGTGACCAGCCCATTGCCACTTTAGTTTGCAAACTTTGATATGGTAGACATACTGTGTTATAATTATAAACCATTATCTCTTCAATAGTTTTATCCCTTTTATTTTACAGTGTACGTGTTGCCAGCTACTATAGTTATTCACGGTCACGTCGCCCGTGCCGATTCCTCGTGTAGCGGGATTAATGGCGAGCGCTTAGTGCTCTAATTATGCACGGGACATGAATGATTCTTTACTTTTTTACATGCTGGATAAAACCATTTTCATAAATAGAAATTGTAGTACAAATTTTTTTAGGAAGTTGTCTTTGGATCGAATTAAATCATAACCCTGTCTAGTAAATTCTAGAACATTAAAGTCCAGAGAAATCGGAATTATCTTGTGAACCCCCATAAAATTTTGCTGCCATTTCAAACGGAGGGGGCTATAGCTTTTTATTGATGAAAGAATTTTTAAGATCGGTTCAGTAGTTTCCGAGCCTATTCATAACAAACAAAAATTCAAATCTTTCCAATCAATTTACTTTCATAATTTCCATACATTCTAAACTTCTCAGTGCTAAAAGGTCACTTAAGTTTTCTATATCACGAGGATTTAACTAATCGCCAAGAGTAAATCTTCGTTACGTTGGTTTACAAGACATTTTAGCTTCAATTTACTGCATCTCGAGCAGCGTAATGTCCTTAAATTATATTTACGAGGACTGCTGCCTTCTTTATTGTGCAGAGTTGGTGCTCGTAGCTTGCAGTAGATTTAGTCTTTTACTCAGAAAGTGGAGATTTATTATTTAGAAAAACGTAAGATTCTTTTGTGATGTGCACGCATACCGATTTTAATTTTTATATTTTTAGTATAGGATAACATTCTTATTTCAAATTTGCACACAGCATTTCGCAAATAAATTATTCTTATTCTAAATACTGAAATAACCCCAGACGCGATCAAGTAACGCTTTATGGCAAAAGGAGATCTCCCACGGATAGGCAGCTCCTAGGTAGTAGAGATCTCCCTTTGCCGAACGATACCTTAAGGCGGACTTTCCCTCTATGTTCTCTGATTTCTATTTTATACCTTGTGTGTGTTTCTTCACGAAATAAACATACAATATTACAAACAATTTTGACGCTGGTATAAAGTCGATCTATAAAAACACCACGTCATAATTAGCTTGACGGGACCCGTGTCTATCAATGTCACTGTCCACTGTTAACTGCTACTCTCAAAACTATACACTAAAACCAACCTTAAATTGACATAATAAAGTTCAAATTCATTTGACTGTCGAGAGTCTGTCAATTAAATGGAACAATTTTCTGTTTCGCATGAGTTTGACGGTCGTATTTTCGGAACAAAGCTTTATTCACATCTACCACTAAAATTCGAGTACGGCTGGACTTCTTTGGCTCATTTTAGTTTTGATGTAAGTTTAGGTATAAGTCCAAGAAAGGCTTTTCGGTGAGAAAATCTGAAAAAAAAAAACTATTAATATAGTAGAAATTTCTATAGGTATTTGGCAGAACGAAGTGTGCTGGAACAGTCAATTTTCCATAAATAGTTGAATTTCGACTACTTTTTTGGAACGATATGGACATACAAGATAGCTGTATATTTCTTATGTATTTTTATAAGAGTTCTGGGAGTTTATTTCCGCCCGCTTTTTTCACCCAGTTTACCACGCCTGAAGGGCGATCAAAGCGGATGAATGTATAATGTATATATTATTATGTAACGTTCATTAAGTGTGCACAATTGTACCTAATAATGAATAAAAGCTTTTGACATTGACTTTGATTTTGACTTGGCGATATCTAGTTTCTATAGATATGTACGTAGAAGGTGGGTGTAGAAGGGTGCAGAAGGGAGGCGCGATAAGCTTACAAACGTTATTTCCTTCACGGAATCAGACGAAACCGGATCCGGTGCTCACATAGGCTTCTCGACTTTTCGTTACAAAAATAACCGAGTGAATGTTGTAATAATATTGGTTTAAGAGGCAGACTTGAGTAAGTGTAGTTAGTTTAAGAGTCAGAGTTAGCGGTGATAGCCCAGTGGCTTAAAATTCGGCCTTGATTCGAGAGGTCCGGGTTCGTATCTCAGAGTGGCACGCATTAATGACTTCGTAAAAAAGTTAGGTGCGCTTTATAAGAACACCGTAATCGGCTGTCACGGTGAAGGAAAACATCGTGAGGAAACCTATTAATGATCCACTACAGGGTCGGGTCTCCTCTCACAATGGAAAGGATGTAGGCCTTAGTCCACCACGCTGGCCTAATGCGGATTGGTGGACTTCACATGCCTTTGAGCTTATGAGAATATTATGAAGGCATGAAGTTTTTTTCGTAATGTTTTTCTTCATAACTACTACCCTCCTACGATTAATTCGTAGCTACCCTCCTATTCCTTTAAGCAGCGTATTCATCATGATGATGATGAAATGATGATATACATCATAAGTAGCAACGTTACTGTATCATTCATACTGTACAACGTGTCATGTAAATATGTAATACCTAATTACTTGATAAAAAGACACACGGTAGCTGTATTTCTATTGCAAATGATTAGTCAAGGTACCGTGACCTGATCCTGAACTGTTGATAAATATTCAATTCACCAACTTACGTGTCGATTTATGTTTTTATATATCTTAGAAATTGTAAGCGATTTACATCTGTCCAAGCCAATTTTAAATTAGGTAAGTAACTCAGACATTTCCGTCCAAAATAAAGCACTTTTTCATTCCAACATCAAAATCCATTTAGCACAATTTACGTTGCTTCTGAATCGAAATGAAATCCTGTAAACAATTTTTAATGTTTCCCGAGGATATCTCCCGAGCACTCGAGTGGCGCCACAACGCAGTCAACTCCCCGAGTGCCCTCGCCCGAGCAAGTGCCTTCATGCCTCGAGTACACTGCACAATCGCTCAGTTACAATACGTAAGAGAGGATTTGTAAACTGAACGGAGACTCGAGAAGTTACTACTTTGTTACTTTGGTAATAAAATCTTATGTTGTATGCAGACTTGTTATGTTTATTAAAGTAAATGAGGCACTGATAAACATAGAAACCCTTAAATTCAATTCAATTCAAGGTATACATGGTTTTAAATATAAACTTACAAATTTTAATAGTTCTCTTACCCTACCAGTAATGGCGTACAAATATATAATAATAGTTACATAGTAATAGTTTTAATAATTTGTTTTAAATTAAATATATTGTGTGTCATGTCATATTTATTATGATGATGTCATGTCACTTCATCGTTGTCGCTCAGGAGTCAGGAATTAATTTATGCTATATGAACTTTTATTTATAGGATACTCTCTTAGAAGCTTTTGCTTAAATGAATGATCGTTGTCTGTTCTTCGTATTTCTTTTGGTATTTTGTGATATACTCTTATCTTTATGATCACTGCAGCCGACAAATGGTCACTGTCACCTCACATATCCATTCTTTAACCGACATGTTGTTAATTGTAAATTTTCAAAAATTATAGGCTTAATGTTTAGTGCAAAAGTTCCGAAGCAAAAAAATGAATGTTTAAATTTCTGGGTGTGTTTCGTGTCCTGTGGGTTTCGACGAACAGGGACCTACGACCTTTCTACACCTACACAAGGAAGCCTAGTGTGGGGTGACCGCGAGTATCGAGCTTATTGGTACTGTTAACAAAAATCTATTATAATAATACTGTTTATAAATTTCAATATACTTTTACTTAAATAAAATGTCAAAAGAAAAACATGATTTTCTTAATTTAAAGCTCTATTTAGGAACGTTCAAAGTACTCGTAGAACGATGTTTACTTCAGCGCAGTATATTTTTCTAGAAATATTTGTAGAAGAGTCCTCCAAAACTTGTCCCCTACAATGCATTTAGTAAATTCCCAGAGTGAAGTCATCTTGAGAGCCTCAAAGCGTCTCGAGTGCACTATAGAATAAAACTGCAACAGAGTCATATTTATAAACAGACACGAGAAAGAAGAAAAACACGACTACCGTTAAAAGCCCTACTGAAGCCCTACTACCGTTAAAAGCACTACTAAAATTTAGTACAGACACAAATGTCTCTATTAAATTTTCTAAATCTAAATTTTCCATTTAAAAATAACGCAGACACCTAATCATAACGATTTAAAAACATATTGACATTTTATGGTGAAACAAGTTTCTAGTAAGGTATTGGGAGTTACCTACCATCTTCACGTTATAATATAACGCTGCACCTACACTGTAGACAAAGTTTTCCCCGGGATGGGTTCCCCATTACTCGTTAGCTCTCAAAGTTTGGGCTAAACTCAAATTATGTTGTAAGTTCCCCAGAGCTCAGACAATATTCATAACCGAATTTGTACCATACCTAGTAAGCTTAGTGCTCCATATATCTCGCTTAGTTCTTTGGTGTAAATAGTTATAGATGGCATCTTTTTAGATAGTAATTTTTTTGTAGTTCTCCGATTAAGAGTGCTGCTCCTATTGATACATAGATACGAGTATGTATTTAATAATAAAATACGTCGAGAAATATAGGTTCACATTAAAATGTAACGCCAGGCTATGGAAACCCATTTGAAAAACATCTCAGGAATTATTCGATTTTGTTTGATGATGTGATCTTCTAACAGTTATTTAATGAGAGAGAGAGAGAGAGAGAGAGAGATAGAGAGATTTGACAATTATGTTCGATCAATATAAACCGAGACTAATGAGTTAATTTTCTCCCTAAAGCACAACCACACACACACACACAGAAACATGAAGGAACGCATTAACACACGTGCACACGCATGCATACAATTACGTATGCCATTTCCCATTCGTATAAACAATTTGACGTAAAAATTGTTAACTCTTTAACTTTAAAAACGCACGAAAGCGACTACTCCCTTTCTATAAAAAAATTCAAAAATTAAAGCGAGGAGATAAATTTTTTATCACCAACATGGAGCGTAAATGTAAATCCAATTGAAACTCAATCAATTTAACCCTCAATAAACCGTGTGTGTGAATGTGTAAACATGTGTTTGGTGTTTCCGACCAATACTTAACACGAGCAAACGTTCCTCAAGAGAAATCAAATTATTCCTCGCTGGCTTCGGTAACTAAGTGAAAAGTTACATTCAAAGACAGTAAAATGCCGTTAGTTTAACTTAACTACAATTTAATAATTTAATTATGAGTTCATTTTGTATTAGGTCAGTAACCCATTAATGACCCACTACAGGGTCGGGTCTCCTCTCACAATGAGAAGGATATAGGCCTTAGTCCACCACGCTGGCCTAGTGCGGGTTGGTGGACTTCACATGCCTTTGAGAACATTTTTTTCTGAACTCCCAGGCATGCAGGTTTCCTCACGATGTTTTCCTTCACCGTAACAGCAGGTGATATTTAATTTTTATAAAGCGCACATAACTTTTTTACAGCCACTGGGATTCGAACCCGGACCCCTCGATTCGAGGTCGAATTCTAAGCCACTGGGCTATCACCGCTATTGTATTAGGTACCTACTTTTATTGGGCAGGTAGTTAGATTAAAGCGGTCGTTATAGTGAAATACTTAGCCATCACAGTTAGCCATTCATCTTCGTTAAACCCAATATAAGACAAGTTTTCTTCGTTTAGAAAATACCGTAACGAATGGACAACTTTAACACAAAACGCGGTACATTTCCAAGGGTCTGTGAGACCTGACGCTGACAAATGACAGCGTGGGGACAATTAAAATTGCTTTCCCCACCCTTAGGGGAAAATGTAATTTTTATCTCGAAAATACACAACGATTACTTCCTGATTGTGTTACTGAAATGGATTTATAAATAGCTGCTTATCGAAACACCAAACAAGAATTCTTTTGTTGGAATGAAATCGAATGAATATTAATTTATTTGTTTCAATGCAATATTTGCTCACGTTTTCCATGTTTGGCTTGCAAATTACTTATTGTTGTGTTTGAAGAAATGAAAAACTTATTAAATCTTAAATAAAAAATGGACGCCGTTTCATAATCATTGAAGTTTATTTTCTATGTATATTATTATCTCAAGCAAATATAAAAACAACGTCGCTTCGGGCCGTCTTTAGGTATTTCTAAATTTTTCATAAATTATAACTACAATAGATTCGGAACAAATTTGCCATTATTGTTTTTTTATTTACTTATTTTTTCTGTGATTCAAACATTATTAGAGCCGGTTTTTAGTTGTTTATTGATCAAACCAGTTTTAGTTGCGTGTTTCCGGTTCCGTTCACATAATACCCGTATCAAAATATCCTCATCGTCGACATAAATTAATGACCTACATAATAAAAAGCTATTTATGATAACATCATTTTTTATCAGCAACATAATATTGGTAGGAACGAATGACATAAATTACTGACGGTTAAAAAGCCACTCTTGATGTTATCGGAAGTAATATCAATACTTTTCCTGTTAGGAAACCACGAAACTCATCCGCAGATTTCATTCGAAGTAAATATGCTGAAGAATAAAATAAAGTGACAGATCGATGAGTTTTGTAAGGAGTTGGTTGCGACCCATTTATGGCCCACTGCCCACTGCACAACAGGGACCTAGGGCATACTCCACCACGCTGCTCCAACGCGGATTGGTAGAGAAACGGGCTAGTGGCCAACCCTTGTCGGATGTTTTCAAACCGCCCATAGGGCCTCCACCAAGCTATAACGACTGCTATCATATCGATAACAACTTGGACCTTAAATAATATTAAAATTTCCACGAGCTTCTTCTTTGCTTGCTTATAGGTACTGTCAAAAATAAAAAAAACTATTAATTAAATATTCGTAACGAAATCCAGAGACGCTAATTTGTCTGTTATTTGATCACTAAATTATTTCCCTTACAAAGGAACCCAGAGAACCAATTAAATACTCAAGAAATTCGTCAATTAGGACATTTCCTTGACGCTAATTGCCGGTTCAAACTTCAATAAAGTTACCGGTTCTAACGATTTGAACGTTTTGTGTGAAAGTTATTAATATCGTAGAGTCAATAGCATTAGTTTACAAATAGATCTCAGGACCCAAAGAAACTTGTCGATAAATGAAACATTCCTCTTTTAAAAACTGGTGATATTCAATTATTTCTCACATTTAAAAATAGTTATCCTAATTTGCTGCCACTATAAATTTAAACACAGATATATTCTGAAAGGAGGTGTCCTAGCTGTAACAAAAATTTGACGCGAGTGTCTGATTTTGACGTTAAACGACTTAAAAAATAACAAATTCCGTTACGTCATTATGTACATCCAGGTGGAATTAACTGTAAAGATGAACTTACTGTAAAGCGTGTAAATAGAGACGTTATCATACGAGTATTTAATCTTCCTTAAGTCAAACTCTGAAAAAGTCCCAAAGCAATGCACTAGTATAAACTACGTCGCCTATTTTATTTAGGTACATAGTAAACAATCACATTGCTAGTTCATTCTTCTAAGCAAAATCTATTATACCGCAATGAGATATCATCAGCTGACAGCCGTTCCATAAAGAACCTTTGAAACTATGACAGTTCCCATTCGATACTATCAGCTCAGGAAGCTGTCAGCGAGCGGGACAGCATTATTCCCATCTCAAGGGATAGAAAGGGACGTCATTGTGTCGTCCCCATTGTCACAACGTTGAATGTATAGGAAATGTTATGGGAGCCTAGTACCTATCATGGCGATACACGTGTTTCTCGCTTCTGGGTTTGTTGTTTTATTTGCGTTTGTATGAAAAACTTGTGATAGATGGGTACGTAGGAGTTTGCTCGGGTTTAATCCAATTAGCGCCTGTCAATTTTGACATGTTTCTTTTGGGGTGGTATGGAGAAAAGAAATGTAGTAGTGCATTTATTTGCAAAACATTGATGGTGTATCAGTCCTGTTTGAGGTCTGACGGTCCACTGTCCTTGGGTCGCAGTTTTCGCACTGTGAACATAACAAGTCCCTCTGTGTGTTTTACCGCCTTTACTTTAGTGAGAGCTCCGCGGAGCTACACGAAATGCCGTCATCACGCTTTCGTCACTAAAACACCGGAGACTGATTTGTTCCACTATTATCACCTGAATTTTTGCCGACGTCGTCGTTCTTCAGTCCGTTTTTCACGCACGGTCTTGCCTCGCACGTGTAATCTTTGGAAAGATCTTCGGAGGCATTTTCAAATGATATGGGGTCCTATAAAAAGGGTGATAAAAGAGCTCTCCTAAAAGTTGGCACCGACTCCCGTGGTGATGCCCGTGTCAGTAGGCGACCGTGACTATGTATCATCAGGTGGCCCTTCTGCCTGTACTTTTGATACATAATTAATTATAAGGTCTTTAGGCTGAACTCCATTTTTAAATATAGTTTTCTCAATGCTGAGAGTCGTGACCTCTAGTCTAGGATGCGGCAAGTGTTTTGGACAGATCTTAACTTGTCGTGCATCTGGGTACCGAGTGTGGTGCGGATCTGATCTGACCAACGTGTCGGGCTACGACCGCACGGTCTCTTTCCTTCGATCTTGCCAGTGACTATGAATCTTTCCAGATTATCAGGATTTTTCCGTGCGACGTGTCCGAAGTATTCGAGGGTACGGCGAAGACAGGTGGATGACAGCCTAGTCTTGATCTTTAATTCCTTCAGAATGGACACGTTGGTTCTTTTTGCGGTCCAGGGTATCCGCAACACTCTCCTCCAACACCAACACCATACAGACCAGAGTGAGACAAATAAATAAATAATACGATTAATTAGAAACGATAGAGTCTAAATAAATACGATTATTGTTCTGTATTGCTTATTTGAACGTTTTGCATCAAAAGCATTATTAAGGGCAACTCTGTTTTAAGCACATTTTAATTGGTTTCTGCAAGGCTGTTGGCGTTCAGTAAGTAAACATCGTCGGGAAATTGGAACAAAAGTTATATTCACAGTTCATTCTTGATCTCAAATTGAATTGTTAGACTGCATCCGTGTTCATATTTCTTTGTCTACAACAACACTTACATTACAAAGACGTCAATTTTCTTGTTATGGATGTTAAGAGTAAATATTCAAAACTACCGGCCGTTAGCATGAACGCTACCATCAAAGTATTCGTACGGCAAACGCCGCCATTAGTATGTCATACTCGTATGTCAGTCGGTCCATAGACATTTTTCTACATACAGGGTTACATGTAAAACACTAGCAACGTCGCAGCACTAGGTAGCTAATACCATAAGCAACAACTTTTGTTCTATGAGTTTGAACATAACTCAATACCTACATAAAAAATAAATGGTTAAACAAGTTTTTGTTGCACTGTTGTGACATTTGTAAGTCTACAAAAGTATATTTTCAATCAAAGGCGGCAGCGCTGCATGCCCCGCTTCGCAATAGTGCTGCGAGGTTGCTAGTGTATTACAGGCAACCCTGTAGATAAAAATGGCGTTAACTATACAAATACTTCGACGATAGTGTTCATGATCGGGCACTGATCCGATTTAAAAAGGCTTTTCCCATTTACAAAGTCATTGGTAAAGCCCCTGGGATTCGAACCCAGACCCCTCGATTATGAGGTCGAATTATAAGCCACTGGGCTATCCGCGCTGCAAATTGCTTGCAAATATAAAATTAAATATTATCTGCTGTTACGGTGAAGGAAAACATCTTGAAACTGGATGCTTGAGAGTTTACAAAAAAAATGTTCTCAAAGGCATGTGAAGCCCACCGACCCGCACTAGGCCAGCGTAGAGGCCTACATCCTTCTCATTGTGAGAGGGAGTGCCTTGGAGTGGATACCTTGCAGTGGGTCGTTAATGGGTAACAGACAACACGAACAAATTCAGGGCGGAAAGCCGCTTTTAATTAGATATAATCCACAGATACCATTTGGGTAACCTAATAGAAGCCTAAGTACTAAGTGCATAGAGCGATCTGAATCGGCCAGATGCGGCTAATTTCCACTCGCTGGGTTTGGACTCATTCAGAAGCGTTTTAAGTCGCGAGAGTCGAGCGATTTGTGACTTAAAAAAACAAATAGAATACTGTCTATTTTTCTCAATTAGGTATTTATCCTTTCTCTCAACAGTGACTGGTTCCTTGTATACGTAACCATCAACCATCTATACCCGATGGTGCGATATGTTTGTAAAATTTTCCATAAACTCTAAAGTGGAAATGTGAAAGTTTTTGGCGACACATGGATGGGTGGATGGGTGAAGGTTTGTTACTCTTTCACACAAAAACAGAATTGAATGAAATTTGGTGCGTAGTTAGTTTATAACCAGGACTAACATATAGGATAGTTTTATCCCTCTCTGGATAAAGTTCTAAAATCCTCACGGACGAAACCGCGGCAAAAGTCTATTGTGTCTATATAAAGTACACGTACGCACTATATTATATTAGATACAATCAGTGCCTGAGATCAAATCACAGTGTTCTATGCCACGCATGCTCAACTGATTTGAGCTATTGACTACAATTCAGTGAACTGTAAACTTATTATAGCAAAGCTTTATAAATGGGTCGATCATTATTCTCTCGACGACTGGACACAAAATTGTATTTTCTTCACATTTCTCGCTTTCGGCAGCTCATTTCGGCGGGTTTATTTCCGCTCCTCTTGCGATTTGCGCCACCAGTCCTGGCGCGATGCCAGCTGGACATTCATCTTCTTTATGTGCTTTTGATTAACCCCCTCCTTGTTTGTATCGTGTCTACCCACATACCGGTCATTGATAGACTCATTCATAGAAACGAAGAATGCTGCTATCCTTTTTATCCCCACTGCTGGTCCCCACAACGATCGGATTTCGACAACAACCGGGATCGAAGCACAGAAGCGTGCGTGTTAAATGCCACTAGTGATCACCCAACCAGGTACTGACCGCGCCTGACGTAGCTTGACTTTTTTTTTCGTGGGATCTACTCATGCAACGAGGCTTGCATGCTTCAATGAACCCAGAATGAAGGGAATGAGGAATTAGAATTCATCCATTAGTATTTTTAGCGGCAGAATTATTTTGTCCTAGATTCTTTCAGCCCTTTGCAGTCCAATACTAGATGTCCTATAATAGAGCCCGCTCGGCTCTGGGCCCTTTGAATACAACGATTTTCAAAGGGTTTTACTATGCGGTTAAATTTATCTTAATTTTATCCGAGATGTATTGTTAAATATAATTAGAAAATTAGAATGAAACGTACCTAGTAGTAGTAGCGTAGAAACGCCCTAGCAACATCTTCTTCATTGCTTTGGCGAACTAAGATTTATGATTCATAGACTTTTGGAATATCGGTAAATATCTCCAGAATACCTACTCAAACTGAGATCACATTATAGTTAGATGTTTTTCCCTGTAACTTCCCAAGGCCCTTATTGAACGAGAACTAAACGTATAAAACTCTGCTTGACGGAACAACTGACTGAGCCAATGAGTCGGCGGAAGATCGTATCTCCAAAGTTACTAGGAGCACCGGCGCCGGGAATTAACTACTTCGATATTTTGTCTCACTGAAAGCGAAATGTTTCGGTAATTTTTGTCTGTGACATTAATGTGAAATAACATTAGTTGAAAATTCGGTAAATCCTGAAAAAGCTTTTAAAACGCAATCTTCAAGAAATTTCTGCAAAACTGGCGATAGTCGTAACTTTGAGCCACCAAAATTATGGTTACTTAATCTTTCTAACAATTTCTCAACACTACCATGAAAACTAAACGTATAAAAAAAGAAGAAAATAATATTTTCTTTAAAAATTTTAACTATCAACTTATAACCTCATTATAATATACAATTCATATGATCATAAAAGCTTGTCGCGAGGTACTGTGTCTTCTAAAGGGAGGTCTTTAGAAGACATAGAACATAGATACTTAACGTTATTTTTAAAAACGTATTAATTTGCATCGATAAATCGTATTACATTAAGAATGTCAAAAGAATAAACAATAGATAAAAGTCGTGACCCTAAACAGAAAGTACCGGTAAGTAAGTAAAAAGGGTTGCAGTATTGTAAACAAACGATATTGAAAACAATTTCCATAGTTATAGCAAAACGCTCAGCGCAAACATAAAGTTGAGAAGCAAAAACTTTTAGATGAATCGCCTTATCCGAAAAACGATTTCAAACAACGGCCTGAAAATCACAGCGCTTAATCAAAAAGAAATAACCTCCATGCCACACGCAATCTAAAAGCAATCTTATGCTTTTACAATAAGAATACAAATAACTTGCTCACCGGCTCTGTTAAAGCCGGCGACTGATTTGACTGACTGAGCATTTCGTCGAACGGCATTCGAAGCGAGCTTGTTTGTTACGTTACGGCCAAAGATTTTTATATGTCATTAATGTTAACATGGAGAGTCAGGATATCTAAAATGTGACACCTGAATTTGGGGACTTTTATTTTTATGTCACTTTTATTTTGGTCGGATCTGCTGTTATGTTGCTATTTAGTTTAGAAAATTAGATTTTGTCAGTACCCATTAATGACCCACTACAGGGTCGGGTCTCCTCTCACAATGAGAAGGATGTAGGCCTTAGTCCACCACGCTGGCCTACTGCGGGTTGGTGGACTTCACATGCCTTTGAGAACATTTTTTTTTTGTGAACTCTCAGGCATGCAGGTTTCCTCACGATGTTTTCCTTCACCGTAACAGCAGGTGATATTTAATTTCATAAATCGCACATAACTTTTATTACAAAGTCATTGGTGCGTGCCACTGGGATTCGAACCCGGATCCCTCGATTCGAGGTCGAATTCTAAGCCACTGGGCTATCACCGCTATTAGATTTAATGTTGAATATGTCAGAACGCAATTTTATTTGTGGGGTCGTGACCCATGTCCCACGGCCGTCATCTTCAAAATAAGGATGTAGAAGGTTTGAATGAATGACAAGCTTTCCCTTACATCCCAAGATATCTATAAAATAAAATTGGGTCATATGACAAACGCACGGAAAGCCCAAAAAAGTGTGATATAATCACAGATTAGTAGACTCGTTCCCCATGTCAGTCGCCAGCTTTACGATCGGTCGGATTCAGATAACTGCGCTCACAAACATCTACTGAGCCCGCTAGTATGGTGAGCACAATCCGTCACCCGATTATGAATCTTCCCGGATTGGATTTAGAGCACAATTTCGTTTGTCACAAATCCTCGGAAGCGGGCTATGAACATCGTAAAACTGTCCGACAATACAATGCACGCCAGATTGAGCTTTATCACCGTTGATTAGTTGCTAAAATGGCTTAGAGGTACTAACATTGACTTATTGAGGGAGGCTGACTGCTAAAGGCCTGAATACACAGCCGAAGGCGATATGATGCAGATTCACAAAAGTCGTCTGGATATTTTCGTATGAGGTTTGGAGTGGTTGTTTTTCAAAAAGGAATCAGTAACATGACAGTATAAAAGTAACTTAAACAAAGGATCGTTTCTGAAATGTTTTGTAGTCTTACAATCACAACATACTCGTACGCCAGTCGAATTAGATTAAAAACGGGGTTGACATAGAAAAAATTATAAGTACGTAACAATTTTCTTCCGATAACTTTTAGGGTTGCTGGCACTGGCAGTCTACGTTTCGAGTTTCGGTACTCTCTCTCTCTCTCTCACATCTGAGGATTCCTGACGGGAAATTGCTAAAAGGTGATAGATTCACGGTAGCTCTCCCGGCCTACCTGACAGCCTCTTGTCAGTAACCCATTAATGACCCACTACAGGGTCGGGTCTCCTCTCACAACGAGAGGGATGTAGGCCGCCGTCCACCACGCTGGCCTACTGCGGGTTGGTGGACTACTGCGGGTTGGTGGACAGCCTCTTAGCTCGTCGTAAAGCAACACGTTTTTCATATCTTGTGTTTTGGCTGGGGAGGTATGGTTACCAGAGATACTTTATTTGAGGCGAACATCTTAGTCCTCATGACTACCAAAGCATACAACTCCACATAGGATTTCTTCTCTATTTGAGGTTCGATGTGGGTATCCATGAGCAGCAGTGACTTAACATCAGGTGGCCTGCATACCCGTTCGCTCAATTACTATAAAAATGAAATGGTATCTCGCGTAGACCGACATTATTTTAAAGTAGAGCTCGTCAGATGTCTTCTTGTCAACATAGTGAGTTGGTTTCCGAGTAGGGGCGTAGAATGGGAGCTCGTATCACATCACTTGGGAAAACGTAAATATATTCCGCTTGGAATTGCACAACATTGTATTTCTTTACACATATACTTGCTGCAAGATACTATGTATTTTGTGTGCGAGAACGTCACTTCGCTGGAAGTAATTTTATATTGATGGATAGGAACGGTATATGAAAACTTTTGCCCGCGGCTTTGTCTGCGTGGGTTTAAGAATTGGATCCGGAGAGGGATAAAAAGTATCCTTTAATTTAATCCAGGTTATAAAATACCCGTATACCAAGTTTCACCCAAATCCATTCAGCCGTTTTTGCGTGAACGAGTAATAAAATTCATCTATCAATCCTTACAGTGTAACAGTATCATGTTCTATACATGTGTATGTATTAAGTTCTAGTATCTATGTAACTTTTTTCCTTCGTTTTTTTATTTGTTTTTTATTGCTGCGAAAAAATGTTTTTTTCTTTTACTTTCTTTTTCTAAGAAGTATATCTTTGTCCCCAGCGACGAGACGCGGGAGGTGGACGGACGAGCCCGGTCTGAGTCGGGCGACGTGGACTCCGTGTACTGCGTGCGGGGAGCTCTCCAAGATATCCGGCCCAGGGATCAGGTGATTACTTCTAATGTTTAATGTTTATTTATCATCTATCTGGTTACCATAACACAGGCTTTCAGCCTACTTTGGGATCAAGCCGTGTATGAGTCCTCCCTATTTATTTGTGGATTTTACTGGAATCACACGATTTGAGTCTCGTTGTGACTCAAATCGCGTAGTGATTCCGTTCGCCACGTGATTACAATAGGTGACACGTGCCGTGGCAGGCAAAAAATATATATTGTAGGAAAGAATATAGGTTTAATCATATCTACTGTACGCGAACTGAGTGTATCCACGCAAACACGGGCAGTGGAAGTGGATGAATGGAAGGTGTGGATGTCTGTGTGATGTGTGTGGAGTGAATAGTGGTAGGTGATAATATAGATGGATGGAAGTGTATAGAGTATTGCGAGAGTGTGAGCTCCCAATAACTTAGAATTGATGAACTGAGATGAACTTGTGCTATTGATGCAATTATGGTCAGAAGTTCTGTATCAATTAATGCATTTACAGTTTCAATTTGAGCGGACGGAATTGGTGCCTCTGTCAAATTGTCAGAACTTGGCATAGTTATTAATCTATGTACATAATTTAGTTGGTATCGATGCAATATAACTTGATGTTTTAACTGGAATAAGGATTACTTTTAAGTTCTTTGTGAAAGAAGATTTTATTGTAGTTTGCCTACTTTTAAGTACGTGCGTCTACTGTCACTATTTATAAGAAAGTCATCAAATATGCACTGATATCGACGTTGGGTTAGGCCTCGCTTCGTATCAAGCAAAGTAGTAGCCCAAGAGCGAATGTCATATGTTAGTCTCTGATATCTTCGCAAATAATAGTGTTCATATTGGGGCAGTTCTTCTGTCTGTCAGTCACGATGTTTTCCTTCACCGTAACAGAAGGTGATATTTAAGTCAAGCGTGCCACTGGGATCCGAACGGACCCTTCGAGTTGGGGGCCAATTCTTAGCCTCTACTCAATTACAGAAAAACAGCTATCAGCCAAGTCTTAAGGTAAATTTGGTTGAAGCAAATTTCGAGACAGATTAGAATATAATCAGCAGCTTGAACGGCTATTAGTTATGTAACCGGGCATAACACAAGCCACTCCGAGCGACTCCCAAACAAAGTTTGAGTTGAACTCTCGCCGAATTGCATTCAATTTGTATGGATTTCACGCTTTTAATGTGAAGCGTTAGCGCGAACTTTCAGCTTAATTAAGAACTTAATAATATTGTGCAACTATGAGGTACTGTACTTATTAGTAGTAATAGTTTACTAACATGCGACGGCTTGAGTGGCGCAGTGGTTTAGATACTGGTGCTCTGCGTGCAGGGTCCTGGGTTCGATTCCCAGCGGAGCAGAGATCTGAATGATGAGTTTGAATTTCTATTAGTGGTTTGGGTGTGTTCTTATCTTGTGTGTGTCCATAACACGCGCGACACAGGAAATCCTAATGTGGGGCTATGAGCCCTAATTGCTATGTTTACATCTAAAAATCTTATTATAAACATAATTGTCTCAATACGTATACTATTACAATTCTAATTACAAAGTTCAATGTAGCCCAAGATATATAACGCAAAAGGTGCCATAACGGTTTTTGGCAAATTGGAAATGGGTCAATGCATTCTGTTTAACCCTTATTATAACCCAAGAAGGATCAATTTCCTTTGTACTCAATCGCAGTATTAACTTGGCTTGGGTTATGATTTTGGCGGATTTCCAATAATTGCAAGTGCTACCGGGTCGTTTGGTTACGTCACGTTCACAAAACCAAGCGTTTCAGGTTTCAGGGGTATAGTATATAAAGTCGCAGGGGTATAAAATAGGCCCGACTGCCTGCTTGCTTGGACTTATAATTAAAAAAAAAACCTTTTTATAGCAACTGTGTACCAAAGGGCATGTAGGCCACCTGATGTTAAAAATACGCCTAAAACAGTTTTTAAATGGAACCTATTCTTACAGAGCTCCTCAACCCGTGTCGAAAGGCATGGCTGGGCAGCGATCAGAGCCTGGTGCGTCGCTTGGTGGCACTCAGGCAGAGAAGACTTAGAAGACACCGAAATGGAAGAAGAGCCTTCAGACCCGGGGTACGCCACCCCTGTGTCAGTTGAAACGCCTCTGCAGAGTTCTGTGTCCAGGTAAACTAAAACATATTAAAGAGGTCTCAAGTAGGGTTTCAATAACTTGTCCAGGATGGGCACTATCGTCAAAGTATTAGTATAGTTAACGTGTGCCATCAAATGTGTAAATTATCTTCTCGTCTATGACAATTTTTAAATAACCATTGCTTCCTTTCAAGGTGTACCTCAATAAACGTCATCAGGGATCCATACGCGTCTCGCGTGAATTCCGGCGGTGGGTCCTCCATAGAAGATGGAGGAACTTCGCCTTTGCGTCTGAACTATGACGCATCATCACTCCTCCCGGCGTCGAGAGACAGCAGGTCTCTGCCGCCGAACACGAGGATCAATACCACCACTTCACCAGCCCCAAAATCAGCGTCCGCTGACTCTGTTTACACCATCCTCATAAGGCTGCCCGACACCGAGGCAGAGAGGCCGAGCATCAAAATGATCACAGAAGAATCGCCACCAGCTAACGCGAGGACACACTACCGTCCTCCCACGAGAGGTGACTCAGAACTGAACATTCATCCAGGCGGCCACGGAGCTCTCACGAGAAGAACGTCCCACATCCAAGACGTTCGAATACCCCTCAACGCCAAAATAATTCCCAAACAGCTAGTCGGCAAAGGGTTTTGCGCGAAGCAACCGAAGAAGAAGAAAACGCAGGAGAAGAAACAAGAGTCGAAGGCGGCGAAAACGTTGTCTGCCATCCTCCTGTCTTTCATAATCACCTGGTTGCCTTACAACATTCTCGTGTTGTTGAAACCTTTAACTGCCTGCGCTGAGTGCATTCCAGACGAACTTTGGTCCTTCTTTTACGCACTGTGCTACATAAACTCAACTATAAATCCCGTCTGCTACGCTCTGTGCAACGCGACGTTTAGAAGAACGTATGTAAGGATCCTCACTTGTAAATGGCATAACAGAAATAGAGAAGCTATGACTAGAGGAGTGTACAACTAGGTATCGTAAGCGTATTTAAACGGTTGTAGAATTAAAGATGGTTAAAGCTTGAATTTGGAAGCTTATCGAGTCGCTGGTCGATGTCTGTGTGAATACGATTTCGGAATCACTGCAGGGCCATCTATCAAATTAATGTCAAAAACCTATTTCGCGTTTCAGGGCGGCCAAATTGCATATTAACAACATGCAACCTAAAATACTTTCACAAAATACGAGGATTTATATAGATTTTCTCGTAAAAATGCGATAATTAAGGGGCTTTATTGATTTTAAATATTTTGTTCCAAACTAAAATCGAGTTTTTAGCGTAACAAAGCAGAGTGAGTGTTTTCACAATGTACAAATTGGTTGTTATCCAACAAAACACTTTAATTGGCCAAGTAAGATAGTGACTTTCTATCAAGCATAGAAACTGCAAATTTGGTACATGCATTTCAAAGTTGAAATGTGTTGTTAATGTGGACAAGTATTTAAATTTTTTTAGTTATTGAGTAGCAAACGGGCGTGCAGGCTCATATTAAGTGGTCACTGTAGACATTGCAATTTGCATCCACATCTAACCTCAAATAGAGAAGAGCTATCTGACCTTTGCTACTCATGAGGTAAGATGTTCGAATAAAGGATCTTCGGACTAAATTACTGACTAAGTAGATACTTCTTTAACTTGATAAATGGCCCTCAATTTCTGTGTTGGTATTAATTAAAACTTTCACTTTATATTTTATTACTATTACTATTTATTAATCACAGCTACAGATTAAATATTTAGTTGACCTTTAGAGTCAATGGTCCCGTCCATCTTTTTAATTATTTTTATGATGTAAAATATTTCCGTATTTTAGTTGTATATTTTTGTCCAGTCTTCTGTTGTAAGAAGATTTTAACGACCGCCTTTTAGTGGAGTTTAGTTTTTTCTGAAGGGTAAATCGTATGGAGTTCTCTTCTAGTGAGACAAGATGCTAACACTGACGGCGTTTCTGCTCCTACAAAATAATGCTAATCATATATTACGAGTATGTAGGTTTGTTGTTAAAACCAAACTGAGGTGCGAGATAACTCCAGTCACATTGTGACTCCAGTCGTGAGGTGACGCTCGTAAGAGTTAGCATTTTATCTGTACGCTTAGTCTGAATTTAAATTATTCCAAATCGTATCGAATCCAACTATACAACATATTAGGTTTTGTTTCTTTTACACATTCAAGAAAGTGTAAAATGTGTCTCTTTTACGCATTTAAGAGACAAACAAGAGGCGATGAAACCTGATGTAGGCTACGTGTTAATGTATGGAAAATGCGTCGTTGATTTCGGTACCTATTCTATTCAACGAATAAATCTTTTTTAAACTCAGACTAAGACGAGAGGCTAGTCACTAGGAATGCATTCCTCTAGTCAAATCAGTAAAACGTTTGGTAATATGTGAGCTTCTAGGATTAATATCGACGAATTTAGATTGTGGGAATTTGATTTTGTCAAATCTATGCGACTGCTTACGTCATTCCTCGGTATTTTGTAATTGTGGCGTGAAGACGGGATACGGTTTATGATGTATTTAACTCCGCTTATTTCATTGTTCTATGACATGAACTTACCAAGAACTTTCTGTACTGGTTACAATTTTTTTTGTAATAATCACAATTTTTTCATTGAACAGTACCTACCTATTTGCAAATCATTTGAATGTGTGTACAGCCAAAAATGATTATTAGGCGTTTGTGGCGACTTTCCCTATTCGTCAAAGGTAGCGCCCACAGGTAGCCCCACTTTCGTTTGTAATTTATTTTGTGGTAACCGTGACATAGACCGAATGACCGTTTTTTTAAACCCTCGTGGGATCTTGATGCTTTAGAACAATTGAATACGCAGAATATTAAAATGTGATTTATTTTACAAATTTTATCATTGCCTTTTGTATTGACCAATATATTTAAATTAAATGTACCGTTTAATAGTGCAAAGATGTTTGAAGGATCTTGTTTTATAGTCATTTATAGATATTGTAATCTTGATTCATATTCTCAAATTCTATTATATTAATTTTATCTACAAACAAAACTGTCAGTAAATTACCTAATATAGAAAACTTTAAGCAATATCGTAACAATTTTTACGCGAGCTGTATATATTTTAAGATTTTTAAGTGACGATGGAATTGACATATTTAAAATGTTTAATGACTTTCTTTAATAAAAATTCGTAATTTTATTATCGTCGTTTTGCTGTGTATATTGTGTAATGTGGATTCGATATCTCCTTAATTATAATACAACGATTTCAACTATTTAGATGTGATGATAATTATGATGTACTCGTTTAAGTCAAATTAATTATCTTTTTCCTCGTAGCAATTTGTATCGTGGAAGGTCAAATAATTTAATAATAATTTACTTAAAGAAGACTCTATTCTTTAAATATTTCTTTGGTTGGAAAGGTGAAAAAACACATAAGTTAAAGACGGCAGAGTCGGAAAACCTACTTTTTTTATTTATTTATTTATTTATTTAAGTTTACCAACAACTCTACTCTTTTAGTATGTATGACTTCGAGATCATACAAGAGATTGTTTGAAAACGAAAAAGGGCTGGCTACTTGAAGTGGAAAGTGATTTGAGTAGAAATTTTAAAGTGAGATATACCAACGAACACGAACTTTAAATAGTTGTTTTGTATTTCGAGTAAAACTCGTAACGTGAGAATTTGTAGGCGCTGATAAAAATAATTAACGATTGGTTAAACCTATTAATTTACCTTATAACTTGCGGAGGTTGTGACTATTTTGTCTTTACATTATTTATTATATTAATATCATTTCGTATTAATTATGTGATAATAATTTAAAATTCATATTTTGACTTAAACGGGTAAATCTTAGTATTTATCTTAAATATTGGTGGTTGGATGCATAAATAAGATAAAAAAAGAAAGATACCGCTGTAGGCTTGGCAGGCGTAACTTTAATAAAAGGCTTAAAAGTCAAATCTAATTCAATTTTAAATGTAAAAAAATTTAATCTAACACAATTTTTAAAGAAGATGTAAGGCAAAAACTGGTATTAATTAATTCAATGTTCATTCATACTATAAAAACTTTGTAGAAGCCAGATATATCTTATGTGTATGAAATTTTAAAGCAAATAAACTCGAAGCAATCCTTTATATTAAAAATAAGAGGGAATAAACCTCAGGAGAAGTAAGCTATTATAACTTTTAGGTTTTGCAACAACATTTGAATTTTCATTGGCTCACCTAACTTAACATTCGTTTGTTCTTTGCGCTCTTTACTTTATTTATGCATTCAGACACCACAGATTATAAAATATTATTATTCTTCTGTGTCAAACGTAGTTATATTCAAATTATATTATAAATGTGTATTTTAAAACAAAACACTATATTGTACATATTACATTTAATTCGATATTTAATAAGTTACAGTATTTGTATCGCGAATATTATTAAAATGGAACAGTATTATATTCCTTATATACAAGTAATAGTGATTATTTATTTGCGTGTTATGTGAAAAAAGTTCTAATGTCGTACCTACAACGTTCCTCTGTTGTACTTAAAATTAAATGAGGTTTTATTAACCTGTTTATAATAATATTAATTATTGCGTAATATATTCTATGTGTAGTCATAGAGCAGTGTAAATTTAGAAAACCATAGAGTGACAATGTGCATTGAAATGAAAAACATTTTTATAAACCGGATTATGCATTTTATGTACTGGAAAGTGTGTCTTTGTAAGATTTTTGTAATCTCTGACATTATTATTATTATGAATTAAAGATTTTTCATTTTATTAAAGTTTTTTATTGCAGGTTTTAAAAGTTGTCCTTCATGAATCTTTTCAAGTTTAATTTTTCGTTGTTACTGACTAAAGACAGTGAAAAATTTTGAGTGCATTTTGTATTTAAAAAATGTTTACTGGCTCTTATTTTATCAAAACTAAATTATTGGATGTAAGTATTGTTTTATTCCCATATTTTAACTTATTTTATATTTTATCATTCTCCTATCATAATTATAGTGTCATCAAAGACTAATTTTAAAACCTGACATAATTTGGTATTCAATCGTATTTTTATTATAAATTAAAACGCTTCATCGCATTTGAAGTTTGGTAAAAATCATATACATAGTTAAAAAAATATAATTTTATTTTTATAATTCATTTAATCTGTACATCAAAAAATAAATTGCAACATTCAAAATACAAAATGTTACTTTTTAAATACAAATGTCAAGATTACAGAAACATGACTGGTTACGGTTGATATTATTCTAAAAAATATATGTATTGAGATTGTTTTAAAATGCGTAATCCGAAATCATTAACTGCATTCTTTAAAATAAATTACAAATATTAATTCGTGAAATGTGATTATTGTGCATTTGTTTCTAGTATTTTTTAGTCTGTTTTTATTCAAAACCAAAAATATAATTATACCCTATAACTTGCTTACTTTACTCAAAATATATTAATTTATATTTTATCTATTTTTTATTTATTTCATGATAATTTTATTTCATTTCAAAATGATTTTTTTTTAATATGAAATTCTTTATGCGAGTAATCCTAACAATTTAATTTACGAAAAGCATTTTTGCACCTAATATTATTGAAATGCCACAAGTTACATTTGTTTTGTTCTATTTATTTCTATTTGAGATTCCATGGTTATGCGATTTCAAAATGGATAGTTATCTAATTTGAGGTCACATGTGGGAGCATGAGGATTAAGATTGTCGCCTCAGTAAAGTTACCAAGTAATGTATCTTCAGCAACCACGCTTCTTCAACTAAACACAGTTGAAGAAATTGAAGAATAAGCTGCTTCACGACCTGAGAGGTGGTAAGGTACAGCTGGCTTAGACAAGTGGCAAACGCTCCGAATCTATTCTATGTCGAAAAACGCAAACGCCTTAGCGATATCACGTCTATTGTAATTATTTGTAATCTATAGGAACGTTAACGAATTATATTTGTAACGAAATAAAGACACTCATAAATTGTAATTCCTAAAGTTATTGTGAAGCGCACACTTAATTAGATCGTTGTAAAATATTTTTTGTGAATGTCCGAATTGATTTGTAGGTTGTCTTGTAGACGTATGTACATTCGCTTTACTAAGTTACGATTTTAAGGCACATTTTGACACTGAAAATCCGACAAATGTTTTGGAAAACTTTTTACTCTTTTTAATTTATGAGCTATAATATTTTTATGGTAAATATAGTAAAAGAAACCGAGTTTAGGGATTTGATTCTTTAAAATTTATTTTTAACATCAAATTTTTTTTGTCTATTTCCGTATCTTAGATTAAATAAAATACAAAAACACTTTCGAACTCACAAAGTCATTAAAATATAATAACATATTTTAAAAATTTATATTTTGTGTTATTTGCCTTCCTTTAATTTCAAAATTACACGTTTTATATTTTGCAATATGCAATGTTTTTATTTTAGCAAGTTGAAATTAAAATATACATAAATGAAATTGAATATTTATTAACAAAACTAGTCTTAAAATCGTAACTTGACTATATTTTATGTAATCTCTGTATATAGTTTTAGACTAAACTCAACTTGTTCAGAACAACTTTCTTCATCGTTCAATGTTTATACTGTAGAAAACACTGATTTTCCTTGATATGACCTTGGTCAAACTGATTACATTCAGTTTAAAAAAACTACAAACAATAATCTTAATTTCGGAAATTCATTCTAATACGAGTCACTCGTCCTTAAAACTGGAAAACGTTTGCGCGTCAATTTTTTTTCTTTTCAAACTTTTTATTGTGATTTGGACAAGTTAGGATTTTAGAGTTTTGAAACCATAAAATAAAAAATTGATATCGAAATATATGAGATTCATGAAAATCGTTTTTTGAGTTATTTTTTTTTGGCAAAAATATTTTTAATAGCCATAACGTGTCCAATTTTCAAAATCTCGACTTTTTCCACTTAAATATTTCTGCGTGATTTCATAAAATATAATACAACGTAGCAACCTCAAATATTCAACTTTTTGTAGTATTTATAATAACAGATTATTAAGTAACACTATAAATGTAACAGTTAAAATGTTGTAATGAACAATCATGACGCTTTATTAACATAAGGGAGAACTTGAGATAACTATAAAAAGAAGTTTATTATTATGATATATATTTGATTAATAATTAATTCACACATAATAATATTATGTCCATAATAGTATAGTATAATAAAGCACAAAAAATATAGTTCCATTGTTTCTGTACTAGTGCCAATTGATCATGATAATTTTGAAACTTTTTAAGTAATGATACGGAAAAATGAATAAAAATGTCATGAATCCATGAAATTTTTATTAATTTTTCAGACATGATAATAGGACGTAAGGTACAATTTGAGGATCACGATCGACAGAAGCAATTGTAACCCCAGACAAAACTTTGCAAAAACATAACGCACGACATATTCGCTTTATTAGGTTTTAGTGTGACGTATAATAAGTAATATTTAAAGTGCGAGAGAAGCAACGACGATGGAGCATAGCTGTCTAGTCGCAGAATCCTATAACGGTCGTGTTTCTCATGTTGTACCTTAATTATAGTCCTGTATAAGGTTTACAAGGGCAAATTCCATGACAATTGTATAAGGATCAAATTCCCCCAGTAGGTATATCCCTAGGTCAAAATTACAAGACCGACATTAGTAGTTGACATTTAACGCACCGTTTTGTATTTCACTATAAATATTTTGTCATTTCGTTTACGGAAATATACAGATATTTGAGGTTTCTATATTTCGTATCGGTCCGATGTTTATTAAATCAGATTTTTTAAATGTCGGTTTTTAAACATTTAACTAAAGACAAGGGTGTTAAACGAACTGAAGTAATGTATTTAAAAATAAATGTATTCTCGTATAATGTAGAATTTTAAAATTTAAATGTAAAATAAAATAAACTGTAATGTGAATTAGAATAGACTTCATTTTTTGTATGGACTTTGCATAAGCGTGAATGTGTAGTACTATATAATTGTATAATTCATAGATTAACTGTATAACTTCAACGACATTATTCATTTGCACATAACGAACAATATTAATTATACATTTAAATATTATATTTTGATTTAAATAACGAACAAATTGACAGGACTGCGGGCATTTTGTCTGATTCGTTAAAATATGTTATAAACACGACAAATTTATAATAATTATGTTTTAATTGTTAAAATAAAATTATTAATGACATGTATATTTTATAGTCAAATATCGTTGTTATTTTTAAAGTATGTATAAGATTAGACAATCTGCCCGATGCTTTTAATGTCAGCAATATTAATGATTGTTCAAAAAAAATCCTACCGAATTCATGAAATTATCGTATTTTTTGTGTTAAACAATTTTGTAACTTTTCTTATTTCAATTAAATTAGAAGCACAATAAATAAGGTGTGCTAAATGAGCGTGTAACAACGATGCCCCCAAGATGATTTGATAATACATTATGTCAATAGATTTTAATGGTTTTATAATTAAGTTATAATGGCAAATTAGTAGACTTCGTTATTAGTTCGACTTCGACGTCCCTTGACAGTGGCGCGATGTGAGTAATGTCATGACAGAGCAACAGTATTAAACTTCGTCACAATAACAAGAGATCCTTTCTCCGAAATAGCTTGTGATATTTTTACGATAAACAAAACTATCAAAGTGGTATTCAAGCGAACATATTCGTTACTTTCGACGGATATTACGTATGCGTTTTAATGAATTCTCTTGTTATAAATAAGCCGCGTATTCATTGTGAACGTTTATTTATAAACATGGTTGCGTATACATGTTGCCAGTGAGTTGCTGTCAGTATGTTCCACCAACATTGGAATTGCGGAGTTGATCACGCCGATGACTCACACTGATGTTGAGAAACTTTGGTCTCAACATCAGCAACGTTTGAAAACGCAATACTTAAAACTAACCTTATATGTATGCAAAGAAGCGAAAATTACTCGCACGATTAAGCACTTTTGTGAATAACTTATGAAAATGTTACTATCGATTACGAAATTATTTTTCTTTCATCTTTCATTCATGTAACTGAGTGCCAAATATGTGGGAAAAGCAGATAGTAATGGTGAATTCTATACCCGTGATACTACTGGTTTGAATTCTATTTAATTTATTATATTATTATGGATACTTAAAAATGGAAGTGGAACGGTTTGAGTTTGGCACCAAAATGTTCCATTGAAAATATGATCTAATGGTAATGCACCATATATCCCCAACTCAAGGTAGATTTTAGGCCATTTATTTCTGAAACAATTCGCTGCTTTAATTCAATAGTACAATAAAATAAGGTTGATTGAGGCAAAAAACAGATTGATTTATGGCACTTTTGAATTTAAACAGCGAACTGTGAATGTAGTATCACGGGAAATTCGCTTTATAAGTCTTGTATGACAAAGTGTTATAAAATTAATATTATTAATAAACCTACGATAAATGTAATAAATCATGACGACGACGTATAATAAATAAATAAATGTGGTTTTGTAAGTTATTTTAAAAATTATTCCATGGATGTTTTTGTATAACTAAAGACAATAAAAATTTAAATAAATCTTGTTTGATTTCCGGTGAATGTTAATATTATATTATAATTGGGGAAGATTGGATTTAATTAAAATTTTAGTCAATAAATCTATGTGGACTTTTATGTGTCTATTGCTCATTTACGACTTTGATTTATTATTTTAAGATCCAACCCTGATAGAACCCAGAAATATGATTTAGTTTCTAGAGACTAACATTATTTAATTTACACCATTTGAACTGTAACTACATGCCTGAAAATTCACAAAAAAATGTTCTCAAAGGCGTCTGTAATCCACGAACCCGCACTAGACCAGCGCGGTGGACTTAGCCTACATTCCTCTCATTGTGAGAGGAGACCCGACCCTGCAGTGGGTCATTAATGGGTTACAGACATTTTTCGACAGGGAAGTACCAGTATTATGATCTTCGTATTCTCGTACATACGCCATGAAGGAGCATATCCTCTGGGTCATGTGTTTCGGTTGAGAGGTAAAGAAATGCATACTTACGAAGTTGATATGATACCTATAAGTACCAGTTAATGGTCAGCTACCATCAAAATCAGCAGTATGTCTCTCTATCAATCGGTAAAGCATTGGAAAGAAAAACGAACAGAAAAGTCTGTTGTCATTTAAATATGACCTTTTTCTCCTAACGCACCGAAATCTAAAAAATAATGCCTTTCATTACAAACATTGCAAAATACTTGGATTAAAAATAAAACGCTAAGTGATTAAGCTCTACAGTACTTGAAATCTATCCAGCACTAAATTTGAGTAAAACAAAAAGCGCCCTAAGCCCTCGACGTAAGATCAATTTGTGGAAGAGAAAATAATTTGAGCGCTTTCGGCTTAATGGGTGAGCGGAGTGTGGTTAGCGCCCGCTAGTGGCCGCCACTCAGCGCTAAGTGCTGAAATGTATTGAACATTTCAGCGCTTTATCCATAGCCATACTAATTATACTGTACAATGTGCTTTTGAACGGTCGCTATCATTGTTTTCTTCATATTTTTCTCATTAAAATTTGCATACCTAAAATGGTAAATATAGATTGATCTAAATAATTTGTAACAACTCTATACCTATATTTGTGCAAATAAACGTTTTGTCTTTGTCTTTGCTAAGTGCAAATCCATAGCCAGAACATAAGGGCTTGTTTACAACAGGGTCGCGCTTAAACAATCTCGACCTTTGGAATACTATGGGAGCGCTCACACTGCGCGCGACCAAACTGACGTACGCTTAACTGGCACGCAGTATGAGCTCTTCCATAATATTTATAAGGTCGGGATTGTTCGCACGTGAACGTACGTACACGCACCGGTAGATCTCGTACGAAATCGCATCCGAACGAATGCGAATGTGAAAAAATGAGACGAATTTGTTTTGAGAATTGTGTGTGAATGAAATTAATAAATGTATATAATATACGAGTATTAGCTTTCGGTCTATTGGGTGAGCAGAGTGTGGTTAGCGCCCTCTAGTGGCCGCCACTCAGCACTAAGTGCTGAATTGTATTGAACATTTCAGCGCTAAATCTATAGCCTAATAAAATTATACTATAGATTATGCTATTGAATAGTCACTTAAATTGTTGGACGACCATGTAGGAATGTTACAACTAAACAATATTAATAAAACAGATAAAAGTAAATAGTAGACTTTTACTATTATATACTAAACATCATTTTCATTTGTTACTAAATTTCACTGATTTATTGCTAAAAAAAGGGAAAATTCATTATTATATTTTTACGACACAATATTTTCGAACTGTTTTGAAATAGTAGTTAATAAAAATAGTAAGTGACATAAAGTCACACATAATTTTCCAAAATCACGAGGTGTGAGCACATTAATTAGTCGCAATCGAGTCATGTTGCAACCGCAGCCTAGTTCGACGATCGCAATGAATTTCGACAATTACCGCTGTCCGCTATATTCGTAATTGCTCACGCCTCATTAATTAACCATGTACCTATTGAATCAGGAATATTTCGTAGTAAATATAGTAAATTCTACTACTATTATAAATGGGAAATTTTATGAGGATGGATGTTTGTTACTCTTTCACACAAAAACGGCTGCACAGATTTGGATGAGGTATGTGTATAACTTTTTATATCTCTCACTCACTCTATACTGAATTCAATCTACGCGTATGAAGTCGCAAGCACGAGCTAGTAGTAATAATCGATAGAAATCGTATTACATACTGAAACGTTATTTTGTAAGGTGTGTAAAGCCACAAAGTAACCTTTCATATACAATCTCAGGTAAAGTTCATTTCATACAGAGTACAACAAGCTAAAGTAAGCAGTTCCAAGTTAGAGTTTGACTCGTAGCACGCGTCTACGACACCTTTACTCGTATTAATGGTAACTTTAAACAACAACTTTAAAGGGGTTTGAGCGTGAAAGTTCGATCAACGGATGACTTGAGCGGGTTTTGAGTGGCGGAATGTTGTGTTTAGTTGAGGTGTGAGAGAGATTTGTAATATATTTATCCCTCTCTGGAGCAAATTCTTAAATCCACGCAAACAAAGCCGCGGGTATAGTAGTATCGCTCACATAGCGTACGTCTTTGTTCTAAAGGCAGTGCGCATGTGTAGATTATTTATCTCTAGAGAGGCTTGATTGCTTTTTCAATTAACGGGAGCAATCCTAGCATCTACGAATCTAATGGACCGTTCACATACGTGAACGCAGAGAATGCACTTTAAACAGGTTTTAAGATTGTATGATTATAATTATGTATAGTAAGGAAGTAAATTATAAAGTAATTTATAATTACTACCGTCGTATATGAATAGACCTACTACAGTTTGGTTGCCAGGCAACATATTCCCATCATAATTATCATCAGCCATCAGCTTCGAAATAACAGCTTTTTCTCAATCATAAACCATGAAACAAGGAGAAGGACATGTTTTTTATCTGTTTTTTTATCGAATTATCTAAATAAATCTTGTATTCTTTAAAGAACGTAAAAGTCTTAATTAACAAAGAAGTATTTTTGTATATAAAATCTCCTTCGTAGAATTTAATAAAGTAGACATCACCAAGTAGTCGAAATTTAACTATTGTGTTCAAATATTGCGTTTGTGTTTGAAAAAATGTTTTTAAAATCTTATCCCGTTATAGATCACTTTTAACCATTACTACTGTTTCTTCAAGCTAGTCATAAATTGCAATGCATTTTTGTGAATTAACAGCTCAACTGACGTATTTGTTTCGGGATAGCCTGACTAGTTTCAGACCTGTCTGGGACGGGAGCTCATCATTACGAGTAAGTACCTCTGGCAGGTCTGAAATTAGTCGGGCTACCCCGAAATAAGTACACGTGGTGAGCCGTAAAATCATTAAATGTTAAACGATACTCACGAAAAATTTCAAAGTAAAATGCGTTTCTGTGCTAAGATATTTAATCTATGACAAGCGACGTTGAGACGTCCATAATTCCATTTGGCTTTGAGATCGAGCACCTGATATGCTTTCAGCGAGACCCTGAGTTGTGGATTCGGGAACCTGATACGCCAACATACATTACGTAATAAACATGTCTGACATTCAAGGGAGATTGATAGATAACTTACTAAATTAATTAAATTTTTGTTTAAATTCTTTATTGTATACAGTAAGTACACAGTGCAAAAAAAGAAAATTGACAGATAAAATAACAAAATAGGAAAATGCACAAATGGCGGTCTTATTAGCTACCTTTTCCTGACAACCAAGTGATTACGAGTTGAACAGTAGAGAGAGAAGAGTTAAGGCCATAAAATTGACCTTATCTCACCGACAGGACTAGTCTAGTTTTTGAAAAGGCAGCTAGGTATTTGAAGTTTGTTTGTGACTTGCAGTAAAATATTTTTTTAATATGATCTATGCCATAAACATTAATTTTAATAAGACATTGATATAGAGTATAAAATTTGGGAGCCCTGGTTACCGATGACATCACCACGACGGCCAGACACATTAGCGATTTGCGATATTTCTATCTGGATTACAAATCTCTCTCACATCTCAACTAAATACAACATTCCGCCACTCAAAACCCGCTCAAGTCATCCATTGATCGAACTTTCGCGCTTAAACCCCTATAAAGTTGTCCAGTTACAAAGTTACCATTAATACCAGTAAAGGTGTTGAAACGCGTGCTACGAGTCAAACTCTAACTTGGAACTGCTTACTTTAGCTTGTTGTACTCTGTTTGAAATGAACTTTACCTGAGCTGGTATATGAAAGGTTACTTTGTGGCTTCACACACCTTACAAAATAACCTTTCAGTAATACGATTTCTGTGAGAAGTATTCATTCATACTTCTTACAGAAATCGACTACTAGTTCCAGCTTGAGTTTCATCCGCTTAGATTCTAGAATTCAGTACAGAGTAAAAGAGAGAGAGTGATATAAAAACTTATAACCTACCTGTATACCAAACCTGTAAAGCTGCCTTTGCGTGAAAGAGTACAGTCGTAGTACAAAAGTTGTTGCTTATAGTGTAAGCTACCTAGTGCTGCGAGGTTGCTCATGTTTTACGGGTAACCCTGTATAGGTACTATCAAGTCATAATATTATGACAGTGGACTTAAATAATAACAGATATCTTAATATATACATTACGTACAAATGCATGGGTAATATGGGTATGGCTATCCTTCAAGAAAAAGCAGCTAAAAATACTCCATAGTATTTTTAGAAGAAATTTATATATATTTCCAGCGCATAGAAAAATTCAACAGTCTAAAAAAATTGTCTGTATAAATTTTCCTATTCATATCAAAAATGGAACTCAAATAAAATATTTTAGATATTCAGCTACATTTTCAATATCACGTATAAAATATTCGCTCGAATATTCGTTTTCATCGCCCGTCCCAATGTAATTACTCACTTGCTGTTTGATAGGACACTCATCTCGTTACACATGCAATTTAAAGTACGAAAACAAACATGTTGGTAATTAAAATGTTCCACAAATATTTCAACTGGGTTACATTCATTGTATTTGATGAATTCATTGAAATAACTAGTATTGCAGTTTGCTACTTTCGCGATGTTTATAGTCCATGAGTAGCAAAAGATTATGCATACAAACTACATAACAAATACATTTACGAGTAGTCTTAATCAGTAGCAAACCGCTGTTTTGCTACCTTCACGATATTTATAGTCCATGAGTAGCAAAAGATCATGCATACAAACTACATAACAAATACATTTACGAGTAGTCTTAGTCAGTAGCAAACCGCTGTTTTGCTACCTTCACGATATTTATAGTCCATGAGTAGCAAAAGATCATGCATACATACTACATAACAAATAAATTTACGAGTAATCTTAGTCAGTAGCAAACAGCGGTACTTTACTAAGCTTAGGAGTTTCAAATGAACTATAGAATTCTAATTGTATTTAATTGTGTGGTTAAGGATGAAAGGCAATAAATAAATAGAAAAAAAAATGGAAGTATAGAATAATTTATTTTCAGTTCACAGATTTACAGAACAAGTACGTAATTTAGTCGCCGTAATCTTCACATTATGACCCTGTTTAAGGCCATTATTGAATCAAAAACACAAAGAGTGAGCTCATTACGTGCACTGCCAATTGAGAGGTTTAGTTCAATTCAGTCAGCTTCGTCTAATCGTACGGTTAGTACTTGTAGTAGCCCTTGCCGTAGCCGAGACCGCCCCAGCCGAGACCGCCGTAGCCGTAGCCGCCCCAGCCGCCGAGGCCGCTGTAGCTGCTGACTACGATGGGCGTGGCTACGGTCTTGATGATGGGAGCGGTGATGATGGGCGCCGCGACCGTCTTGATGATGGGGATGGGAGCAGCCTTCACAAGGTTGGCGGTCGACACAGCAGGATACGATATGATAGGTGCGGAAATGATCGGGGCACTCAGACCTGGAAACAAAAAATAAGTGAACAACTTATAGGTACCCTTTCAGTCCTTTGTAAGGAAAGAAATAAAAAACTGTTAATGTACGAATATGTTTAATATACGAATATGGGTTGGTTAATGGTTTTTCAGTAGCCCATTGCTGGTCATGGACCTACCCTAAATAACGCCTTTCCCGCCCTGGTCGCTTTGAATTCAACAATTTCGCACATGTTATCTTCAGGCCATTAGTCCATCTTGTACATACAATATTGGTGTTTAATCTTCAAATAAATAATAGTCATTTTTTTCGATGCAATTAATCAGTATTTTGTCATAACCGCCTCTATTTTATGATAATATAAATCTGAATTTTGAATAAAAAATTACGTAAACCTATAATTACAGCTTAAGCAAGTAGGTAGGAGTAGCGATTACATATGTAATTTTGATTTATAGACAGTAATCTATCATTAACTACAACAAAATCTCATATTATTTTTGCTGCAACTAAGTCAATTATGTTACTTCAATTGAAGCTTAAACCGTACGATAGGATTGTTCTCTAAAGTTTTGTTCAAAACCAATGAGATACGACAAGTTGCGGTTATAACAGCTTCGCTTAGCCCATTAATCCTATCTAACAATCCAATCTTAACTAATCTAATTACCTAATCGGGCAGACTATCAAATTATCGCGTTTCGGCTAGTTTGCAATTTCACGCTCACTCAACTCGATTGAATTATGATCTTGCAATATAATGCTACGTATGGATTTGAATTTAGTCGTGAAAAAAAAAGGAGATCGGATGCACCCACGGCACAGCGAATCCTAGTGTGGGGCTATGAGTGTGAAGCGTTGTTATTTAAAAATATAAAAAAGCTGCCGTTCTATTTCCTTCCTTTTCCTATGCACCCATATACATCCTTTAATCTGGATTTACAAATTTAACTGCTATTTGAAAAGACGGTACTGACAAAATTCGATTCTTTTCTGCTACTTACCATATCCACCCAAGCCGTAGCCGCCATAGCCGTAGCCGGAGGGGACAGCATGGCTGTAACCAGCCACGGCCAGCAGGCAAGCCAACTGTGAAAAAAATATTATGGATTAATTATGTGTTTTGGCAAAGGGAAATCTCTCCGAGCGAGCGTGTCTGGGGAGCGGCCGTGCTCCGAGTACGTCATGTCGGAGTTTTGTATATATGCCAGCGATGTAGAAAACTTCGATAGCGTGATTCAGGACCGTGTGTCGCCATCTCTTGACAAGTGGCGGAAATCAACACATAACACATGTCACATTTATCGGTAGCAAACGGAAATGCAGGCGACAAGACGTTCAGTGGTCACTGCAGTCCATGGACACCATCGTACAACCTCAATAAGGGTTACATCTGATGTCGTATGGTGCGTTGCTCTCATGGGGATTAGGATATTCGAGCGCCTGAAACATAGAATCCTTATCCCATCCTATCCTAGCTAAGTAACTAAGTTATTGTGAAAACTATTAGAATGAAACTATCCTATCCTAACTAAGTAACTAAGTTATTGTGAAAACTATTAGAATGAAACTATCCTATCCTAACTAAGTAACTAAGTTATTGTGAAAACTATTAGAATATCTGTAAACTTCAGTGCTTAACATTACAACTCTGTATTATATGAGTATCTCATGGAAAATGTTGTTGCATCAAATGAAAAACGAATAATGTGTTGTTCACACAAGTTTGTAAACAGAGGAAGCAATAACTTATCGTGGGCCAATTATAATTGCGTATAATTATTTTGTTGCTGTACATAATTATTGATTTCAATGTAAAGTAATAAACATCACATATCTACATACACCAACGGATATGGTATTGACGCGAGTATGTACACTTACCGGCAATTAAATTACAATAGCCTACGGTTTATATTAAGTGGCGTACAAAAGAAAATTTAGGAAAATTAATCAAGTCAAATGCGGTGATAGCCTAGTGGCTAAGAATTCGGCCCTTCACTAGGGGTAACTAGGTTTGAATCCTAGTGGCACGCACCAATGACTTTCTTAAAAAGTTATGTGCTAAAAAATAACTCCTGCTGTAACTGCATGCCTAAGAGTTGTCCGTTATGTACTCAAAGGCATGTGAAATCTTTCAATCCGCATTAGATCAGAGTGGTGAACTATGGCCTACATTTCATTATAAATGGATTTAAAATAAATTAAGCATTATTATTCTTTTTTATCGTTGCTGTATATATTTTATGCTCACACATATTTGAACGACTGTACAAATTCGAATCGATATTCATAATGTTTACGATGTCCGTAATATAAGTACATAGACTACACAATGATCAGAAATGGCTAGTTGCTAAAAGCTGATTGAACACTTGACACAAATTAAAAAATAGAGGTCCTTATGAACAACTCATCTATTTTTTTTCCCTGTCGGGCGAAAAGGAAGCAAAAACAAACCTTTTCAAAGAAAGGCTACAGTGGTAGTTCCGAGTGAAGAACAATAGGTAAGATCTTTCATAAGATCTTTTGACATGTCTTCTTGTTTTCGGACTTTTATGATAAAATAGTAGTGTACCTCTCTTTTACCCATTAGAACTTTTAAAACAGGTGATAATTATTTAATTTTGTTAATCGCACATAACTTTGAAAGTTATTGGCCAAAAGATTCCAATCTAGATCTTTCGAAGGGACCGAATGCTTAGCCACTGAGCTATCATAGATAAACACATTAAATTCCATTTCCATTTGATACTCTTATGACATAAACTAAGCATGAAGCAATTCTTTGCTGTTTTTCTTGCCATGTCTATTTGTATCTAGTCTATGCACAGTGGGTAATTAACAGTGAACTAACTTTCAGTACAGCGCAATCGCTACGATACATCCATTGTTGTTTAGTTTTCAATTTCAGTTTAGTACTTCAGGAAATTATGCTGAAACACAGCTACATTGAAGTGTAGCAAGTAATTGGAATGTTACGTACACCCTGGACAAAAAGGAAACGAAGAAGTCAAGGATAAGTATTTTTTTCTTAGTAATAGTATTTTACTTTTAGTATTAGTAGTCTAACATCTTCTCTGTTTAAAGGAGAGACAACTGGGAAAAGGTATGATGTTTAATGAATAGCCATCATGTGCTGCTATAACTGATATAGCAATCAATGTTAGCACTGTCTGACTGAAATGTCTAAGAAAAAAGGTTTAAAGGATAAAAACAGCTTTGAGCAAATGCGTTTCAGCCGATGAGAGATCACTAAAAAGCAATCACAGCAGTACAAAGCTGCCCTTCAGATCAGATAAGATGAATACAACAGCAAACGAGAGTACAGTGTGGTCACTGCAGCCGACAAAAAAGTATTGTTTGATAGAGGTTCTGTGCTACGGTTAATGACAGAATTAGGTTTAAAAAAAATAGAAGTGGCATATTTATCAGCGCTTTTTAAATTGGATCAAGTTTTTTATAATACGAACAAAACTTCACACCTTTAATCATTTTAATTGTTACAGTAACCCAGACATTCAGGGTGACCAAATCCAATCTCAAACTGTTTCTCCAGCAACACTATATATAATTAGTTTTAGTTATATAAGACATAATTATTGTATGCCCGCATAGGGTAGACTGTTCTAAACTTATTATAAAATTTTGTAACATCTTTCTCATGTAACAGTCAACAATAAACGTATTCTTTTCTTTTCTTTTTATACTAGATAAGATATGATGCTTCATGACTAATAAAGAAAGCACCAGAAGCTATCCCCTTGAAAACACCAAAGTTTCAACCATTTAAAAACCTCCCGACCTTTCGAACTCCGAACTATTGCGTTGCAAGATTCAATTTAAATAGAGAACAAATCAATACTTACGGTTACGTATCCGTACATGTTGCTTCGGTGGTTAAGACGAAGTGTGCTCAATGTACACCGGGTGTCGTATTTATAGTAACCCACTTCCTCCAAACTTCGGATCTTGAAGTCAGTTGCATTGAATCGATTAGCATAATCCTTGTAATGCCTCTAGGTATGTTACAGCATGAGGTATGTTACACCTGAAACGTGTCATCGTGCCCTGAAATTATGAGGATCTAATCGGACACTGATAGCGGTGATAGCCCAGTGGCTTAGAATTCGACCTTCGAATCGAGGGGTCCGGGTTCGAATCCCAGTGGCACGCACCAATGACTGTAAAAAAGTTATGTGCGATTTATAAAATTAAATATCACCTGCTGTTACGGTGAAGGGAAACATCGTGAGGAAACCTGCATGCCTGAGAGTTCACAAAAAAAAATGTTCTCAAAGGCATTTGAAGTCCACCAACCCGCAGTAGGCCAGCGTGGTGGACTAAGGCCTACATCCCTATCATTGTGAGAAGAGACCCGACCCTGTAGTGGGTCATTAATGGGTTACTGACTATATATATATGTGTAACCTTCGGAATGAAACCTGCATGATTGGGAGTTCTCTATAATATTTTCAAAAGCATATGAAGTCCACCATCAAGCATTAGGCACATTTTTCCACATGCTTCTTATTGTGAAGAGAAACCCAACCTGTAGTGGGTCACTATTGAGGTATACAGAGTTGAATATTCTGGTGTAATATCATTGTAATGAGGTTGATGAACTAGGTGTAACTATTATAGCCCTTACATATTAATATTTATATTTAAACCATGTCATAGAACTCGATATATCGATAATTACTGTACACTCGGTAAACATTTAACTGTTAGTCAATGAAGAATATTTAACACGGATAAATGAACACTGAGGCCGACAATTATTTATCAATAGTTGCGGCTGTATGAATGAGCGATCATTCGCGCGAAATGTACTAAAAAAAAATTAATCGTACAATATGGTTTTCTATTAAAATGTTAGGTCTTCTTCTTTTCACCCCTACGTAGTCCACTGCTGGACATGGGCCTCTTGTAATCGACGCCGCTCCACCCGGTCCTGGGCCCTTTGAATCCACCACTTTCACGTTGTCTTTAACAGGTCATTAGTCCACCTGGTCGGAGGGCGGCCGAGTTTTAGAATGATGCAACTACACACACACACACACACACACACACACACACACACACACACACACACACACACACACACATAGATACGCATTGTATGTATGTCACCCATTAATGACCCACTGGCGGGTCGGGTCTCCTCTCACAATGAGAGGGATGTAGGCCGCCGTCCACCACGCACCACTACTGCGGGTTGGTGGACTTCACATGCCTTTGAGAACATTTTTTTTTATGGTCTCTCAGGCATGCAGGTTTCCTCACGATGTTTTCCTTCACCGTAACAGCAGGTGATATTTAATTTTATAAATCGCACGTAACTTTTATTACAAGATACGCATTAAATGATTTAATTGTCGTTTCTTTTGTTACAGAGAAACTCAATTGTGTTTTAATTGAACTGTCGTCCAAATAACCAAGAAAACACATCTTATAAGTTTTCACTTCTGCCGGCACTCCCGGAGTGCAACCCGTTTTTTTTATTTGAGGTTGGAAGCGGGCTTCCGTGGGCTGTAATGGCCACTTTACATCAGACAGCATGCATGGCCGTTTGCTTTTTTGAATTTAAAACCTACCTATGTAATTTGCGCTTGTGCCAATTCAGCTAAGTATTTGAATTCAAATTCAGTGAAAAACAATATATCATTGTGTGCAATTATAATAATTACTATCGGATGTTAGTATTTTCGTAACTACGCATGTTAATTTTGAATTACAATGCACATTTGCATCCAAAATCTATTGGCAATATACTGAAGATAATATACGCGTTATAGTTGTAATAATTTGCATATTAAGCTACAATTGAATTTTAAATGTGCATTGTGTATAGATAGCATATTATAGACGGTTGCAATTTTTTTACAAAAACGTTGTACGATACGTTGTTAGTGTGTTCAAAGGCCCTCTTGATTCTAAAAGGTCACTGCAGCCTATAGTTAAACAATATAGTTAGAACGTGAATTCTGAAATTGAATTCGTCATTAAAAAACCATGAAAACGAATTTAATAACATAAATAAAGCAAAGTTATAAAAAAAGTGGTAACTAGATATTATTTATAATGAACTTTTATTCGGGGGAAGTTTTTTCATGATCTCATGATTTCTTCATGTTTTTTCTCGCATTTGTAAAAAGTAAGTAGGGGAAAAGTGGCATGAAAGAGCCACTTGCATTATTTCGGTAGTTTAGGAACAAATTTGGTTGGAAATTTTATTTTTAGGTGGCAACACTGATTTCTTGTCACCCAAAAAAAATTTCAACCAAACTCGTTACTAAACTACCGAAATAATGCAAGTGGCTCTTTCAAAACTTGGCTCCTTCATGCCACTTCTCCCATACCTAATAGTAAAGGGAATACCGATATGTATATTCCTTGTGTAATTTTAAACTAGTAACTGAAAGTCATTGACCTATGATGTAAGAATGAAATCAATTTTTATATTTCCTGCGCGGTATTAATTATCGAATAATTAATAATAAGGTGCGAACTTTAATAAGTTCCTTTATTAGGTGTAAATGATTACCAAAAAAATGTACTTAATTAATTAAATACGATACAGCAGGCGACACGAACCACTGTAAGTTGTATTAAATTTTAATTATCATTGTAGCTATAGGTAGTTTGTAGCTAGATTTCGAAATTTAATTTAATTATGAGCAATGTTTTTTTTTTATTTTATGTTGGCTGAATATGTACGATGGCATTGCACACATTCGACAATTAGTAGATACATTTAAAAACGAAACGAAGGCGCGCAAATGATAAATCGCAGCAGATTTCCGAAGATTTTTAGAAATTTATCAGGTAACCCGCTCAAAATGCGGACAGCTAGAGTCGACTAGGGAATGAATGAGAGGTAAAACCATTACGATGAAGTGAGATAGAGAGATAAAGATCCCGTTCGATAGAAATAGATAAATTTTAATAGATAATACTATTATCATAATAGATAATATATTAAATTGTGAATTTTTGATACGTTCGAGTGACTGTCTGCTATGATCGAATTAATTTTTTGATTCAGAGCTTCTAATTAATGTGTTAAAATAGAAATTACTGTAAAAGTAAGGAGTTTGTTATTAATTTCTAGTTTTCTACTTTAAATGACTGAGTTGGTTGCTTTACATTTTTTTTGGGCAATGTCAACTCACTAGTTGAACAATCATTTATTGATTTTGAAAATTACATAGGATGCATACCTACATAACAAAACGTGTTGAAGTCTTTGGCTGACACGATGTTATTATGTTACGTTAAGTAAAGCAACAAGGCGAGGCCGGACATTGATGGGCGAATTGAATACAGCGGAAAATTTTCAAGACCGTTTCAGCACGTCGCTCAACCCGCGACTGGTTGCTGACATTAATTACTGGCTGACCCGACTATCATTAACCATTCATCAATGAATAAATTTGAATGAATTCTGCACACATTTCTGTGTTATATTTCGCTACGTTTTCCCGTGTCAGTTGTTTTCTAATCATTTTTCTTGTCCTGTGCGGCTATAAAAACCCAATTTTATGTAATATATCGTATGTTTTATAAGTGGCAGAGTACCTTATATAAATAAATAAATAAATAACGCTTCACACTCATAGCCCCACACTAGGATTCCCTGTGTCGTGGGTGCCATGGACACACACAAGACAAGAACACAACACACCCAGACCAGAAACAGAAATTCAAATTCATCATTCAAATCTCTGCACCGCTGGGAATCGAACCCAGGACCCTCCGCGCAGCGCACCGGCGTCTTAACAACTGCGCCAATCAGGTCGTCATTATTACCCTTGCTTTTTATTTTTTAACCATTATTCGTACCAGTTCAACCATTATTTATTTCGTAAATAAAAATAAGTAAAAGCAAATGAACTTTTCTAAGCAAAAAGGATCCGAAAGAAGTTATGTACTCGTACCAGCTGCGTCCGGCGCCAGTCGCTTTGACTGATGGTGAGCGATATGACAACAACTCGAGACTATGATCGATGTTCTTATTCCGGGAGCCAGTGACAGATTCTCATGACCAACTTCCTCCCAATCGAAAATCAGTGAAATGCATAAGGGAATTATACTATGAATACTAGCGGCCGTCAGCTGCCACTCCGTTGGTGGGGTGGGCAGTGGCACCCTCCCAAACATGCAGAAAAAAAAGTTTTTTCAGTCATTTCCTCTCATTTGAAAATTTGTCAGATTCTAGTTTATCTAGTATTTTGAAAGAAAAACATCGTCAGCTGACCATAACGCGGTGGATTATACGTCAGCTGGCTCCTTGAACATGAAAAAAATTTTTTTTTTCTGCATGTTTGGGAGGGGATCACTGCCTAACCCACCAACGGAGTGGCAGCTGACGGCCACTAGTATTCATAGTATAAGCCCCTTATGTATTTTACGAAGTTTCTCTCGAGAGGAAATGATTGACCGAAAATGCACCTGGCTCCCGGACTATCTATATTAGCTCTAGCTACTTAATTTTGAGATATCTATATGTACCTAATATAATGTGTGAGATCTACTTTCACCGAAAGGAATGTACCGAATTAGGAATTATCCTGTATTTACCATTTTAACCCCCTTTTTTAACCTCTAGACCTCGCCGAATCCCGAAGGATAACCAATTGTTTGTGTTGTACTTGTATGCTAACTCGTTATCATGTCTGATATGGTACGTTGTATAAAAACTCTTGTTTTATCAACAAAGATTTTTTAGTAACACACATGAGTATTAAGGTGCCTTCATTTTATTTTTCATCATGTTTCTTTTAGAGGATTGGACCTAAAGATTAATGGTTTCAACACACATTACTGTACATTTCTGCAAGCCTTAATTTGCTTAAGTTTACAGGAGTATTTAGCTTCATGAGCAACAAATTACTGAAAACTAAAGTAAGCAACAAATTACTCAAAACATGGGCTAAGTTTTATGCATTAAAATTCACACGGAAACACTAACTTTGCTTACGTAGTCGGTTCTAAATTTCTAGATGCTCATCCCTCGGGAAATAAGAGCGACTAGCAAATTGTTTTCCGAAGACAGGCAAGATTCAAAATTCATTACTGTAGACAACGGTGGGAGTATCTGGATTAGATTTACTGCGATTGCCAAGTCAATCTATGGATACATACATGGAAATGGATATTAAAAATCACAACTGTCATTTTCATAATGAACGTAATATAGAAAGGATTCACGAGTTGTATCGTTTAAACATTCAGATTCCCCTTAAATTACAAAAGTCGGTCCAGCGCGTTTTTTCGGCGGCTGTACATTGGCCGAAAGTGTACAATATACCTACTACTGATAATCTGTGCTCACGACTCATGACGGGTACTATAGTTCTTTTATTTACATTCTAAAGTACCTAACGTAAAATGCATCCAGAATACAGGCTACTTTAAACATTCTCGCCACCTGACAGCTACAGATTATGCAGAAACGCTACATAAATAACTGCACTCTACGTCGCGTGTCGACTGTTGTAACTTGAAGAAAGAATATATATCTTCTGAGAAGTTTTATGGGAGTTATTTTCTGTTGTTGCTTGCAAATATGGTGCTTTGTTTTAGTGGGAAAACTCATGTAAACTATAGATATATTTTGAGTGGGAATTCATCCCGGTATATACTACATATACCACTGTGAAATTCAATTAATGGACCGAAACATTCACATCACATCATATGATTTAAGAAAAAATAAGCAGAATATTCCTAAAAAAGCAACCAAATGATTAAAAAATGTTTATATAAGCCGAACACCCTGTTTAGGTGGGATTATCGGTTTAAAAGTTGAGAAATTCACAGGTATTTAATAGTTTTAGTTAATCGAATTATCGACTCATCGATTACAGACAACGGTGTGCAATATTAGGTGGACGTATTGAAATATTTTTCAGAGCTGTGCTCCGAACTAGTAGGGTCGTGACCCGGTTATGAAATTCTAAATTTACGCGCTACAGTGTAGGGTAGTAGAAAATAGAAATATTACAGCAATTTTGCAAACATTATCGGACGCTATCTTTCTTTAGGTGAAAATATACTGACTGGCTGATATATCAATGCACAGAAAACTGCCCTTAATGCCCGTGACTTCAATGTAGTTATAACAAACTGAGAGCAATCTAATGGTAAGTGGTATTCCCATTTAATCAATTCCTACACGTTGATAAATCTATTGCTTGCTATCTATTGCTACTGATAACAATATGGAGCCGTATCATGATGGCAAAATTGGCCGGGCGTTCATAACATTCGGTTGCCGATTAAATCATTGTTCGTAGTATCTCTAGTTGAAAGCTAAACTTGGCCCGTAAACTTTACGACGACAAGCGCTTTATTAGAAGCGCAGATGTTTGTGACGTCTCAATAATATACGAATATTAAATACTAGTCTTACGTTCACGTTATTTGTATTAAACAGTATTAAATTTGTACTATCTTGCCTATAACACATTAAAAACCCACTGCCACTGCAGGATCGGGTCTCCGCTCACAATGAGAAGGGTAAGGGCCTTAGTCCACCAAGCTGGCCTAATTCAGGTTTGTGGATTTTTCCTTACTCCCACGGTCTGAAGTACCTACAAGAGGACAAGTCAACTTTAGGCTATAAGACAGATGCCTTGAAGAAAACAGCGGGAAGCCGTTGAACTCTGTAACTTCTTCAAGTGCGGTAAAGCTTTTTGAGCCTGAGCTCTGACGTTGGTTGAAACATGTGCCTTCCTTTCAGCCCTTCATACTTCACTGCTGGACATTGGCCTCCCTCTATATGTCGCCAATTCGACTAGTATTGTGCCTTTTGAATCCAACGCAAGAGGCCAAAAAATCGGCCGATTAGTATTTTGATTTTCAGTATACATCACAGCAGAGGTGATTTATAATTAAAATTTTAACGTCCTACGTTCCCTTCTCGTATGTATGTTAATAAGCGTCGGCAAGGCACTAAAGAGTAATATTTAATAAGTCGCGATGTCGGGAGCAGCTGTGTACCGTCACGGCGGATTCGCGAAGTTTTGCTTCGAATCTTTAATATTCCATGATATTCTAAAATCAAGTTTTATGGGTGTGAAGTCTACAAACCTACACTACGCTGGTGGACTAAGGCCAACATCCTTAATAATATAATACATTTTTATTCAGCTCAGCAACTGCCAACCAGTAATTCATTGCCAACAGCTGCAATTGCAAGCTGCTCAGCAACCAACCATTGTAGAGTCCACGTCACCTGATGATGCTCCGTTTTGGGGCGAAACACGTGTCGTGTACTATTGGAATAAGTTGTTATGGTATATACCTACTCAGAGAGATAAGGGAGGGTGGTGGGTCCATACCAAAACAAGTTCCACGTGTGCGGATTGTTGCAAAGAAATATAAATACAACTTAAATATCCTTAATAATGTGAGATAAAAATCCCGGCCCTGTAGTAGGTCACTAATGGGTGGCGGACGGAAGTCTATCAGAGGTTACGGTAATTATGTCCACAATTGCTCTTTGTTGATTCGGTAGCGACTTTCTTCACTCGTCATGAGATGTTCACAGATTCCTGAATCACGCTATCGAAGTTTTTTACATCGCTGACATATACACAAAACTCCGAGATTACGTAATCGGAGCATGGCCGCTTCCCAGGCACGATCACATAGCTTGTGGGAAGATCTGCTTTTTCCATTTCTAGCATTTATACACGCATGCACGAGCGATAGCCCAATGGCTTAGAAATCGACCTCGAATCAAGGGTTCGGGGTTCGGATCCCAGTGGCACGCACCAATGACGTTGTAAAAAAGTGAGGCGCTTTATAAAATTAAATGTCATCTGCTGTTCCGGTAAAGGAAAATTTGCATCCAAATATTGAAACATTATTTTCGATTACAAATGAATTACTGGTTGGCAGAGAAAAACCTATCATGGTTGCATCGGGGCGGTTTGCGATTGGTTCCGCTAATTGGATACGGCTTGATTGAATTGCCGGTTGTGATTGCAGCTGGAATGGAATTGGGATTGCGGGATCCTATGTAGGTCGAAAAAATGCGTGTAGGTATTGTCAGTAACCTATTAATGACCCACTACAGGGTCGGGTCTCCTCTCACAATGGGAACGATGTAGGCCTTAGTCCACCATGATAGCATAATGCGAACATTTTGGAGAACTCTCAGAAATGCAGGTTTCCTCGCGATGTTTTTCTTCACCGTTTCAGCAGGTGATATTTAATTTTATAACTTCCAAAGGTTTTAGTATAGGAAAATTTATGAAAGTATTAAATACACTGTTATTAGATGCGTATTTAATTCAAAAGCATATTCAAACTTACATAGAAAGGTAATTAGGAATAGATTATGTATTAATAAGGAAATCATCAAATGTTTTTATCCTGACAAAGGCCTGGCTCAGGTGGTATGGTTACTGGATTCGTGACGTGTTTCGTAGCGTGGCTGGTGATCTGGAAGGAAAAGAAAAGAAAGTGTGTATTGTTGACCGTTACATACAGATCTTACAACTTCAAAATTTAAGAGTTTAAAACAGTCTACCCCGCGGGGGCATGCAATATTTGTGTTCAATAGAAATTCCTAGCTGACTCGGCACACTTCGTTCTGCTAAATATAGAAATTTCTTCTATTTGTCTCGCATTCTTTTAGATTTTCTACCGTATAAACCTTCCTTGGACCGAAGAACACCGATTCATTAAACTGATTCAGCTAAAACTGATTTTTATCATTAATTCATTATTTTACAATCAAATTTTTACCTAATCGAACTCAAAGTACTTACGTGTTCATTACCGAGTCTATCATTGTCTTGAAAGTTCTTCATTATCTTCTGCGTCCTCTTCTGTGCTGATGCTGCTCTTTGCTGCAGAATCTGCAACAATGTATTTAAAAAATAAAATGTAAATATAGTAAGTTGATGTTGCTCCAAATTTTGTAGTAATCCTACAACTTTTTTACTCATCTTTTACCCGTCAAAGCAGTTTTAAATCTCTCGTGGATCAGCTGGAGAGGCGTGGTTGCCGAAGATACAATATTTGAAAGGTTTTCATACCTATATTTAATTGCGCCTCACAGATTTGGTGTCCGTGCGTTTTTCACTCCAGAAGAGTTTTTTTAAGTCTGATTTTGGCCTGGTGTAAATAAAAAGGCAAGTGGCAACGGGCTGGCCACATCATCCAAAGGACTGATGAGCGGCGGGGAAGAAAGGTCCTCGAATAGCGACCGTTTCTCGGCAAAAGGAGTACAGGCCGCCCTCCGACCAGGCGGGCTGACGACCTGAAGAGAACAGGAGGGAACCGTTGGATTAAAAAGCTAGGCCCAGGATCGGAGTGGCGTCGATTAGGGGAAGCCCATGTCCAGCAATGGACTACGAAGGGCTGAAATGATGATGATGTAAATAAATAAACCTCACCGCCTGTCGTCTCAGCTCTGCTTCAGCCAGCTTCTCCTCGATGTCAGGCAAGCTGATGTCTGCTGTCGGCGGCTGCAGTAGTCTCTGCAGGTGCGGCGGCGGCGTGTTGGGCGGCTTTCGGGTACCGTCGAACTCTTCTAGGGGAATCTCGTACGCTATTGCTGGGAAGTAAGAAAACCTTACTAAAAACTGAATATATGTAATATGTTAGTATGGTAACGGTGATGGCCCAGTGGCTTAGAATTCGACCTCGAATCGAGGGGTCCGGGTTCGAATCCCAGTGGCACGCACCAATGACTTTGTAAAAAAGTTATGTGCGCTCTATAAAATTAAATGTCACCTGCTGTTACGGTGAAGGAAAACATCGTGAGGAAACCTGCATGCCTGAGAGTTCACAAAAAAAATGTTCTCAAAAGGTATGTGAAGTCCACCAACCCGCAGTAGGCCAGCGTGGTGGACTAAGGCCTACATCCCTCTCATCACGAGAAGGAGACCCGACCCTGTAGTGGGTCATTAATGGTTACTGGATGGAATATGTTTAGCTGGTGGCTTTTCGTCGTTCTAGAGCTTTTTATTGTGATGTAAAAGTAGTGTCAACCACATTTGTCTTCAAACAAATTTTAAGCTGCATTACAATTTACATTGGCATAGCTACATTGTTACTGCAAAGGGGTAGAATGTGCCGGTCAAATTTGTTTCTTTAATTCGTTTCCAACCGACATGACACGTATTTCATGTGCTTCGGAGTGAATCCGTCTGTCCTTAGCCGTGAGCACTAACACCATTGTCAAAGTATTCGTATTCAATTTCAATCACTTTCGTAAGTATCAGTCATAAGTATGTCATGGTAACATCTTCTCATACCAACGGCACACGTTAACAATACAATTACGTTAACGATACTGATCATGCTCGACGCACTGTTCGCAGCCGATACACGTCTTTAAATTTATTCATTTATTTATTTATTTAAAACAAACACAGAATGTAAGCAGTAGAAATATGCAGCGTTAGTCCCACACTATTCGTTGTGTTGTGGCAACCAACTCCTTCCTTCGTAGCTTAGATAACATCCCACAGGATTCGTTGTGTTGTGGCAACCAACTTCTTCCTTCGTAGCTTAGATAACAATAGCAATACATAATATTAGAGTATATTAGAGATTACAATTACTTATTGACCTAGTTGTATACATGTTTGTGTGTTTGACCGTATGGTAGATGCATGATAGTTGTGAATGTCTTCAAATATTTGAGCGAGTGTGTGTGTGTGTGTGTGTGCGTTTGGGTGTATGTGTGTGTGTGTGTTCGTTTGGCTGTATGTGTGTGTGTGTGTGCGTTTGGGTGTATGTGTGTGCGCGTGTGTTAACAGATGATAGTTAGTAAATCTTCGGTTTCAGAGTAGTTTGAAGGCCCTATGAGTAGTTTGAAAACATCCCTCTGATCAATCTGTTCAATTTCCCTGTTGTAGGGAGTGACCTGTGGCTGGGACTGAAAAGTGTGGTGGTACTCACGAGGTTTCGGCTTGACAGGTGTGTCCGGCAACACGACAGTGGGCAGCCCGTCGGCGTGGTGGCCATGACCGTTCGTATTCCGGCCGTTGGTCGTCTTGTGACCGTTGGCGGTGTCCTCGGGCACCACCACTTGTCCTGACGATCCGCAGCCCATGTTCAACACAGACTACGAGGAAAAACAAGCAGGGTTTACGAATAGTCTTTGCGTAGACCAGAAGAAAAAATAGACCAAAATTTGGTCGACACAAATAAATATGTATATTGAATTGAACTGAACTGAACTTAACCGAACCGAACGAATCCGAACGGAACCAAACTGAACCGAAACGAACCGAACCGAACCAAATGGAACTGAACTGAAGTGAAAAAAGTGTGATTTGCTACTTAAGTAGTTTAAAAGCAAATTTTGTAAATTTCCAAATGTAAAACGTCGTCAAAGTTTTTTACTGATTTTAATATAATATCTAATTATTAAAGCCCAATGTAGTGTTCCATTAAATTAAATGCTTTGAACAAAACATGTAGTTCGTAATTTACGGTTAGTGGAATACATGGAAGCTCACGATTTATGCGATTAGCTCGATAAATTGTGGTTCTGGCGCTGACGTGTCCTAAGCTCAGTGCTTGAATTTAATGCATGCAGGATATTGGACATTAGTTCTTTATAATATTGTAATAGAAATGCATGATAACACTTGATATTAAGTGGTCACTGCAGCCCATGGACAGCCACATTCAATGAAAAAGACCAAAGGTCTTGTAACCCATTAATGAGCCACTTGGTCTGGTCTCCTCTCAAAATACAAAAGATTACAAAGGCCTTAGTCGGCGCTCAGTTTGGAAGCGTGTCCGTACGAATTCAACTCGTACGTATACGTACGTTCACGCACGAACAATCCCGACCGCATAAATTGGAAAACATGTAGGTATATCGTAATTAACGGCTAATGGAAAAGGAATAACCAAACTAGGATTTTCTTTGTGATGGGCGCCGTGGATGCACACAAGACACGGACACAGGGTACCCAGACCAGAAACAGAAATTCAAATTCGTCTTGATGAACTTAGAAGGCAAACTAAACGAAAATTAACAGCTTTGGAAACTATTTTAGCAAATTTCTGCACAAGTACATTTATAATACATTTTGTTGAACTAGTTCCAGTTTCGTTGACTCCAACACAAACAATTGTGTCCTTTTATCGGCTTCACTGAAAGGTAAACTCGGAAAGTATAGAAACTATTCCATTGAGACCCTGAAGGCGGGTTAATGACCGCTAACTTAAGTACCTAATAAAAGTACTAAAGTAGTGCCTATTTACAGAAAATGCCATTCGGCTTTCGTTTTAACAATTTGACGCGAAATAACATATTAGAAAGTATCTTTAGGGTCCATGCTGCTATGATCGTCTCTGAAGTTTTGTATACAGGGTAATTTGTTTTTGCTTTTGAGTTTATCTACACGCCCTCAGCGGGCGTCACGTAACAAATCAACCTGTATACCCGTAGGCTAGCCTGTATCATGAACCATGAAATTTCAGTGACTTGACGTTACCTACGAAAACTATGATATTTTGTTTGGGGAGATAAAAGTTTAGTTGAGCACTTGTAGGACTATCACTGCCCTAAACATATATAGGCTTAGAAGAAATTAAAGTTAATAAAAAATGTCCTAATCCACAAGTATGTACCAAGATGCGACTGAAGACATACATACTACATAGTCATAGTCAAGTTCATACATAAAATAGCAATAAATAAAATCATGAAAATACTTCATCGATACATGAAACTTTTAACTAAGTAAGATTTTAGTTACCATTTTATTTAGATTTTATTTAACCATGTAAAAAATAAACTAGCGAAAAATAGACAGTCTTTACAATAGAACCCGCTTCTAAACATCGATTTTCTGTAAAAGTGCTAAACACTACTAAAACGTCATCGAAAATAGAAAATAATTCTACTGGGTAGACCGGGTCACCGACTCACCGACCTAGTATTCGTGTCAGTGGGTCTAATATGTAGAGCGTTTAATCAAATTTTGGTAGTGATTTAGTTCCAAGCGCGTATCTAGGGGCTATTAGTTCAACCGTTCAATCAAATTATGATGTGTGTATTTATTAAATTTACTCGTTTATAATCTATGTATGATAATGTGCTTCGTACATTGTTGAGTGCCAAAACTGTTGTTAGCGTCAAAACGAAAACTGATTTAAGTTTTACTGTTCCTATGGTTTAAGCTTTATCAAGTTGTAAGGCGCTGTAGCCAAAAAATGAATATACAATTATATTCATAGATGGTTTGATTCTGTCTTGTCTTAATGACTCATTGTCGGCTCTCCTCTCATGAAAAGGGTATAGGCCTTAGACCCGTAATCCACCACGCTGGCCTAGTGTGGGGTGCGGGTAAAAGAACATTATTGTATTTTAAAGAGATAGAAAGAAAAGTTAATCCGGAACGTTAAATCAATTTCAACAAACCGGGGCATCACGCAAATCCTAATCGGAGCACTGAAAAATTAAAAGATATTTCCGTAAGAAGCAAAGCATTTTGTATTTTAAAGGAGCTCGAGTAGGGTTACCAATTGTCCCGACGACGACGAGATATATAATCCCGACTTCAAAAAAGGAGGTTATCAATTCGACACGTAGGTTTGGATGTAATTATTCTCAGAACTGCACAATTTTTACATAATATGCTTCTAAACAAAAATATAAAATTTTATGGGTGTATGTTTGTATGTATGTAGATATGTTTGTCCTCGCTCGCATATCTTCGAAACTAATTGACGGATCGTGTTCGTTTGTTTAACTTAGGGAATGGTAAAAGTTTTATCAGAATCGGTCCAGTAGTTCCCGTGACTGGACTTAAAACTAAAAATTACGAAAAACATTTTTTTCTTGGTCACCTCACATCCGACTGGTGAGTCTAATCAGGAGAAATGGCGGCAATCTCTCATTTCCGGTTTCTACAAAGCATATTTTAGCGCGAAAAATATTTTATTTGTACTTCTAATTTATTGCCATTTATAAATAAAGGAATGTTACACTTAAATATTTCAAAGAATTAAACGGGAGGTTTAAAATAATATTTATATATAGTAGATACTTATCACTCCCTCTGGTCGTATAAAATTTGATTAAAATTTTATTTTAACCAATTTTGAGAGTCAGTTCTATAGTTATATACACGTTCTGACACAAGGCATAGAATTTGGAAAACAAAAGGTTTGTTCTACGTCAATACAAAGTAAAACGAAGTTATCGATCAAATATGATGGAGGAATAACTGGTCTATGATCACAGATTCGAGCGTTCATTAAAAAGACATTAACACTTTCTCACCCTTCGATTTTCGTTTCTAAATCTGTCATACGAAGTACTAGTATATACCAACAACAACACATTATGCTAGATGAAGGCAAAGATTTTGTTATGTCAAGATCTGCGTCAAGACCTTTATTTTTAGGTTACTTTTACTGTGTGTTTATTGTGATTTGTACATAACGTTTACCAACATATTTTTCAGAGTGTTTAAGTAGGTTTAATGCCCAAAAATTCAAGTGTATTTTTGGGCATTATTTATTTTTGGCGAGCTAAAACCCTACCCTACCCTACCCTTTCTTCAATACAGTAGCAGTCACTCAGTCACAATAAATCAAAGACGAAGTGAAGTTATTCTACAGAAAAAGTACCTATAAAAAGCGATGCACCATAAACCTATGGTGCATCGCTTAAAACAGTTCAACTGACATGACAGTAGTTCCCGCCAACACAAAAGCGACCAAAAAAGGACGCTAATTTTAGGTGTCCCATTTTTGATATCCTGACCCTCCATCCTAACATATAAGAATCTTTGCCAATAATGATTGTTTGTCAACACTGATTTCTCATCACTTTACCTATAGTCTACTGAACACAGATCGCGAAGCGTGCGGCTTGGGGCGCATCGTGGGCCCGACTACCCACTTTGATTAATGGTTTTATTTTCATTGAACTATTTTTTTAGCCATATATGATAGTGGAATATAGTACGGTTACTTGGTCTTGATCTTTGGGATTTCTTTAAAAATTGGGACTTGAAAGCTATTATTAAAAATACTATTATGATACCCATCGTAGGAGGATATAGTATGCAAGCTTCAAATCTCCTGGAATTTGTTTTTCTCGCAACAGAAACTCATAAACATTGGTGCTTTTTTCATTTTATTATTTTAGGTTTTTTTATTGTTCGTTAAGTTTTTTTTAATTTATTAGTCATTACATTTTTTTGTTAAATTTTTATAGATGATTTTTGTGACGCCTAAACATATTTGTTCATTAGTAGAGCAAAGTAGTAGAGAATGCTACTAGGTACAAGTCCGCCCATCGTAACTAAGGCGAAATCGACAGTACATAGGGCAACTGATAAACCGAGATACTTGAAATTACTGTCAAGTATCAAGACGGTTTCACGTATTAACATTCAGGACTAACAATGCTTACATAGAAATTACAGGGCGTACTACTACACCCATTCTATTAGCACAGAGAAAGCGGTGGAGACGACTTTTCTAGTTGAATCAATCTCGTTGAATCGATCTCCTGGATAAGAGGATAAATGGATTGTCCTACGAGTTAATTGAGATACTTTTATTGAATTGTCGAAAACGAAAAATGACGTCATAATCCGGGTTCATCATACAAAATACAAACCCGACTTATGACGTCATCAATGTTTCAAGTTAATTGACTTTATTATATTTGTTTTCTTATGCAAAAGAAATCATTTTTAAAGCTATTACAAATTGAACTGCTTTTTCAGACGTGTCTTTCAGAATTAAGCACTATTTGGGAATTACAATTTAATTACAGCTTACCTATACAGGCTCAAAGCATGAAAATCTAAAACTGTAATTCCGTCAAAGTTTTTCTTTCAATTTCATGCCCGAAACCAAAACATGACAATAATATCTAACTACATGTTGAAGAAAGAAATTCATGGGTAACGAGTGAACATCCATTCTTTCTTTCTATCTTTTTTTTCTTTCTTACCATGATTATGATGGTGATTGAAATCCTATAGGTAAGTTCCACATTTGTTGTTCAACACGAACGACTCCACAGTCACGTGGCCGTCGCAATCACCGACACCTACCATTGATTGCCGCTACATAATGCATGGAAACCACCCTATCACCCTGGAATTATCGACCGACCACTCCACCGAGACCCCCATCTATGCCCCCTCACCTGTCTTTCAACTACAGCACGACAGTGGCGGGGGTCAAAGTATAGTGGTCGCTGCGTGCATGGCTAGTGATAATCCGGAATCGATTTTAGTAATTGTCTGTCTGCTGGTCATAGAGGTATTATAGTAGAGCAAGGAAGCCAGGCTTCCAACTGTCCGGTTAAAGAGAGAGAGAAGATTGCGGTACTTCTCTATTTCTCTTCTCGCGCATGTGCAATTAGCGAGAAACAGTTTTAGGTATAAAAATAGTGAAGCGCGCGAATGCACTAAGTTCTTTAATGCGCATGCGTTAGTAGAGCTATCTGTCGCTCTATATAGGGTACCATAATATTATATCTCTTTCTAAGTGTCGGACATTTCCACTTACAGGCAGCCGTATGTCTCCCCTACTCTAGTATAATACCTCTATGCTGCTGGTGCTCCATTTAATCGATTATTCTGATAGATGGTGACAATCATAGGTATTATAAATTATTATTTCCTTCTTCCTTTCTTTCTTACATCAAACACATTGCTGTAGGTAGACCTACCTAATGCATTCCATCTTAACACTTTTACAAGTAGGTAGGTATGTGGAACATTGGCTTGTCCGTCTTAATATGAGAGTTAAATAAATGTTTATCTGTCTATAATTTCTAAAGGGTCAGTAGAAAACAGAATTTTTGATACGAGCCGATATGCACATAGAATAATGCCTAAACGGTTTTATATACAACCGAATGAATAACATTTATTTCTTAGAATTTTCCTTGACTCATTTGAAATGTCAATGTATTTACAAATTCGATGTACGAGTATGTGTAACTAAACAGAGTTCCACGAATAAACAAACCTACACACCAATTAGGAGGGCACGTGTAATTTGGTGTTTCCGATGAAAACTAAGTTTTTATAGCCCGCTATCCGTTACGTAGATGAATACTACTTTATATTCAGTGAAACATTGTATGAACTATGAAGCAATAACATACTGCAATACCTTCCTACATCGGTTACCTACATACAAATGCATAGGTACGTGTAAGGGCAATAAACCCCTTTTATTTAAAACATATTGCAACCCCTGTAAAGTAAATAAAACATTTTTATTATAATTTTTATTTTTTTTATCAATGACATTAATTGTGAATAAATAAAATATTCAAATTATACGAACGTACAAGAAAATATTTGTTATTTTTTTTATAGTAACAGCGCCATCTAGCGGACATCGATCAAACTATTTACTTTCGGAGTAGTCAGACATTATGGAAACCCTGCCATCTATTGGTGAGTATCAAAACTAAGCTTATCGATTGATCGACTGCTTAGCTACACTTTGTAGTGGATAGATGGCGTGACATGACTCATAAAACAACTGCCTATTTAATTTTCTTGTAATATTTTTAACAGTTTTTAATAGGATCCAATAATCCAATTTGAGTATAATTACCTTACATTAGAGGCCGTTCATAAAAGAAATGTTGAAGAATTAGGTGGGTAAGTAAGTTGCAGTTGTCATGTTTCTATGGTTACAACAACAACATGACTGGTGACTTGGACGTTAGTAGGTAGGTATACTTTTTGTCTTGTCGTTGCGATTCCGCCAGGATTATTTATGTCATCGGCAAAGTGATAGTGTGAGGAGACACATGTTGGTTGCACTATGCTACTTATTTAAGTACAACAAAAAGACATCTTAAGTCTTCTTTTTTTGTGAGAATAGAGAGCTAACCTTTATGCCTCGTTTTCGGTTGGGAAGGCTTCGTTGCTAAAAATACTTTATTTAAGACAAATTTCTCAGTCCTGATAATATGCAACGTTATTAATCAAATACAATCTCAAAAAGGGTTACTAAATACTCTATTTCAAAACTGATGTTAAGTGGGCGGTACAGCCCATTGGTCCATTTCCATGAGCTACAGTGACCACTCAATAACAAATAACAACCGCAATTAAATAACAATTATTCAGGTGGCCTACCTGTATGTCAGTTTGCTACTCACATATACTGGACAGCAAATAAACAGAGCCACCCGCCACCTTGTAACATTAATCCGATTTCCTCAGGAAGTAGAAAACGTACACCCATCAAACTCATACCTACAGAAAGGGAATTTAAAACAATAAAATGACCATAAATTTAATCTAAAGTAGCTCAAGCTTACTTTACTTCAAGCAGGCTTCGAACGCGAGGTCGCTCGCGGACTTCGAATCAGCAGATCTTCGGTGCAACGAGTTTACATGCGATAATTAGCATAAAACGCACTTTCTGTAGATATAAATATGATCGCTGTAAGTTTCATACTTCCTGAGAAAATCTGATAAGTATTAGGTACAGATGGCGCGGTTTATTTGCTGTCAAGTGTACAATAAAAAAATCCGACTACAGTTAGGCAGGTACATTAAATCCATAAAATCCTTTCGTGTAGGCAGCGCGACCACGCGTTCTGTAAAAGGCGAAATTTAGGGCGTTCCGAATTGTTCAACTGGCTAACATCGGCATCGGTTGAACGACCGATTAACAGTCTAGTGACGGACGTAAACAACCGAATTTATCGGTAAATAGCTCAGATTTAACGCGAAATCTGTTTTTGCTACAGGAGATGTGATGTCAAAAATTATACCTACCCTTTTATATTTTTATATAATTATGATATCGTTAACGCGCCTTTAATGCGCCACTAGCGGTCACCCATCCAGGTACTGACCGCGCCCGTCGTTGCTTAACTTTTTCGATCGCTTGCGATCTACTCAAGCAGCGGGCTCATAGTAATTGCCCTAAAATTCCTAATTTCAGACTTACAACATACATAAGTGTCATTAGGTGTCAGATAGCAAGATACTCATAAAGACACAACGGTTACTTGCCTCAAATAATTTCTAAAACTGCAGTTACTTTTACTGACTCATATTTACCCACCAAAAGGCACAATAGCAAAACCTGTCGCCTATAAAGCCTCAATAAAAGTCCGATAACACTGTTTCCCGCGCGATGCCCCCGCAATCGCAACACCGTCATTCGCGAAGCCTTTTTCGTCTATTTACGATTTCCTGACGCAAAAATTCTTTTTCGGGAAACTAGATCGATAAATAAAGGTTTTTCTATCCGAGGAAATGGGGTTAACGGTGTTTATGCTAAAATCTAATCTTTTATTTAAAAAAAGTTTTTATGCGAAAGTTTATTTTAGTGTAGTAACTTAAAGTTAGGCAGTTTTCAATTCGGCTATTGTATCTACATTTTAATGTTGTCAGAAATCCATTGTTTGTGAACAACGACGATTTAGTGATGTTAATTTTTATTTATTGTTTAGTTCAGTTATAGATAAGTTCAGTTCAGTTAGGTACGTTATATAAACGTAATCGATCTGTGTTAACTGATTAAATTAATTCAAATTTGATTTGAATATGACTCCCAGAGTAACAAAAATTTGATTCATGTCAAGTTCAAAGTTGATTCTACTAGGTATTTCTGTTTAGAAAGCAGCGGCTTAAAGCCAGTCTAGGCTGACTCGTTTTGTTCTCGTCTCTATAACAACGTTACCATTGACAAAGTGGCAAGTCCTTGGGTGACGAAACACTTTACACTTTGACAAGTTTGAGTGGCAATTCGCATCACCAAATACGATGCTTGGTTGTTTTGCTTACAATTACCGGAGTCCTGATATGGCAACCGCCATCTGTGGTCACTCTAATTATGCTAGAACTAATTCTGTCAACGCGCTACGTAACTTTGTTTGTTTGTTTAACAAATATCGGAAATTTCAATGGTAAGTCGACTGGACCTTGGACCCAAAGCGTTTGAGGTTTGTTTGGAAAACAGTGAAGAATGTTCGAGGTTCGTGTATTGTTTCGTCTGGGGAGGTATGACTGCCGAGGATACTTTATTTGAGGGGGACATCTTCGTCATTAGTAGCAAATCAACCCCATACAGGCAGGTTTTTTTCTATTTGAGGTTAGATGCCGGTGTCCATGGAATGCAGTGACCACTTATCATCAGGTAGCGTACATGCCCTTTCGCTACTCAATCTTTATAATGAAATCTATACCTACACTAAAAATGAATCGCTGTTCGTTAGTGTCGCAAAAACTCGAGAACGGCTAGACCGATTTGACTCATTTGAGTTTTGATTGTTGTTTTAACCCATTAATGACCCACTACAGGGTCGGGTCTCCTCTCACAATGAGAGGGATGTAGGCCTTAGTCCACCACGCTGGCCTACTGCGGGTTGGTGGACTTCACATGCCCTTGAGAACATTTTTTTTTGTGAACTCTCAGGCATGCAGGTTTCCTCACGATGTTTTCCTTCACCGTAACAGCAGGTGATATTTAATTTTATAAATCGCACATAACTTTTTTACAAAGTCATTGGTGCGTGCCACTGCCACTGGGATTCGAACCCGGACCCCTCGATTTGAGGTCGAATTCTAAGCCACTGGGCTATCACCGCTGTCTTGATCACCGAGTTTTGATTATGTTCGTATAAGTCCAAGGAAGGAAGGACAAAATCTGAAAAGGATGCTACGTAGGAAAAATGTAGAAATTTCTATATCAGAACGCAGCGCGCAGGTCAGCTAGTGACTATTGAAAACATACCTATCATCGGCGCAGAGAAAAGCGCATTTTATTTCTACCATTTTAACCCCTATTTGTATAGAGGATGAACGAACGACACTCCCACTTACATTTCTAGCAAAACGTAGGTAGTAGGTATATATGTACGTTAAACTCTTACACCATTTTGTTTTTTAAAATGCCGCATTCGTCAACGATGCCATGAATATTAATTCCAACGTTTTGCTAAGAGCACTTTTACATCGCATTTACAAGTTAGATTAGTTAAGCAGTCATTAAATAGCAAATGGTTAAAAATAAGTTGATTTCGCGTTGCAATAGTCGAAAACTCCTTTTATGATACGGGAGCAAAAAGTTCGGCGCGACTGTTCTTGTTATAAAATACTGGGTTCCGTCAATAAAGAATATTTGTTTATGAGATTTTAAAAGAGTGCCGGGAGTTTTTTTCCGCCCGCTTTTTTCTCCTGGTCTACGTTAGCCTGAGGGGCACCGAAAGCGGATGTTAGATGTAAGATAATAGTCTATCATGTATGACGTTCATTAAGTGTACACAACTCGTACCTGACAATGAATAAAAGACTTTGATTTTGATTTTGATACTTATATTTATTTATTGTAGTTTTTACTAATTTAGGAAAACTTACAGCTAAATTTTATAAATTAGAAGTGAAAGGAATAATGCAGTTACAAGTTTTACTAATAGGTCTGTTTAATAGACTTAAATGCGCTACTTACAATATACATATCTAATGTATAACTATCTACACTTATATTATTCTTTATTAGCTCAGTATTAAGTATAAAAAAGATCAATTTTAATATGAAAGATAACTAAAGTTTCTTTTACAAAAGTTTCTACGCAGATTTTCTCTCTCTGTACTTCAGATGAACAACTCAGAGAAGATTTTTGGAAACCCTAAAGTTTTGAAACCGTGGATTAAAGTTTTATAAAACTTTTCTTTGAGGGTTTTTGATAGCATAGTTGCTATCGCGACGACCTGGGAGACGCAGTGGTTAAGAGTTAAGACGCTGCGCTGCGTTCATGGGTTCGGTTCCCAGCGGCTTGAGTGATAAGCTAAAAATTCTATTTCTGGTCTCGGTTGAGCTCTTCTCTCGTGTGTCCATGGCCTACGAACCTTGGTGTCCACGGCTCTCTCTTAACATCACAATGGCATAACCTTTAATACGTTTGAGACCGATGTAAAAGCAGTTGGGTTATAGTTTTATATTATTTTATAAAAATAAGGATCTCCAACACTGTTTAAAGTAATAAAAGCTCTCAAATTTAACGGTTTTACGGCTCAAGAACGCAAGCTACTCACAGTCGCGTAAACAATTTAGTTCTTTCAACAAAATGGTTTTCAAACATCCACATGTTATGACCAATTAGTCGATAACCCGCGTACTTTATCTGGGAACATAACCACAGTATAAAAATTATCCAGTAATGTGTCATACAGCGGTGATAGCCCAGTGACTTAGAATTCGACCTCGAATCGAGGGGTCCGGGTTCGAATCCCAGTGGCACGCACCAATGACTTTGTAAAAAAGTTATGTGCGATTTACAAAATTAAATATCACCTGCTGTTACGGTGAAGGAAAACATCGTGAGGAAACCTGCATGCCTGAGAGTTCACAAAAAAAAATGTTCTCAAAGGCATGTGAAGTCCACCAACCCGCAGTAGTGGTGCGTGGTGGACGGCGGCCTACATCCCTCTCATTGTGAGAGGAGACCCGACCCTGTAGTGGGTCATTAATGGGTTAAAACAACAATGTGTCTAAACAGTTGGAACTCGATTCATGCCTACACGTGTCGCGTTGGGTATACACTCAGTACACAAAAGGACGCAGTGGCGAACAAATTTAATTACTTAACCTTCTTTCCGTATCCGGATTTTTTATACTATTAAATTGAACTGCAAAGCTATTCCTAAGTCTCATTCGATACGCAAATATTTCTCAGTATCAAAATACCAATGTTTTGAATTAAAATTATTAATGGAAATGCACAATATGTATTGTCATTGAGCGGTTCCCATTTCATATACAATGAATGACAATAAAAATATAATATTCACAAATCACGTCACTAGAAATATACTCAAGTAGATAATAAGTAGGAAGGTAACTTAAAATACTGTATGCGGGCAGCCTAGTAACCGCGACTGTAGAACTTTTTTCAAGGAAAGGACCGAGTCACTTTACTGTTTAATTTTTATACTGTGACAAGATATTGTAAAAACGACCCTATTATCGCGATGTTTACAATTTTTAAGAAATAAACGAGGGAAATAATACAACGTTTACAATAAGGAATTCGTGTTTAGTAAATAACACTTTTGGTTTTTATGATAAATGGACAGCTGGTACTTATAAAGAGCAAAAACAATAATGATTTTTTAAATTATTATTTCTGAGAGAAAAATGTTTTCCTTTTAATTTCAAACTCACATTACGAAAAGGAGTGAAAAAAGTTATATCACTATAGCGCAATACTTTTATATGGTAAGGATAGGATATAATAGGATTTCTATCCTACTAGATTGCTTACCACTAATAACCACGTAAAATCAGGCGACAAAATCTCACAAAAAACTAAGAAACTAAACCCAATCTAAATTGAAACCTAGGTATTCAAGTACGAAACGATGTTCATTTGAAGAACATTTAAGAAGCTTTCAGATCGAGTTCACGGGGAATTCTTTAGTGAAAATGTAGTCTTAAGATCTACACCCACTATACTTTTGGAAGAAATTAAATGAGTCTTTTGTAAAAATTCTAGCCTCGATGGAGCTTCGATGTAATTGTAGGCGAGATGATTTCCGCCACTTGTCAATAGATGGCGCCACACGATCCTGAATCACGCTATCGAAGTTTTCTACATCGCTGCCATGTAAGTACAAAATTCTGAGATGACATATTTGGAGCACGGCCGCTCCCCAATCATTATCACCTCGTCTGGTAGACGATCTCCATTTGACAAATAAGAGAAAACTCAGGGCCCCGCTTCTGTAAGTCCCAAAAGATTTCGTGCCGATATCGTGAGACATCAAACCGTACGTCATTTCATGAACTCGCCACGACAAGGAACCTTAAGAGGGCACCGAGCTTTTTATATGAAATTTGTGTTAGTTTGATGTCGTGCTGTGTCGTTATTACGAAAGCTATAGCTATGCATTTACTAGGTAAGAACTCTATACATCATCCGTTATATCTTATAGCTTAGTTTGGATTTTTTTTCTATCGAGGAAACTACAAGTAATCGTGTTTCTGAAACGGATGATGTATAGAGTATATCCTTAAGTTTCTTACCTAGTAAATGCATAGCTATAGCTTTCGTAATAACGACACAGCACGGCATCAAACTAACACAAATTTCATATAAAAAGCTCGGTGCCCTCTTAATGTCTATTCTACAAGGCACACAATAGATTGTCACGTTGTTAGACTTTTAAGTCTGTTTTGACTTTTTATCTCGGGTACGACATTGCGGTGATACGAGTATGAATGATCACAGAATCAGGCCGCAGGTCGGGTCTCCTCTTGCAATGAGAAATAACGATTCACGATTTAGTCACTGGACTATTGCGCGTTGGTGGACTACACATGCATTTGAGAATATTATGAAGAAAGCTTTATACTCTAGCTCCACAATAGGAACCCTGTATCGTAGCTGCCATGGATACGAATTTTCATCAACGAATTCTTGTATAACACAAGACAATAACATAAACACCCAGACCAAAAACAGAAACTCAAATTCAAAATCGTTTAAATTCCCGCCGAGACTCGAACCCAGGACCCGCCGAACGACGCATTTAAGTTTATTAACTGAAAATAAAAAAGGAATAACATTTTTATTTCCTTTCATTTAAATAATCCCACAGTGTGCAAATATCTTTTCTACCGTCGGCAAATGCACTCCGTAGAATTAAACTCTCGGGCACTTTGACACGGCTTTAAATGGTATAACTTAGTTCGTAGAAAGAATGTTTTAGTTAGAATTTCCGTGAAATATTTTCTTCATTTTCAAAAATTCCAACTAACAGAATTTTCATTAAACACTTTTAAACGCATGTCAGTAACCCATTAATAACCCACTACAGGGTCGGGTCTCCTTCTCGTAATGAGAGGGACGTAGGCCTTAGTCCACCACGCTGGCCTACTGCGGGTTGGTGGACTTCACATACCTTTGAGAACATTTTTTTTGTGAACTCTCAGGCATGCAGGTTTCCTCACGATGTTTTCCTTCACCGTAACAGCAGGTGATATTTAATTTTATAAAGCGCACATAACTTTTTTACAAAGTCATTGGTGCGCGCCACTGGGATTCGAACCCCGACCCCTCGATTCGAGGTCGAATTCTAAGCCACTGGGCTATCACCGGTATAAACGCATAGTTCAGAGAAACTCTGGGGTTATTGACTTGTAATTTGTTTTAGGTGGTAGACCCATAGTAGCTCGTCCGAGCAGGTTACACCTTACCGCCAGCCTCTTAACCCGTCGTAAAGCAGCATGTTCTTCATGTCTTGGGTTCCGGCTGGGTGGGGGAGGGGGAGGTATGGTTGCCGGGGTTACTTTATTTGAGGCGCACATCTTAGATTATTTTAAGTATTAATTTCTTCCCAAATCCCTGAAAACAATCCCGGGAATTAAGAAAATTAGTAAGTAATTTAATAGATTATTATGTGCGATTTTTCGAATTTCTACTTTGCCATCTCGTATTTTCTGCACGTGCGCCGCCATCTTGGAAAACTTGCGTCTAATAGCAGTTTTTCCACATCGTCTCATTTCCTACTCATTTTACGAAAACATCTATGAACAAATTAAACTTAAGAAAACATGACATAAATTTCTTTCGTATATAGATTTTTAACCTTAAAAGTCTAATTCGTACATAGGATGTCCAACTAAGGTCTACATACAATAAAAACGAAGTTAAAATGGCACTATAAGACCAGAAAGCAACAGCTGACATCAGACCCAAGCCGATTCAACTGGAATGCCTAAACAAACAGCGTTGCCATGACAACGCAACAACCCTGCATGCCTCCATACCGGGCCCGTCATTACCATATCGCTAAAAAAACAAACGTAAATGGGAAGGTAAATACTAGCCATTCGCGGCATATTATGTAATGTTAGTCCCGTTACATTGAGAGTTCCATATAGGAGGCGAGCGGTCCAAAAAAGAATAACCTACCGTACTTTAGCGTGCATCTTTAACGTTCACCGGTTAAGGTCTCAGCCTTACTGAGATCGGCTAAATATGTCGCGGAACATATGGATTGGACCCAAAATTATGGAGCTGGTTGCGTATGGAGATGCACGTGGTGTCTGAGGGGTTTCCTGGCAGAAAGTGAAGTGAATGGAGTGGAACTAGATCGCTTGCCGTCTTAAGTGGAGCGGTTCTCTGCCTTTGTGGGTTGTTACTTTGAATCGAAAGGGTTACCGCATTTTATATTGACATACACGATTAAAGGTCTACTGAACGGATCATTCAATACAGAATGTAGGTAATTGAGTTTTATTGGTGATGAATCTACCTTTCTTATATTACCTACACAAATCAGGCTGACTTTGTCAGTTGTCATTGATGATTTTAAACAGAATTTTAACCCAAAATTTATAAATTCTTGTCCCAGTTCTTTTAAGAAAAATGTTTGGGATTTCCCGTTGATTCTTTGTGGGATCATGGTATTACGTTACCGTAATTCAATACTGTTGCGAAATAGGCAAAAACTTCTGCTTTTAGCTCCTTATAGTGATTAAAAGTTACAACACTTTGGAACGTTTTAAAGAGTCCTTTTTAGGCTAAGACACTGCTGAAACTTGTAGCTTCATTGTGTTCAATGACAGGTATTTTAAAATCTATGTTACTGTTAGAGCAAATACGCCTATTCACAGTACTCATTAACTAGCCTACTTCAGAATGAGCCTACCTGCGTATGGCGTATTGTTCTACAAAATATCAGGTCTGTATGCTCAGATCATTGACCGAGCCGCGCTAGCACTAAAAAGGTCCCCGAAGGTGTAAGAGCCTTATTGAGATCGACTGAACATGTCGCATCAGAAGTAGGATATGGATTGGACCCAAATTATGGAGCTGGTTGCGTATGGAGATGCACGTGGTGTCTGAGGGGTTTCCTTGCGAAAGTGAAGTGAATGGAGTGGAACTAGATCGCTTACCCTTTTTAATTGGAGCGGTTCTTTGCCTCTGGTTGTATCGAAAGCGGTTTTGTGTTTCATACTGAGTTCATAATGGTAAGATTTGGATGCTGCTGATTTTATATTAGTAATAAATAATTAGAACGTCAATTTTATCGAAATCTGAATTCAAAAGTTTCAGTTAGACGCATTTTGTTTTGACTGTTATTTTAGATGTTGTTATAACGATATTTTAATTGGATTTCTTGATGATTCGTTGCGAGATTATCGAATTAAATTTCAGCAATGCGATATTGTTGGACCGTTTGCTTTGAACTGGTTGGCGACCAACTCATGGGCTGTTTTCAAGCTGCTCAAAAGGGCTTTAGGTTAAACGACTGCTATTTTATCGATATCAACCGGGACCGCCAGCTTAATGCTCTCTGAATCACGGAAGCTTGCATGCCGTTCACCTGGCTTTACTTGGCTACGAGGAGTCTTGTTAGTTAGTTGGCTACCTCTGAATTAAATAAAAAAAATGGCGGCTTTGCACATAAAAAGCGACTTACTAGGCATACATAATTATAATTGATTAATATACATTTTCATTCACGCCTCATTCGCTCATAAAAGTTGAGGTCCGTTACCGGTAGTGGCGGCCACGTATCTGGCACAACGGTTCACATCCGCCGGATGGTAGGAAAGTGTCCAGTATGCTGGTCACGCCAGATTAGGACAAACGTTTGGCGAACCAGACTACTAGGTTCTAAGGGCGCAGGTACCTACCTTACCCTAGTTATGCCGTATATATGTAGGCAGTGGTGATAGTCCAGTGGCTTAGAATTCGACCTCGAATCGAGGCGTCCGGGATCGAATCCCAGCAAGCACCAATGACTTTGTAAAAAGAGTTATGTGCGGTTTATAAAATTAAATATCACTTGCTGTAACGGTGAAGGAATACATCGCGAGGAAACTTGCTTGCCTTAGATTTCACAAAAAAATTCTCAAAGGCATGTGAAGTCCACCAACCCGCACTAGGCCAGCGTGGTAGACTAAAGGCTTCATCCTTCTCATTGTGAGCGGAGAGCCGACCCTGCAGTGGGTCATTAATGTGTTACAGACATGTTCAATAGCAAACAGAAATTTAAACTCAATCACTTTCGCACAGCGCATCGGCGTCTTTACCATCGCGCCACAGGCTGTCTACAGTGGCACAAAGGTGTAATTATGAGTATTAGCATAAGTCGGTAAACCAGAGAAGTTTGTTAATATTATTGTGGCTGTCTAGATAACTAAATTCCACCGATGCGCACAAAATGGCCGCCATTGTAATGCAAGTGGCGCGAAACTAACTGTGCGCGTCCTTCCTGCGCAGCCGGAAGGGAACATACTCGTAGGTACTCGTAAAATAGTCTTCTGATCGCGTCCGAGCACGTCCTCCAACGGGGCCAGCGGGCACTGTGATTGACATTGAAATACGAAGCTCATTGTAAGGACCATTTGACATAATGAAATAGAACGAGTTTCCGCTTGTAGACTACAAGCCCATGGAAAAATTTACCTGCGAAATGAACCAACGCGAATAACGCTTAGATGGCTGTTACTATATCAGTAAGTAACTCTGAGCACTATGCGGTCATTTCTGAGCGGTACACCTGGTACTATGATGTCAGAGATAAGGATTGCGACCCTTGGCTTTCGACCCCTGCCTTGGAAATATGTATGTACAGCGTTCATGGATAAAGTATCTGTATATGTATACAAAAGGAATTATACAAATGCCGTACAGTAATAAATGGACGTTAGGACCTTTAGGTTATTTTTTTGAGTTATTTTCTGATATAGTAACAGACTTCTAAGCGTTATCCACGTTGGTTCATTTCACAGGTAATTTTTTTCCATGGGCTTGTAGTCTATTAGTGTACATTCAAACTGCTGTCACTGGGTCGGATCCTCTACCGAACTGAGAAGGTGATGTGGCCTAATAATGCGGGTTGGTTAATTTCACATACTTTTGAGAACACAATGGATAAATTATGCCGCACTCCTATCAGGTGGATTGACGACCTGAAGGAGACAGCGGGAAACTGTCGGATTCAGAGGATCGCGCCTCCGAGCACGTCCTCCAATGAAGTCAGCAACAGCATGCACTGCGATTGACATGGAAATACGAAGCTCATTGTGTCTGTCAACTGGTCGTGATGAAATAGAACGGGCTTCCGCTTGGTACAATTTGAAATGACAAGAAGATGCCTGTGAAACAGACATGGGGTTCTTCAAAATGGCGTATTTGAGGTGTATAGCCCAGTGGCTTAGAATTCCACCTCTTAATCGAGGGCTCCGTGCTCGAATCCCAGTGGCAGTACCAATGACATTGTAAAAAATATGTGCGCTTTATAAAATTGAAATCACCTGTTGTTACGCTGAATATATAGGTACCATTAGTAGGCCCGTCTACCTGTTTGTATGCTCTTTGTAGAAAAAAGTTCTAGTTAATTACAATAGCAGTTGATACAACTTATAGGAGGCTTAAAAAATCTAGCAAAAAGGGTGTTATCCAATGTATAAAAAGCAAACGTATGTTCGTCTGTTCATCTATTTGTTTACGCCAAATTTCGCTGATTAATTTTCCCACATCTACCATAGAGTCTGGAATTTCTTCAAAAAATCCGAACTATCCCTGGTCAAGTATCGACCTTCCGAAGTCCGCATTCGTCATATACGTAAGTGCAGTAAAAAGCGAATTTCATTGTTCGCACGGCACGCGGCGAGAGGCATGCCAGTCCGATGTTATCTGAACGATGCCAACCGAAAAACATAGCTTGTGGCGGTTCTTGTTTGACGACCCAAGTGGCGCAGTGGTTAAGAAACCGGTACGCTGCGCGGAAGGTCCTGGGTTCGATTCCCAGCAGAGCAGAGATTTGAATGGTGAATTTGAATTTCTGTTTCTGGTCTGGGTGTGTTGTGTTCTTGTCTCGTGTGTGTCCATGGCACCCACGACACAGGGAATCCTAGTGTGGGGCTATGAGTGTGAAGCGTTATTTATTTATTTGTTGAATACGACATGACAAGACAAAATACACTTTATTGCACACTAAGTAGTAGTTGAGGTCTCCCCACAACAGAGGGAGGCCTGGAACATTCTCCGTCACGCTGCTTCAATGCGGGTTGGTGGAGAAATAGGCTAGTGTCCAACCCGTGTCGGATGTTTTCGAACCGCCCATAGGGCCTCCGACAAGGTTTAACGACTGCTATCGTATCGATAACAACCGGGACCGACGGCTTAACGTGCCGCATGCGCGCATTTAATGCGCCACTAGCGATCACCCATCCAGTAGGTACCCTTGGTCTGAGTTTTAGCAGTTCCGAAACGAAACGCACACATACACAGCTTACCAGACGAAAATGCACACTGTAATAACCAATAGAGGAAAAAGATTTTTAGAAGAGATAAAAAATTAATAAAGCATTAGATAAATCATCACAACAATTGCTTTATTTTTAATTAATACTCTTTCAATGTTTAATAATATTAATGGAACATACTCGTAATAACCGTGAATTGGCCGTAATGCACTGTAAAATTTCGAACTAATACTATCCCGTAGGTATTAAATATTTGTTAGTATTATAATGTCTAACGATAAGTATTCATATCTTTTACTCCATACAAAAATTTGATTTTAAATTTTTTAACTCCTCTAAAAATCGTTTACCTCTATTTGTTATTACACTGTGGACTCCTGTGTAGTAAGCTGTGTATGATTTACGAATCTATCCGAAACGAAACGCACAAACGTTTCGTTTCGGTATCGCTAAAACTCAGACTAAGGGTACAGGTACCTACTGACCGCGTCTGACGTTGCTTAACTTTTTCGATCGCTTGCGATTTGCTTAGCAGCGGATCTATGCGCGCTTCGTTACAACTGCACATAAAATGCAAAAGACCTCTCGATTAAGAGACCGAATTCTTAGCCACTGGCTATTACCGTGAACTACATCAAAAAACAGCGGTGATAGCCCAGTGGCTTAGAATTCGACCTCGAATCGAGGGGTCCGGGTTCGAATCCCAGTGGCACGCACCAATGACTTTGTAAAAAAAGTTATGTGCGAGTTATACAATTAAATATCATCTGCTGTTACGGTGAAGGAAAACATCGTGAGGAAACCTGCATGCCTAAGAGTTCACAAAAAAAAATGTTCTCAAAGGCATGTGAAGTCCACCAACCCGCAGTAGGCCAGCGTGGTGGACTAAGGCCTACATCCCTCTCATTGTGAGAGGAGACCCGACCCTGTAGTGGGTCATTAATGGGTTAAAACAACAACATCAAAAAAGCTGGAAATACACAAACTGCTATAAAATTGTTTCGTCTATAGTATCGTATGTAGCGCTTGTTTCACAGAATTATAAAATTAGTACGGTACATTTAATGGATGTAATTCAAACCTACGTTAATTTTTCCAAGATTAACAGCTCTGACATAAATTTCCTTGAAACCATTCGCCTTTTTGCCAGAATACCAATGACACCGTACTTTTTCACTAAACGACGTATATATTCGACTAATTACCCTACAAAATTGCCTACAATTACATTAAGAAAGTATTTTTACAATTCAATTTTTTGCAATAAGATTCATAATGGAGATATTGAAAACTAATTAAGCGCACTTAGCCTGCGAAGAATTCATCATTGCCTTATAATGTAAATCGAATTTAGCGGAAAAAATGTTGAAAGGACCGAGCAGTAACATTGCGATAAAAATAAGTGGCTAACGTCAAAGCCCTTCGACCACCCCTCCCTTCGCCTAGTACACGGCGTAATTACATGCCACCTAAGAGGTGTGTCATAACCATATCGAGAAACTCCGCCCAGCTAAAAATACCAAACCAATATTAAGCTAGACCGATCGCATCAAAATTCGAGGCACGCTTCGCCCACACATGTTTTTTTAAATCGTCCCCGAAGGAATCTCCCCGTAAATGCCTGCGAATGCATTAAAATTGTATAGGATATCTGTTTTTGCGCGTGTGACGGTTCGCGTACGAGTATATAATTGTAATTAACATAAGGTTTCCCGTAATAACCAAGGAGTGCGCGCGCGCAACGAAAATGGCAGCGTCCGCTTTTTGTACGGATCGTACACTGAATATCATAAGCTTCACGGGAGCCCCGCCTCACACGGGCGCATTTTTCCCGCGTAAATATTCATATCAAATATCGTGCCCGCTATGTATTACAAATAGACTTTTTCTCCCCACAATATTAAATTAAACGTCGCGAGACCCGAAACGGGAGTCGATGAAGCGATATTTTATAAGCATTACATTAATAATATTCTAAGAAAAACGACGTATCATATTTAATAACTGGAGAAATTATGCGTAACGTCGTGGTATGTGGGTTGTAATACTTCGTCAGCGATGCTGTTAACAAACCCCTTTCTCACTAACGCCATCGCGATTAAGTCTCAAAAAAGTCGAGGAACTCGTTCATGAAATGTGTTTGAGCTTGACAATAGAAGGTCGGATATATCTTGCGTTATTATCAATGTCATTGTTTTATTATTTATTAATAAAAACCAAAAATTAATACTACGAGTAACATACCAACAATCCAACATACTTAAACTTCTACCACCTAAATATTTGCGATATCTCTTTCACTTAGTATGCGTAAGATTTAAAACGTCAAATAAAAATACATTGCGTTATCTAAAATAATGTTATTTTTATTACCTTCAGAATTTTGAACATTCGTTCTTTCATTTATTTGTAGGTTTAAGATACTTAATACAATGATATTGTGTAGTGAATTTGTCTTGAATGTTGTTTGACATAGATTGTTTTGTAACAATAGAACCGTGCTTTGCAGGTATTCTGTCATGTTTTAAGCTTGAAATTAATTTTGTTTCAAGTGTACATGAACTTGTATTTCCATCAATCTAACTTAATAAAATGGAACAAAATATAAGTAAATATAACGTCGTTTTACCTTCATTAGCTTAGCTATAACTCTCTCTTACCTCCTTTCTCACTACTAACCATCTATCTCTCAACTTTTCACTTCAACAGCTGGCAACCTCCCCCGTGTGCAGTGATGTTATCTCGGGAGACTTCGGGACCTCGGCGCTACTCCGTCTTACGGGAGACTGGGGCACTTAGCTCACGTA